>QVRM01000993.1:0-56722 GCA_003439945.1 Dermanyssus gallinae
TTCTGCTCCATCTGAAGAATATGCAAGGCCGGTCAGAAAACGCGACATGGTCGCTTAAAAGTGATTCGCCAAAATAAAGTTCTTTATTAGCGTTCACGCCAAATACTTTAGAATCACGTAATAACGATTTTTCGGAGGGCATGTCCAGATTAAGTGCATGTAAAATGACTGTGTGGCGACGTTCACTACCGCCGATGTATCGCGCGACAGCGCAGCGCGTCATTTTTCATGCACTTAATCTGGACATGCCCTCCGAAAAATCGTAATTACTTCCGCACCACAGCTCGCATTTGCCATAAGTTGGTACCAAAATGATCGCCATGAATTGCGCATTGGCTGAATATGTCCGTTTTGAGCGCTGTGAGTGGTTGTAGGGTTATGATTCTAAAGTATTGGCGTGACGCTAATAAAGAACTTTATTTTTGGCGAATTCACTTTTAAGCGACCATGTCGCGTTTTCTGACCGGCCTTGCATATTCTTGGAGATGGAGCAGAATTTCATCACGAACACGATGGTGTGCTTAGTTTTCTGTCTAGAAAGACTGGTTGTCTCGCAACAGCACATTTTGTGCTCCTATGTCGGGCAAAAACACTAGTGTCACAAATTGTAGTAATTTCGCTCTCACTCCGAAACAAGACTTCTCAGAGACCATGTTCCATTAGAAAAAATATTTGCTTTAACTAGCTCTACAATTCTGTATATCGCGCTTCAAATATTCCTGCAACACCCTGTATATATAATAAACCTTTTTATAATAATAATAATAATAATAATAATAATATAATAATAATAATAATAATAATAATAATTATTATTATTATTATTATTATTATTATTTCTTACATGTTAAACACTGTTACAGTTGTGAGGTCTGAACGTATTATTGCAAATTCTTTAAAGAATAATTAATAATTATAAAAAAATAAAAACCCTTTTTGTTACTTTTTACCTAATAAAACTCTGCAAGACCTGGAGGACTATCTAGATAGGCAATCGGTGTCAATAACATCTCACCGATACCCAAAACACTCACTGCTCGTCACGGGAGACTTTAACGCAGTGCACACTGCTTGGGGGGGGGGGGGGGGGGGGGGTCGCCGCGCCACCGACAAAGGCGTGACTCTTCTTGACTGAATGTCCCGAGCACAACATGGTCCTGGCCAACCACGGCGATATTCCTACGTTCGCCGAAGACAAACATTCTTAGACCTCATTTTTGCGGACCCGACCGCTCTACGGCGGATGCAAAACTGGAAAGTCCAGGAGAACGAGAAAACCCTAAGCGACCACCGCTACCTAACGTTTGAATTGGTCTCGCCTATTACCGAAACGCCGAGGTGCACGTGGCAGATGCGAAACATCAACAAAAATGCTCTCCAGACTTTCTTTAAAAACCGGTTCACTTGCTTGGCAAACGCTCCATGAGACGAAGATGCCCTGGCTACAATCCTGGCGGCTGCCTGCCGCGCGGCTGGGGGCCCAGCCAGACGTAGCAGCATGAGAGCCCGGCCTGCTAAACCGTGGTAGAACTCGGATATTCAGATAGCCCACGTAGACTGCATACGCACACTGACACGTGCACGCTCTTGGCTGGCAAAACGAAGACGACAGGGGCACAGTGCTGACGTCAGTGAGCGCCTAGAGGATCTTTACCGCACGCGTCGACTTCACTTACGAACGTTTATTCAGCAGGCAAAGGCCAAACCCTGGAAGGCCATGGTGAATTCGGTGAAGGCGGACGTGTGGGGCCTTCCCTATCGGTCGTTATGGGCAAGCTCCACGCATTACCATCACCTCTCCCGGCAGAAGAAATTCGTCTGGCGGTTCTTAAGCTTTCTCCGCAACAACGCGCTCATACTAGCATTCCCGTTGACCTTGAACAGATCCCAGAAGTAACAACGAAGGACATACTAGAAGCGGTGGAGCGGTTAGCACCGGGTAAAGCCCGAGCCCGGACCGGTTCCCGCCGGACGTGGTGCAACTGCTGGGACAATCATATCCCAAGTCTCTGGCAGAGCTAGTGTTACGCTTGTTGATAGAGAGTCGCTTTCCCGCCCAGTGAAAACGTGCCCACCTAGTACTAATACCGAAGCTGAACGCCCCATACGGCTCGTCAGCGCATTGCCCCACATGTTTACTCGACGCTGTAAGCAAAGTAGTCGAAAACGTGCTCGTTCAGCGCTTGAAGGAAGAACTGGAAGAGAGGGATGCCCTTTCAAACAATCAATACGGATTCCGTAGGGGCCGCTTCACCCTTGATGCCGTGGAGCGAGTCATACAGGCGGCTCGCGCCGAGCAGCGACGGCCACTCTGGTCACGGAACTACGTGCTATTGATATTGCTGGACGTCCGCAATGCGTTCAACACCGCCAACTGGTCGACAATAATGAGTGCGCTCGAGAAGAAGGGGATCTCTCCGTACCTGCGGCGCATGCTATTATTGTACCTACACTCCTGACATCTCCGCCGACGCAAAAGGTGGCAGGAATATTGGCCAACCTGGACCGTATACTACCCCGGGAGGGAGGCGCGTCAGATCCCAAACGGCGTCTACTAGCTGCTGTTGCAGAAGCAATCGCGCTCTATGCCGCATCAGTGTGGGCAGACTTAGCACTCAGATCGGTCACGGCCCGCCAAGTGCTGCGCCGCTCCCAACGGAGTGTGGCAATACGGGTTAGCCGGGCGTACCAAACGGTCTCCACGGACGTCCTGCTTGTTCTCGCATGCCTGCTTCCATGGGACAAGTGAAGGCATGCATACTTGCTAGCATTTTGCAGCAAGTGTACATGCCTTCACTTTCGCAAATTGCAGAAACCTGCTTCAGCAAATAAAGCACTCGCGCTCTTTCAGAAACACATTCGAGTTTTTTGGCGATAGATTTACTCTGAGTAGCTTTAGCGCGGGCTTAAATAGATTCAAAGTTTGCACAGGCTTTTATTCGAAGGTCGCGCCATTCGAGGCGCCAACGTGGCTTAGAACAAACCGCCAAAGCGGGAGCAGACGGCCCACCAGGTGCTATAGAAATGAAGTGTTGGCTGCTTCTCAAAGCAACGTGTCACCGTTTCATTTTACCGCGAAGTGCAGACTCGATTATAATAAACCAGTCTGACTCGTGATAAACCAGTCTACAAATACGGGAAAAGCTGACGTGCTCTGCATTTGCGGTGAAGCACGGCGCTGTAATGCACGAAAGCCGAGCGCCGGTTGTATGCAGAGATTTTCCAAATACACTCACACCTGATAGTTGTACGTTTACGAATATATATATATATATACAGGGTTACATTGATCTGGGTCATTTCATGGCCGTTACTACAATGCTGGACGGCCACGGACAACGAGAACGGCAGATACGGAAGAACCCCACTTTCAAGGACCAACCTTCTGCGAGCATTAGGCAGTGGTCTGAGTATGCCGGAGTTAGTTGTTCCGCTGCTGTGCAAAAACACTGATCGAAGAAGGACTGCATCCATACCGATCTCGTTGAATTCAAAGTTCTACTACCCAGTGACTACCCTTGTGTACCCTTGTATGTGTGTTGAGACGTGTGGAATACTTTCGACAGCTTTTGCAGATGGTGAACATAAGAAGTAAACTTCCTGCGCTTGTTCTGTTGTTTACGGCTGAGGCTTCGTATAGCGAAAGTGTAGGTGTGTTTAATAAACACAACATTCATCATAGGGGCTTACGAGAACCCGCGAGCATGGACGCCAGGATCGGCTCTCAGTAAACGACTACTTTGTCGGTCTCCTTATACCTCTCGATAGATTAATTAGATACAGCTGCCTATCGCACATTCTTAAGCTAGATACGTTACCGCAATTCTTGGAAGGCGTTCCGGAAAACGTTACCCTGAAAATGTGGTTTCAGCATAACGGTGCGCCACCGCACAACTCTGCTGCGGTTCGGGAATACCCAAACGAGACATTTGCGATTCGGTGGATCGGCCGAGACGGGTCGATCGCTTGGTCACTTCGATCGCCCGGCGTAACCGATTTTTTGTCGATTTTTTGTTGTAGATATACCTGAAGAGTGTCGTCTACGAAACTCCCTTGAAAATCTGGCGGCCCTTATACGAGTCACCCTCTTCGACACTGCTAACGCCGTTCTTCACGCATGCAAGACAGGGCAATCATGGCGGCGGCCCTGTGTAAGCCCGGTCAGGCAACTGAGTGCAGTTAAGCCGGTGCAGGGCAGCGCCCATCCACCGTTCCACCACATGGACATTCCTCGCTCTCTCGAACATGGCAATGCCAAGTTTGAGACTACTGGCGGCACGGAGCTGGTCGTCGGCCAGCTTACTGCCGACAAGCTCGGACGGAAACACGTCGAGCCACGCTCAGGCTGCACCAAATGAGATCGTCTTTTCAGTCCAGTGTCGTCTACACCTAACTCGCAGGCCGACAGAAAAGCTAGAGAGAAGGTGCCTAAGTGGCGATTTGGACTTTCTGCCGCCCTTTCTGCCTAGTGAACTGCTAGCCCGAAGGACGACCAGAGTGACGCACGTCCCAGATCCGAACGGCGTCTTGAGTGTGGCTGATGAGACCACCGGCTGCAGCGGCGGCCACTCCGGAGGCGCAGCTATACGATGAGGCAAGAAAGGCGGGCAAGGCAAGGTCCGTGACCGAACAGATGTCCATTCCATTCAGCCGGACCGGTAGGCTTGCCGACGTCCAAGCCTTATGTTTTCCAACGCTCTCCTCACCTGATCGTCGAGTTTCGTCGTTCATGATGACAGATAGTATGTACAAGATCGATTGTACTCTCATTGCGTGCCGGAGCAGAAAGTAGGCTTGGTGTCTCTTGAGATGGCCCAGCCACTGGTAAGGCCGGCAGATTTGTTTTTTTTTTGGCCAGTACAGGGCCCAGCTTGTTGGGGAACACCGCTTTGTATACACACCAGTTCTTTTATACGGATGCCTGGGACCTTGATGGTAAATTATGTAATCATCACCTGCTGTCTTTCTTCGTCTTCGAGACACTACAGAGTAGGAATAGCTCTCATTTAGAAGGATGGAGCTGCAGCCCGCTCTATTGCTCAAACGCTCTACAATCATTGACGTCTCTGAGTAACATCGTAGGATCTTTGTCAAAAAGAGTCCCATCGTCGAGGTAGAACAGAGGAACTATATATGTTACCTGCTTAACGTACTGATGTAGCAGCAGGCTAAGCGCAAGAGTGGCCGCTACGTCCCCCTGCTGTCAACCGGCTAATGATGTGACTTCAATCTCACTAAACATCAGAAGAGTCGGCCTGCTATATGCCTAGTGCATCATTGAAAAGAGGGCCTGGGTTAAATTAAATTTATTAAAAAGGTTCAATAAAATCTAATTTTTGGAGGCAACACTACTCGTTGTGTTTGAGACTGGTGTGAAAAATGACTTCCACCTCAATATTAGTGGCGTGCCCCATGTGCCGCGGCTGCAAGTAGTTTTTCA
The DNA here is from genome assembly GCA_003439945.1 of Dermanyssus gallinae. Classification (NCBI taxonomy): domain Eukaryota; kingdom Metazoa; phylum Arthropoda; class Arachnida; order Mesostigmata; family Dermanyssidae; genus Dermanyssus; species Dermanyssus gallinae. The sequence continues at coordinate 5,441 of QVRM01000993.1, forward strand.
TAAGCAGGGTCTTTGTGGCCAGTCTATGCAAAGTGCAACCAAAGGCTATGGGGCCGGTATATCTTGGTTTTCTTTTCAGGGCGATGGGCACCAACAAGAGCAATAATGTATCCGCAGGCAATTTCCATAATATAAACCAAAAAACGCGGTGAAGCAGGCCACCGGTGCTCTTAACGCTAGTCCGATGTCTGTCGGACCGTTTCACTAGACTATCTCGTACCAGTGGGTCAGACAGCAACAAAATCTACTGATGCTTGCACGCGCTAACAACAGGCCCACTTTTGACCTCTGTTGGCACTGGAATTACCGGGCTTTCCGCGAACAGCCAATCTAGGCAATCAAAAACATTGCTCCGCAGGTCCGGGTCATCGATATGGGTTAATCTCCATAACGGTTTCGAACCCGTCTAAGCTGATTAAAGCATGTTATATGACCAACAATGAATTCGAGTACTATAAGTACGAGCTTCAGTGCGAAACTAACGGACTATCTAGTCGAACTATTGTTCTGTGCGGCTAAAATGTTTGCTGAATGAATTCTTGTTTATTGTAACATTTTTTCGGCGTTCGAACTTGGTACATCGAACTGATACAATACATGTGTTGTAAATCTTAATCTGTGGCACCGCTGACGTTATTTCGTTGCATCCCATCGGAAAGGGCTGATGTTATAAAGACGAAATTCTATGAAGATAGAACTAAAACCCCTAAGCTCCAGTAGTCGGAGGCAGATGACACGCCTCGTCCGAATGAAGAAACATAGGTGGTATTTCGATGGTCATCACTTTTAATTGGCGCTGAGATTGATGTAAATAAAGAGCAGCATTCGCAAAAGCACATACGTACGTCAATATGAAGACTTTAGCCAAGATCGCCATAAACGATTACTTAGAGTCGTCACACTTATTATCCAGTCAGGTTTACGATCGGCATTGTCGCCCGCACCAATACACATGCATTTATTGTTCCCACACGATTATCACACGATTATTTTTCTTAAACGAACGCTGGCAAAAACGTCGGTACCTATTGCCGAGTGCCCTATCTGTTCAAGGTAAGTGGAAATCCCGGCGCAGGCCTTTCGCCGATCCGGTAATAGGAAATCGTTGTCCCTAGATGATCATACAACAGCCTTTTTTGCCGCCCTTGGCAAACGCTCCGTCCTTTCCCGGGGCGCCGCCTTTCTTTGCATCTTTGCTTTTGGCGCCTTTGGCGTCTTTGGAAGCGACGGGTGCTTTTTTGGCCACGCTCGTTTTTTTGGCCGAGTCCGTTTTTTTTGGCGTATCCACTTTTTTGGGCGTACTTTTTGGTAGATTGGTTTTTGTCTTCGCGGTGGGCTTAGCGGCGGTCGGTTTAGCAGGACGTACCTCGGTTGCTTTCTTCGGTTCATCTTCGGGTTTTTTTGTCTCTTTTGCCGGCTCAGATTCTTCTTCTACTGGTTCCGGTGCCTCCGACGCCTCTTTTTCTTCGGGCTGTGCTGCTGGTTCTTCGCTAGGATTCGGGTTGGAGTTGGCGCTCTCATTGTTGTTTTCCGAGTCCGACATGATGACCTGTGAATTTGTGGGTCTCCCTCGTCGGCAAGGGTCACCCGAAAACTACCCCGATAACGGTTTCTACTGCACACTATGAATATCAATAGGTCACTGCTAGTCACTTCGTTGTAGTTCGGCAACCGCAAAATTGTAAACGCCCGCGAATTCAACATGCGACGTCAAAACGGGGCTGCGTATATTGTTGTTATCATTATTATCGTTCAGTTTACTCACCATATCATTGGTAATTCTAAGCAACCTGCTTGTCTTATAATTCACTGTTACAACTAAGCAGGTAATTCCTGCAGTGATTGTGCGTCGATTGACGCGCAGCGTGTCAAGTGGAAGCGGTTGATGTTACATTCTCCGCAAAATTAGCACACACATTCGTCAATTTCATAACACACTCCTTTTAGACATATACAATGGTAATAACTATGTCAGGTTATCCTACACAACAGAGTCCGATTTGTTTGTAGAGCCTTTTTTTACTTATCTGTGGAGAACGCTGGTCCCTCTGTATAGTTCTGCATTACAAAGTTAATATTTTGTTCTCCTCTAAACTCTAGGTATCGGTCCAACACATCTGCACTAAATGGTACTCCGTCAGATATGAGGTCTCCGTAAAGGTTCTCTCTCGACATAGTGCTAACGCTAGTGTCGCCGATGTGTACCTAGGTAGTCCAAGAACACGTTGTATAAAGCAGTTCTTAATGCGGTCAATGTTTTTGATGTCTATTAGCTTAAGGTGAAGCCTAATCACTTGCATGCTATATCGGACGATTGGTGCAACCTACAGGGGTGCCGTTTATCTTTATCGGCGACCTGATTTATGCTCCTCCGCGACTCAAACGTAGGACTAAACTCTTGTTTATATTTATTTTCAGTCGATTTTCATTGCACCACTTTGCCGATTTGCTAAGATAAAGCTGTAAGTGGTCTCGGGATTTTGTGCGAACGACCAGGTCATCAGCATAGAACGCATGAGGTGCTTTTACTTTTCGTAGAACTTCCGTCAGACCTGCCACGTAAACAAAGAAGAGAAACGGACTTACAGAGTCTATCTGGGCGACACTGGTTCTCTGTATGGTTGGGTCCCTGACGTAATGGTCGCCGTTTTTATTAAAGATGCGGTTATGAACTAACATGTCATGTAAGAGGCTATACATCGGGCCCGTAATTGCGTATCTGCTGTGAATAACTTAAAAAATGCGACGCCTGAGTACGCAGTTGAAGGCGGTTTTTAAGTCAATAAATGCTTCGTAGGTCATTACGCAGCATTGTTAACTTTAAATTATCATTATTATTGTCAGCAAATCACATAGGTATTATTACGTCGAAATGCGGCCACGTAGTCCTGACTTGGTCCGGACTACGCATAATGAAGCTTGTTACAACATTTGCTAGACGTTAGGAATGTTGCTATAGAGCAGGAAAATCATGTGTGCACAGTCCCGCGGAGAATGTAGAGGTGACGATCTCAAGCTTTGTGCGGTACGATGGTACAAACTATCGCGGGTGGGCCAGCGGCGTATCTATATTGATGGGTCATGCCAGGCTGTGCTGTCCACGTTGTGAAGCTTAACCGCACTAGTGGGTAGAAGACACATTCGTGTTTACTTTCCGTGTACCGACGTATAGTTCAATTATTACGCTAAATTACGTCGCATGAACTTAGGGCCAAAAGTGGCCATAAACAGGCTGTTACATGTCGTTCATTTTGCGTTCTAGCTACACGTCGAATTAAGCGTTTTTCTAACTAAAATTATTTTGTAAGTACATAGGTAGGTAGTGATTATTCTGGTGTTTGCCGAGGTTTTAGCTTAGAAGGTGTTTTATTGTTTTAATAATGTTCTTGCGTTCACTGTCATGCAAATCGACGATGCCAAGCGTACGTTAGACTTTCTAATTATAGCAGCATTACATAATACACATGTTTAAACAGTCCTAACTTGAATCGTTTTCGCGTACAGTGATTGGCAATAATATGCGTTTGCTATTATTTAGATTATTTGCACAGCATGTAACAAGCCTGCTATCTCAACAGATGTAGGCTACTTCGGGCCCACCGGGCTCAATATGTGACGCTTAACTGCGCCGCTGTTTTTTTGTTACCAAAGTTTCCATAGTGACATAGGCTACTACTTGTTGCAATGAGTTTTACGGCAGACACAAGAACACGCGCACACGCTTTCTTTTGCTCGAGTGTTACCCCCACCTCGGGTGTCTGCACCTACAATACGGCAAGATAAAATCGCAACGCTGACCGCTTGAAGTTAGCTTGTAAAACACCTTTCTTTGAGCCAAGAAAAAAAACGTTTGCGTGAGCGAGTTCGCACGTCTTGAAGCGGCGGTGATTGAGTCGTCAGTCATGTGACGGCGCTTGAGCGTTTGAGATTTAAAAACACCCATCCCGTATGATGGTTACTGTACTAACAGGTTCTTTATCCCTTTTCGCGTAACACGTCTTACTTAACGGTGCACATATCGACCGGATTTAAATGAGCCAAATGTTAGATCATATCGTTGACAATTATTAAGAGAGTATGATAAGCGCAAAGTAACATGTATGTATATACTACCGGGCCTTGAGTAATTCCCTGTAGGCAACCGGATGTCAAATGGGAACACGACGTCACGTCTTGACCTGAAAGCAGAAGGTTCTGTTCGTAGGAAAGGACGCAGCCTTGTTGTTAGTATTCCTGTCCTAAGCTGTACCTGGATAAGATGCTTAACAGTTTCTCACGTGTAACCGATTAGAAAACAAATTTAAATACGAAGTGTAAACAGTTGTGGTGTGCCCTCTTTCGGGAACATTGCTCAATCTCGTGTGACACCAGACGTGCAAGGGCAAGTCGAAAGGCACCTGGTATTATTTTTTCGTCGAAAAGCGGCGGAAATTGGCAGGAGCACGCATCTAAGGCTGCCACAGTTGCATAGGCAGAGATTCTCTCAGGTGGTTTTCTTTGCTTATTTACTGTCTTCTAGAGACTTATAAAAGTCGTTTATCAGACATGTTTCAGTTAGAGTCCGTAGAGCAGGTACTGGGCATTATAATCTTTTAGCGAACTCTGTTTTTATCGTTGCCTCGATTCCTCAAAGTACTTTGGTCTGTCCTCTTATGTTTTTAGTGATGCTGTTCCGTTCATTTGCTGATTCTGCTGATGCAACGACTTTTTAGAAGAGAGGCACACATGTCCGAAAATGTACTAGACATTTTGTTCACATCGACACACGAGCCGAACGAAGCTATAGGTTAGATTATGTGATCATAACTCGTCGCTGCGAAGCGGCTAGTGTTTATTTGCAAAAGTTAGGCCTAGTTTATCGGTGTACCTGGCGGTACTGTTTCACAAGTTACATAAATCATGCTTTATTGCAGGACTATAGAAATATATACTCATATAATAGTCAATAAGATCGTCTCGAGCGATGCTCAAACTCTAGAAGCCCAAATGGGTAGACTGAGATCAACATCGAGCACGCGCACCGCAACACAAAGCGAGGCTTAAAGAGATCTCTTTTACAGCCAATGTGAACCTGCAGATGAATTGCTCGTGTAACAAATAATAAGCTTGTATTAGTTTAAGGTGCTTGTACTAGTTTAATTTAAGATAATTGTATCCACTGTCACAATCTCCAATGTGGCTTCGGGAACAACTACTTATGCGCAAGCTAAAAAAAAAGGCCTTTTTTACGTTTACATTTATATTTTTCTTGAATTTATTATAATTTAGAAGAATATATATAATGCTTTACTACGTTGCTGCTCGTCGACTTAGTTGCTCCTTCTGCTCGCCGTAGCCGAACTATCGCTCATGCCCGTAAGGAAGTCCTGCCCGCCCCTGGCGCGAAGCTCCGGGTCCATCCAGTCTCCCATAGTTCCGAGCACTGAGGTCGCGTTACCTTTTTGGATCTCCAGGGACAGGTGCTGAGAAAAGAAGGCGTCTCTTGTCTATCGTCGCCTGCTGTAACGCGCCGCCAACCCGAGATATCAATGTTACCGTGATCGGTTCGAACGCGAATGACGAAAAGTGGTGCGTTCGACTTAGGTCCGCATACTTTCTTATCTTTGAGGTCTCAGCTCGCGAAACGGCAGTCCCCGGGCGAGACGCGCCGGGACCGACAAGAGAAGGGGTCAGAGAGTCGGTCACTCGCATCCCACACCATAGAACGACCCTTATAGAAAGGTAACAAAGTCATACCGTCGGGGCGCTTACCGTCGTCTCCTGAGAGCCCAGGTGGTTCCAGGAGGCAGGGAATCCCCGTCTTTCGCAGCGATCTTGCAAGTATTTCATTGAGGGCAGTGTGTCTTGGGCGCCGGCCCGCTGCGTGAGCGCAAGACAGGCCGTGTCTGGCGAGTCGCCCGACGGGCTCGCCACAAGAGCATCTGGGTGGCTCAACCAAATCAGCTCCCAATCTCAGGCCAACGCACATCCGGGTGGATTGGTCATCAAGGCGGGTACCCAGTGAGTCAGCAGGTGCAACCAGTCGCTTGCTCCTGGGCGAGCGACAGCTAGAAGGCGTGCCTTGTCCTGGTCATGCCCGCATTCTTCAAGCAGCGAACTAAGCGAAGCTTGGTGGGCCTTCTCGGCCCAGGCCCTCTGACAGGCAAGTCTATTGGGACCAGGCGATGAAGCTTGAAGTCCAGTTGCTATATCGTCACGAGCCGCCTCGAACATTGCCCGAGCCGCCGGCGGGAGCAGGGGCTGAACGTTTTCCGACGTAGCATGCATCGAGGCAGCCACGGCCGGGCCCGCCCAGGATCGAGCCGAGGGGAGACCAAGGGTGCCCATGGAAGTGGGGAGGGCCGCCTGGCGCACCTCTCGTGGTCGTAAGTTTGGACTCAGCACCGTCTGTAGGGCCTCCCCCACCGGGTCGTCGAATGCAGTCTATGGATCGTGAAATATGTACGATGCGGCACGCGGAGAACGACGAGCGGAGCAGGTAGAGTCCCTGGTGGGCTCCAACAAGCGGAAGACGTTCCTGCATCGCCCACAATCTGTCCATCAAGAGGTCGAGTTATCCCGACAACGCAGAGGGCAGAGCCGGTGCGCCAAGAAGGTTTATTTCGTGGTCAGCCACGACTCTACACCCCGGTAGCAGCTCGAGCAAGGCACTCAATGAGGGGTCGTCTAGGTCTATCCCCGTAGCGAACACCTTGCATTTGGCCGTGTTCAACACCAGACCACTGACTGCCTCGAAAGCAAGGACTCTGCGCACCTCATCGAGCAAGTCTACCATCGGTCCATCAAGTGTGCCATCGTCTAGGTACCAAGCGTTGAATGGCACTTAAACGGAGTTAACCAGTTCACGTATCCCCAGGCTGAATAGGGCCGGTCCCAAGGGGTCCCCCTGCTGTATGCCCGACGCCGAAAATAACGTCACGGCGCCAAACAACAGGACGGATGGCTCTTTGTACGCGTGTTCCACTAAGGTAAAGAGTTCCGGGACTGTATCCCAAATCGCATGAAGGAGGTGATCCCTACGAATGGTGTTGAATGCATTGCGAAAATCCAACTTCAGGAGTGCCGTACCGGGGGGACTTGATTGCATAAAGGCTCTTGCTGCATGTACGGCAGTCTCCGCTCCGCCCGCCATGCCAAATCCCAGCTGGTGCGGGCCAAGTTATTCCAGAATATGTTCTTTGGCCTCGCGGCAGGCTATATTTGCTGCGATCCTCCGTAACGTAAAAGAGCAGGCTATGGGGCGAATTGATGCGCAGTGCAAATAGGTTGGCGCCGAACACGATCGCCCTGACCTCAGCCGGCAGTCGGCTCCATCTCAGGACGTTCATCACTTTGGCAGGTGATGCGGCCAGTCTCTTGGCCACCTTTTTTCTTGAATATATAACACTACTTAATACAAGACTGTCGCATCGCCGTGTGAATATTATTAATTAATTGGCGGTAACTGTCTCGCACGTGCATAGATGCATATTCTGCCTGAGCCCCTTAGCGATTACAAACTCTCTGACTTGTCCGGCTGCTATTATTGCTCGAACCGTGTTGTTCCAGTAAATTGTGTCTGCTTGAATTAATAAAAATCTGGTGGACAATCTAGCCTATACAGTTTCCTAAATCCACACTGCCATTCTCGTATTTTCCTATTTGTCTCTAGAATGCACTGTACTCGACTTCTAAATACCTACATAAATATTCGATAGAATTTAGATATAACTGTGGTCGGTCGCCTATTTTGTAAAGTGTCATTATCTACCTCTTCCTTGGAAAGAAAATAAACTCCTCCCTTGCGTCAACCCTCCGACAGTCTGCACCCTCTAAATGTATAATTAAATTGCTTCGTTAAATAATACACGTACTCCATTCTTAACGTCTGGATAATTTCTATCAAAATTCGGTTAAGCCGACACGACGTTTTAAGATTCATTTTCTTTACCACACCTTTGATTTCCCCTGCTGTGGTCGTATTCCCCGTACTAGTTCTTGTTCTTTCTGCACTGTTTACGCTAGTCTTGCAATGTAGTGATTGTAGCAGTGCCCATTTACTCTATTGTTTATGTTTTATCCTGCTCCTTATTTGTCATCCTTGTTTTTTCCTGCCTGACATAATCCCAAAACTGTTTTAATCGCTCCCCCAAATCCTGTTAAATTTCCTCTTGTTTGCAATTTTAAATGCGTCTTGATTATTAACGTCTATTTTCGGCTTCCTTGGCGCCGTTAGTACCGCTGCATTTTCAGTTTCTTGTTTCTCCTTTCTCCATCCTTCCTTCTTTTCCTTGGCTTGGCCGACACATTTCTTTGCGAGGCCGAAAGTTGAATGCCATAAGAAATGTGTCAGACACACGAAAGCCCGACCGAAAATCTCTCAAGGATTTTCCAAGAAACGGAAGGGGGTAATGAGGTGTACTCGAAAACGTACACAACCCGTTAGCACAACCTTTGCCTTACAGCTAATGGAGACGCCGAGGCCTGGGATTGGTTGTTTACTCGCAGCCGTGACAGTTGGCGGGACAAATAGACAGCTGGCTGCCGCTGTGTTTTGTTGGATCTGCCTAAGCCGCCGTCACAAACAAGACTTCTCCCTTTACCAGACCAGTTCTATATTGACACGTGAATTGAAGCTGCGCTGGACATCTACATGCCCACTGTCTACAATTTACTTGCGGTCCTTGCCAACAGCCGCCGAAACCTGAACATTGGCCACCCGTCTCTGTGGCGACGAGCGTGGCGTCAAAGAATAATGCACTAAATAAAAGCATTAGTTCACAGACGTGAGGAAATCTCTTTTTCATTCATGCTTAGTAAGTCACGTGACTATCATTTGCTTGCTTGTTGAGATGCCATGACCCCAAACCGAAGGTGACTCGCTTGTGATTACAATTAATTTTCCGCATAATACTAATTATCCAATGGCTCGTAGATGTCCTAACAGTACAGACTATAACGACGTAAGATCTTATGTCGATGTAGTAGGTATTGCAGCACGTAAGGGCACCAGCCTTAGCCTAGTTTTCTATTTTCGATATGCACGGGTAGTGTACGCACAATACGAAGATACACTTCTACAACATAAACGCCTCCACAACCAGTTCCACAACAAACTTTAGACAGTATAGAGCCTACATGATACATTTCGAGTATCTATTATACCCTCGTAGTTCATACTTGTCACTGTTGCTGCCCGCTCGCTTTGAGCTAAATGTGCTGTCGCTGCAGTCGGCAACAGCCATGACGTTATCCCCGGTTCAGGCGCGCTGGTCGCCTAGCGTTTTTGCCGCTACTGCGGCGGCTTGCGACTCTTGTTGTGCTCGAAACACCCTAAAAAGCTTTTGCTGACCGCTATAAGGTCTTAGCTTCCTTCTTGTTCCCTTCGTGGCCATACAGCTGACTTCAGTAAGCCGTTGAAATCAATTTTTCAATTGGTTTGACTATGAACGCTACTGTTACAGGTAGTTCAACAAGTTCTTAGAATGAAAACCAAGAATTTTCCAAATCTTGTTTTTAATTTTTTCTTATTCGATATACTCCCAGAGAAGCTCAATACACTTTTCCCACCGAGATTTCAGAGCATTTATACCTCTTGAGTAGAATTCCGCGTCTTTAGACGGAAAAAGGCATTGACAGCAGCCTTAACCTCTTCATTGCTGGTAAACGCTTTCCACCGAGACTATTCTTCAAATGTCCGAAGAGGAAATAATCAGAGGGGGCCAGGTCTGGAGAATAGGAAGGTTGTTCAATAAGTTCGAACCTCAGTTGGGCCAGTTTTGCCGTTGCTTGCCGCGACTTGTGTGCGAGAGCATTGTCCTGGTGAAACAGGACAACCTTCTTCTGCAAAGCGGGCCGTTTCACGATGAGTTCTTGCTTCAGGCAGTCCAACAGTCTTGCATAATATTCTCCCGTGATCGTTTTACCGCTCTCAAGGTAGTCGACCAGAATTATTCTACGTTGGTCCCAAAAAACCGTAGCCATCATCTTTCCGGCCGATGCCGTTGTCCGCACCCTCTTCGGAGGTCCTTCACCAGGTGCACACCATTGACGAGATGCTTCTTGGGTCTCGGGAGTGTAGTGATGGACCCAGCTTTCATTGACGGTCACGAATCTGCGCCAAAAATCCGACGGATTTTTCGACATCTTGGCCAAATTTCGCTGTGAAGCGGAAACACGCGCGTCTTTTTGGCCTTGGTTGAGCAAATGCGGCACCCATTTTGCTCTGAGCTTTTTCATCTTAAAGTTTTCGTGCAGGATGAAATGCACTCTACCCAAACTGATCCCCAAGGCCTCCGCTATCTCCCTAATGTTCACTCGCTTATCTGCGGCAACGATTTTCCGCACTTTTTCCACGTTTTCCTCATCAGTTGCCGTTTTTGGGCGTCCTAAACGTAGTTCATCCTCGGTGCTCCTGCGACCTCTTTTTAACTCATTAATCCAGTTGGAAACAGTGGCAAAACATGGCGCAGAGTCACCATACACCTCGTCTAACTCAGTTTTCACTTGGGTCGCATTCCAACCTTTGAAATAAAAATGCTTGATAACCACTCGAAACTCTTTTTTCTCAATTTTTCAAAATCACGCCGATACGTTGCACGGGAAAAGCGATCAAACGAAATCGCAACGGCCAATCACCATAATATTTTGACTGCTAGCATTCGAAAAGTTGCCGTTTCCAATAGCGGTGAAAGCGCGCCAAAATCGAATTCTAAAAAGCTCATTTTAAGTACTTGTTGAACTACCTGTACATAATGCCTGATTAGCTGGCCGGCCAATTTTTCACTTTGGTGCTTCTGTGCTTTCACCCGCAACGCGGTTGTCGTAGTCTCGAATATCCGGTATCATGTATGGATGTGCGAGAGCAATTCTGCATACAACGAGCGCTGTCATGCGTGTTTTGGTGGGTACGTTGTCATCTCTCACAGCGCTAAAATGGGTCGCTATTTTTATCGTCGCGGTGATTACCTGATATTGGCGGTCTCTTCTTCGTTTTGTACGCCAGCTGCCTTTATTTCTTGCCTGCAATCTTGAAGTGGGCTTGTCAGTTTTAGCTACCGCTGGCTGTTCTCGCCTAGGAGTAATGTTGCATGCAGCGCGCTTGTCAAATGCATTGCATATTGCGTCGTTGATGCTGTCTATGGTGTATGTCTTACTGCTGCAACTCGGGATGTTAGTATGATTATTATGCACAAGTATTGGTTATCGAATATATCCGGCGGTGCTTTGGAGCCGCCGTAGACGTTTGCCGTGATACGTTTTTGATGGCTCGTCAATTTTATTTCTCAAACCTTGTCATTCTGTAGCACAGCCAGCTGCACGAATTTTTGTTCGTAAAAAGGTTTGGCGATGACAGATACTAATCGCCCCCAAAAATATTTGCAGTGGGTTTCGTTGTGTTCAGGGATCTGGCAATTGCCGTGAGTGTGAGCATGTTTGTTGCAGCCTTTACAAAGGGTTCTCGTAACTACTTACTTATTCGCATATCTACGTATATTATAACGTGACGGCGTGGTTTAGGAAGCTAGAGCGCTAGTCATGGTTATCATCCACCGGTGTATCGCCGGTTCGGTTCTCGTTGTTGATCAAATTTCTAAGCATTTCTAAATGTTCTCTAAGCAATGCTCATTGTCAGTGGACGATATACCATCTTGCTTGTAAAAGAATACACAGCTTTTGGGGGAAAGCAGATTTATAGATTTGTCGGGGGCCTTAACGTTAGAACCAAATGTTAGAAAGGACCAGGTCGATATTATAAAATAAGAGGTTGTTCCAATGAAAGCAAATACGCAGTAGGTATTCGATGATACATTTATCGTATCGATGCGTAGGTAGTACATATGCTGTCGAAACAACGCAACTGTCGAGAGGTTCGAAGCTAGAAGATGCTGGCAGTGCACCGCCGTGGTTTATGCAGCTACTTAGAAAGCTACATATGGCTCTTACACTTATACGCGATTGAAAAGACTGGCCTTTGAAATAATCGATTAAGGCTTCCTTGCACACTGGGATCTGAGTGGTACTCGAGATCTAGAAATTACACTCTGAAGGGTGCAGCATATTACGGTCAATGTGTGCATGCATTTTTAGTAAGAGTAGTTCTAACAGAAAAAAAAAACGATCTGACCTATTCCTACTATAGTTTGCCAACTAATCGAGAAGTCTATGAAGTTTGGTATGTCAACACTTGCTTACCGAAACCTAGAAAAATAACCACGAATCTATATAATGGCTTATAAATAAACAGATGATCTTGGTAGGCTAATACGTTGTAACAATCTAACCAGGCGATATAATAGTCTCTGGATAGCAATCACGACAGCAATGTGATTGAGCGTGATGTGCTGAGTAAAACACGACCGACAAAGATCGAGCCTTACAATAGGTGTGCTATTGACACAAACAAAATTCGCGTTTTAGATTATGAGACCCGTGCAAAAGGAATTATATCGGCAAGAGACAGCGTACAATGCGAACTAGAGACGACTTAGTCGGACAAATGGACTGCAAATAAGATCAATGATATAGATAGTTTCTTTACATTACCGTATGTCTCTGCTATAGCTAAGCGCGTACGTCGACACTTCAGAGAAAGATAAACAGATTACTGAGACGCGACAATAGTATCAAAACCGCTGAGTCAGGGAGAACTATCGGTTAACAGTCATAGGTGAAGTGGGCCAAGTGTGTCTTGGTTGCGTCAAAAATGACCTGGCCCGTAGACGTAAGTTTTGCATGCCCTGCACAAAACATAGTGAGAAAAAGTTTATGGCCTGAACGTAAAACCTGGAGAGGGCTGTTTGTGGAATAGTAGTCACACAAAACAAAATTTCTAAAGAAGGCGCTAGACAGTTTCTAGCAACGACCCGACTCGAAGAAAAGGCGGTCAAAAACGTATAACAAAACTAATCAGAATAAACAACAAGCACCACTTTACCAAATTACCAAAATTAGTAAGTAGTGGGGTTTAACGGAAAACAATACGTCTGCACTAGTCTTAACTTTATGCAATGACGAACATTGTTGAAGAATCAGTCATTGTGTCATCAATATCGATGTAATTATAGTATGTTCTTCCCTTAAAGAAGAGAGATTACCTTTTCATGGAAAAGTTACTTATGCTCGTGGCAGGTAATGGCGAGACCACGGAAACGAGCTTACAGTACGTGCTACATACATTTGGAGCTAGTCAAAGACTTAGAAGGCACAAGGCGCATCCTACTTCTCAGTCAAAACAATATAGTCAAAATATTGCGGTTAAGGCTTAGAACGGCTAACATAACGTTTTATAAAAGCCGAGCATTACTATCATGACAACTAAGAAGATTAGACCAACGTACGTTCGATTGTGGCTATACTGAAGGCGACACTAAAGATCAAAACAAAATTGGATCGCTGAGTAGAGTTCGCAGGAGACTGAGTCAAATGGTTGGCAATAGGCAAGAGCAAGGGTATCGGAGTAAATGGTGAAATCGATTGTAAAGAGTCATATACGGGCAAATGGAAACGGGCCATGGGTTCCAGATCGAGCTTCGCAGGTACAGATGTAAAGGAAAAGCGGGAAACGGACAGGATATAATGAATAAGCGATAATTCAAGAACAGGTGGGCTATTAGCAGATACTAGGGCAGGGATGTTAAATACAATGATACAACAAGCTAAATATTGGAAGACCGAAAGTGCAGAATGTCGAGCTGGTGGGTTAGGAAATAATTTAGTTGAACATATTGTAAAAGAATGTACAGCCTTGGGGAAAACAGAGATATAGATTAGCGAAGTTAGTGGTTTGACGCCAAAAGGTGTGGGCGTGTGTCTACAAAGCTCCAAGGGGTCGCGCTTGTGAGCTCTCCATATACAGGCTGCGCCGCCTATAAGATAAAACGGCGACTGGCAGTGGAGATGAAGGTGGTGAAGAAGAGCGCTAAGACGTGGTGCGATACGGCTTAAGCTATCCAGGATAGCTGGCAAATCAAGCAAAGCGTGAACGACAGCAAAAACAATGGCACAGTTGCGACAACAGTGAGACAGGTGATGAACTGAACAAAAGGCTGGCCGCTGTTGAGGGACCGACGTCAACGGTAGCGGTAAAAATGTCGAAGAAGTAGAAAAATTGATTCAGACAAAAAGGAGGAGCAGACGAGAGGCTCGCCGTTGAGGAAAAGGCAGTTGTGTTAGACTAAAACCACGGTGGCGAAGAGGATGCGCGGTTACGGCCATAAGTGAAGAAGAGAGAGAAAAAACCTAGTCTGCGAAAGGAAGAAGAAGACATGCTAGCAGTCAAGGAACAATAGCAGCGACGGCAGCAGCCACAACAGCGAGATCAACTGCTACAACAACGACAAAAAGCAGATATCTCGGCTAACTTCAGCCGATCGACCAGGGAGTGGGTGCGGTGGTTATTAAACTAGTGGCAAACAGGTGGCAACTGCTGAAGATTCAAGCGTAGCCAGTTAACCCGCTGGCTACTAATACAGGGGAGGGGGTTATTTTATTTCTATGAAGGGCCGAGGAGCCAACAAGGATATATTGTGGCAGAAACTAAGCATGATCTTGAAGTGTTCGCTAAGGTGGAACACAGACTAGTGTTCCGTGAGGGACTGGTTGATGAAGGCCTGGGAAGGCGGTGAAGGAGATCGGCACACAGGTACAAGACAAAATATAATTTTTTTAAACAGCAACACGTGGTGGGCAGCGCACCGGAAATACGAGCCCCGAATAAAAAGAATTTTTTAAGCATGCGGAATGAGCACTTAAAGAAGGGGAAAACGGTAGAATGCGGACACAGGCATACAGGATGGGACAACAGATACAGAGTCAAAAGAGGCGAAAAGAAACGTGGGAACAAATATATAAATAACTAGAAATAAGGTTTATAAATATCATAATAGTAAGAAAAAAGCATTTGCGTACGATGGAAGTGCCGCTGGGTTTAAAAGAATACAATTGGTATGGTACAAATCGGAATACGAAAAATGGGGAAAGCAGGCATTGGGAAGTTGGGATAATAACCAGGGATGCTACTAAAGAAGCTGGTAGTGCCAAAATAAGGATCTGGTGGTTACAGAGATACACCTGGAAGAAGCAAAATTGGCAGTTATGGGTGTGTATAGAGCGCCAAGCAGCACGAAAAAGAAGATGAACAGCTATTTAGAAGACTACGTATGGTAATTGGGGAATATCAGTATAAGGGATGGGTAATATGTCTGGGAGATTGGAATGTGCATATCAAACAGCTGGATAGACGAGAAGATAGAGCGGACAGGAAACTAAAACAACTAGCAGAGTCGAACGGGGTCAAAATTGTAAATGTAGATCTGGGGATAGAAGGAATATATACGTACACACAGAGAGATAGAAATTCGTGCGTAGACTATGTTTTCACAAAGGGTAAAATAGGTAACTGAGTAGAGGAAATCAAGATAGATGATAAGAAAACATTTAATAATGGAAGTGATTTTTTTCGATGAAGCGGGAGGTAGAAAAAGTCGGGGTAGGTAGTTGTACAGAATAGATCTTTGGATAAACTCAAAAGGGCGCAGAAAGTAAAACGCACAAAACAGCTCTTTGTATGAAGTGGGCAAACTCTGGTAGAGGAGATGCGTAGAAGCATTAAGTGTGCGCATGACAATTGCTGTAATATGGGATAGGGAGATCAAAAAGGAGGGAGACGAGGGCGGTGGAGTGATCAATGAGATTACGATTACAGCAGATAAGATCATAGCCGTAGTAAAGAAAGGTCGAGATTACAAAGAAAAAGTTGTCCCAATGAAAGACAGCTACATAGAAGGTATTGAAGGATACATTAATTATATGAATGCAGATGTAATTTATACGCTGCCGCTCTAAACGCTCCTGATATAAAAAGGTGGCTTGTGCATCTCGCTGGTTTTAATGGATAGGTGCATACACACCTTCATGAGCCGACCATCACACGCCGGAGAAAACTTAAACTCTACGAGAAAGCTTCTGCCCGGCAATGCGTTACTAGATTTCCTTCACCTCTACAAATACAAAAAACAAGCATTCACGCGTAAGCTGATAAGACTTTCTCTTATAAACGGTTCCCCGGTTTAGCAAATAGCTCCTATCATAATTTTTAGTTTAGCTTTTGTTGGTACTCGTTGCGAGCTCGGCCCACGGTAGAGCTAGTGTCGTCAATCTTGCCTTGTTTTTATAGTTAGGTTTGACGCTTTGAACAGCCGAGCAGTTTTTTTAAGATGGCCCTACGCCAGGTCCTCGTCAAACCTAGATCCCTTGGCAGCTGATCTGTGTAGTTATCTATCACTTGGCTCCCAAGGGACTTCGGCCTTCAGTTCCACATTGTCGCAGACTACGCCGAACGGCAATGCATTTGCGTGGTGCAGCCATAGTAGCCTGGATATTTATTAATTTTTTACCGTTGCTTCTTCTCGTTCTCCACGGACAACGTTTATTCTGCCGCGAAATGCCATGCTATAAAGTATTACCAAGCTTTAACTTAAGCTAACTAAAAGGCGCGACTCTATGTTGACGTTGAAGACGATTAAGGAAACGAGCACGATAGAAAGGTTTCCACAGCCTGTTTCAACGCTGTTTGAGTCGAGGAGTAAGGGAGGGGACGGAACACAAGGGAATAGCAAGGCCTCTAATGTGACGACGAATCTCAACGCACTTTACAAAAAACCCTAGACTTTACAGTGAACTTTTTTTTATGAACCAACAATAATTTTCCGTTAAAGTGTTATGTGGTCATAAGCAAGGTTTTTGTCGTTTCTTACTCCAATGCTCGGACGAGGCGCACAAGTGTCATTTTTGAGATGAAAAGAGTTGGCCATTTATAAATGATTTATTATACCAATTACGAACACCACCTCAGTATCTTCCTACAAAAAAAAATTAGTAAATAATTCACTACCGTGGGCCAATAATCTACAGGATCATTGGAGCTCTTGTTATTAAGAGGACATGTTGCGGCTGAACCCTTGTAGTACGCCTCTTAGCGAAAGTTATAGCCTCTAGTTTATGTCATGGCGATTTCATCAGGCTCACGGAGCCCGCTCGCACAGAAATAGCAGTGCGCTAATATCGTTTCGACGTGTTCCGCCCTCCAACCAATCACTTCTAGCTCCAATAACCTATGGATCCATGCAGTATGGCAGCGTGGACAAGGGGGGGGAATAGTCTATAATGAAATCTAAAACGTTGTTATTTCCTTTCAGCTTTAATTACATTATATTGTACCACAGTCCCCTTGTTACAACATTTGGCTCGTCTCGGGAATAATTACCTTTTGACCGCACGTGTTACTACTGCACCGGCTATCCCTAAGCGTTAAAAAACGCATGTTGCTCTCTTTAGGCCGACATACATATAGAGTTATTCCTTTGTGATAAGCGTGTTGTTCGTAGTTAGTGAGATGGCCATACGCAACGTAGTAACTTTGAAGGAATGAAATGCATACATACTTTATAAAGAAGTGCTGTATTAATAAAGATTGTTTGAAACGCCCACAACTGGACGTTCCCGAGAACTGAGTTCTACAAAGGGAGAGCAGTAGATAACTTGGCAGCGCAGGGTTGATTCTCCTTTACAGCGTATAAATAATAGGCCTTGTATGCGAAAACGGATAGCAGTGTGGGCAAAACCAGAAGCTGCGACATTGTAGGCGACGATCGAAGCAATATATCTAGAATTGGGCCTGGCGTCTGATTCTAAGGGTTAGGGTACCGATAGGCAACCAACTCATCGAATATTGAAAGATGGCTGTTGATTGCTCAATGCGGCTAGCTGAGGAGTTGATTAACAACACAAGGAATGTTACTACACCCGGTCAGTTTACGGTCGTGAAAGAAGCTATTTTGCGGTATGAGCCGCGAAACACGAGAGGCCTGCAGTTCAGCGCGATTCTAAACGGCGCTTAAGATATTCTTACGTGACAAAGAAGCTTCCAACAGAGATTACCTAAGCTTTTTCGGGCTGACTCTCAGCCAACAATGAACGTCCACGGGACTACTTTCGCATTGCTTCGTGAGGCGGACACCATCGTTACAAATGTGCAATGGTGGGGCTCCAACTCGTGCACCTACTTCTTTTCTTCGGTCGCGAGGCGCACGCGAATTCACCACGCCACCAAACTCGACAGTAGGGAGTACCTGACCAAGTGCGACCTATAGTTATGCTTAGGGAAATGAACATGCTGCTAACGAAAGATGCATATACCAGGCTGGAGGAGTAAATGGAAAAGCACCTGCCTTTCCTAATAAAATACAATTTGCGTTTGTATCGAGTATGAGTGCACAAGATTTAGATAAGTCCCGTATGAGCGCGGCGGCTAAAGTTAGAGCGAGATGATAACATGTAGTAGGCTTCTGTAGGTTACTTAATGGGTATAGCATTTTTAAACCCAAAGACGTTAGAAGCTTCACGGCAAAGAAGTGCAATTATCGCGTTAATTAAAAAACATAAAAGAGCAGGTCATGCTCTCATTTTCTACAAAGACCTCAAAGCACACGTACTCACGTATGTGTCATGTTAACAGATTGATATATCAGCTCTCTCCGCCATGGCAAAATTCCTCATGAGTAGAGGTTGGGCTACTTGAAGCCCATATATCAACGAGAGGGTGACATTAAACTCGCAAAAAACTACCGGGACATAGCTCTTACCACTGTCTTAAACAAACCGCTAAGATCAGCAATTGTAGCGTGACGGCACGACACTGTGACAGATATAATCATAGCGGAGCCACAATTTTCCATTTCCTCGGAGCCATTTCAAGGTTACCCATCATTCAGTGTGCAAGCTCGTTCGTACTATGCTGAGTTACATCATAACGATCAAACGGTACAACTAAAAGTCGAAATTTCAACTAGAGAGACACATATGTGGCGGAACGGCCTGTGGTGTGGTACAGACTAGTGGCTGTCAAAGTAACGCGCACTAGCGAAACCTAGGCAAACTTCTATTTTGTTGTCTCTTGTACGGCCGTAGAAAAATATCGTTCTTTCTCTCTGTCCTGCGCTTCCCCGGTCGGTCGCTCTGTACATTTATTACATCCATCAACGGTACGTTTGTATTCATCTATCATTGTATATTTCGACATTCCTGCCGACGTTTATCTATATTGTTTATCTCTGTTGGCTGCTGCTCAATTATTTACATTGCCGCTCTTTTTTGTTCGGAGGAGAGTTTCTCTCATTGCAGATACCGCCATCTGCTGTTACTGTGAGATTGTGTGTAGTTGCCCAGCATCGTTTCGAGGTTGCTTGTGTGGAGTACCGGCGCAAACCGCAGCTTTGTGCCTGGTGTACCTTAATGAAATATAATTGCTGAACTGCCATTTATCAGTCTGCTCGTTGCCTGTTGAACTATTTTCTAACGCGGAAGAACCTATTATCTGATGTCGACATATATATATATATATACATTGTTTTCTATGTTTGTTTTTTATTTTCCCTATTTGCATCTCTAGCTTTCCTTTGCTTTCCTTTACATTTGAATACGGAACTTCCTATACGGCATTTGTATATTAACAGAATGTTTACAATGTACCTAACAAAGGTGATAATAAACGTCATATTGTTTGTGTTCTTCCTTTGTTGTAGTGCGTCGATTATTGAGGCCGTTCGCGTCGCTACTCGGCGAGCGTAATTAGTTGTTTAGCTGTGAGTTCGCCATCTGTCCGATAACCTCTAAAGTGCGTTTTTTTTAAACGTACCGTCCGTTTTCTTGGCGGTGTGTTGATATGTTTTAGATTTTAGCGAATTAAAACACAACTTTTAGATTTTAGCGAAACAAAACACAACACACCGTCTTCTCGGCGGTGTGTTGTGTTTTGTTTCGCTTGCGCCGCACGGGACTTGGAAACGTTTACACTAACTGTTGCTTCTTTGTTTTCCACTAGAAGAACTTGTTTTCCACTTGTTTTTTATTTTCCCTATTTGCATCTCTAGCTTTCCTTTGCTTTCCTTTACATTTGAATACGGAACTTCCTATACGGCATTTGTATATTAACAGAATGTTTACAATGTACCTAACAAAGGTGATAATAAACGTCATATTGTTTGTGTTCTTCCTTTGTTGTAGTGCGTCGATTATTGAGGCCGTTCGCGTCGCTACTCGGCGAGCGTAATTAGTTGTTTAGCTGTGAGTTCGCCATCTGTCCGATAACCTCTAAAGTGCGTTTTTTTTAAACGTACCGTCCGTTTTCTTGGCGGTGTGTTGATATGTTTTAGATTTTAGCGAATTAAAACACAACTTTTAGATTTTAGCGAAACAAAACACAACACACCGTCTTCTCGGCGGTGTGTTGTGTTTTGTTTCGCTTGCGCCGCACGGGACTTGGAAACGTTTACACTAACTGTTGCTTCTTTGTTTTCCACTAGAAGAACCGCCATGTGTTAACGGCGACACTATCGTTTAAAGTTTTTTTCTACGCCCGAACGAATCTTTGGTAAGTTGTGTTTCTTTACAAAATTACCGATCTTTGTCCTGCGGACGCAAGTACAGATCATAAGGTCTCTGCAATCGAAAACTACGATCTTGACAAAAACAGTGACTCTTTGTCACCTCCGCCAGACTGAAGCAACTAAATTTGATCGACTTTTATATACTAAATATATTCTGCAGCCGTACAATGTGTCTCTAATGATCCGTCATCTACAAAGGGTTTCCGCCTTACGTAAGTGTAATCAGTGTTCGCAGTCACTGAGCCGAGCTTGTCTAGTAAATCACGTAAATGCGATTTATTTTTTGCTGCTCTGATCAAAAAGGTACCGTGTACCATGTGTGTATTGTGATTACGCGCAATCACATACCTGGCCTGTAGTAAGATGTATCTGCTGTTCTAGTTGTAATTTTAAAACTCTAACAAGGCTTTGAGTCCACACTCCTATCACACGCATGTAGATGCAAAACACCATATGCCCTAAAAAATCTTAGATGTGATGGTATTATTCGAAGTCTTATAGGTGAAACCGATAGAGACTACTTACACTATGAATTACCTAACATTAGTAGTGCCTGAATGTTCTGCGATACAATTGACATGAACGAGCATGTATTTGACTCAAATTGTAGTGTAAACAATTGTCCCCCAGTGTCTCCAATTTTCACTATTGTTAATAGTACCGGACTGGCGGAGTACGCGGAGTATGACATTGAAGTGTTTCTGCTGCGCGCTGTCTAGGTTTCCAAGCTCATTCTTAATTACATCCACCGCCACAAGTTTTTTGCTTCCTGCGAAGTTGTGCAGCCTGGGTATATCGTCGCCATTCCGGCAAAGAAATTGGATCGGAATTGTAGTTCTGTAGCTATGTTTTTTCTTTCCCGGTGTGCAATTGTACTGCTATTTGTTGCACGATACTTTTCCGATAACCGGGGACAATGACAAGAAAGCGCTGCTAACTGCGGGGGCAGCACGGGTAGCTAGAAAGGTGCCGAATAAACGCCAGGAAGACACGCATTCGCTGCAATAAAATGTCGTTTTGCAAAGGCTTTCTTCTGAGGAACTTTAGGTGGTGATTACTCTACTCTTCTTAGACCAGAGAGAAAGGTCATCGCAGGAGTTGCATAACTAGCCGAAAGTCAAAGCGAGGTGACGCTGAACAAGATCGATGCGGCTAGACAGAACCTCGCCCCCCGCAAGGCCCCAGGTGTAGGGTGTTTGCGCTTAAATGGCTGGGCCGTGTTAAACGCATACTCGATGCGCTGATGAGAAAAAGAAGGTTCACGGCCCAATGGCAGATGGCGCTACTGGTACTGATACGTAAAAATGAAAGTTAAAGGGCGTTAGGGTTAATAGCCCGCGCCTTACCGGCCCAGATGTCTGCTATCATGGTAAACATTTCGCACGACATCTGCCTGACTGATCTTTAAAAACAGTCCCAAGCGAGAATTTTAGGGCAGGTAAGAGTGATCTCGTCATTCCACATGCTACTATAATGTTTGTCCGCCAAGGGCCTATCTTTTCAGCAGCGGTAGCACAGAATAAGCCCCTACATTTGGCTGACGGAAATACATAACATTTGTGATACATAAGCTTTACGTGTCTTTACAAAAGAGCTTGGGACGTACCTTGCCGAACAGTGACCTACCTGACCAGTACAGTTTTGACTGAGAGTACCCCCTGGTCGAGGAAAATGCCCCTCGTGCATTCCTTTAAATAATATAATAAAACCATATTTTAATCAATTACGACACTACTTGAAAAAACTGCGCGATCAAACGACTCAGAACTCAAGCTTACCTAAGTAGACAGGTTTTCGTTCAATTTTTCCAAATTGTTCCACCTCAACGTGCTAATCAGCGTGTGCCACTGCGAACCAGAACTCTATGACTCTATACACTAGCAACAACTTCTCGAGCCTCCTTAGCACCCGCATTAGAATGCTGTTTATAGCTCTGCATTTCTTCTTCTTCTTATCGTGTTTCCTCAGTCCTGCAGTGTGTAGTTGCACTGTGCGCTCGACACGGTGAACGAACAACCGCTGTCCTCCTGTTGTGCTCAGTTTTGTTCCAAGATGCACAGAAGTATTTCGGAGGCACGCACACGGAGGCACGTCCTTGATTAACCATTTTTTTCATAACAAGCGTGACTTTTTTTTACTGGTACTCACTTGCTCTTTTCGCTTGAACTATCCACCTTTTTGAAAGCCGAAGCAAATAACGCCCACTTTCTAGTAATCATTATAACACAGCGTATCTTTACTGAAATTCTTGGAGAAGTGTATTGGCACTTGACACGAGTGAAATCATATAGACATTTTGA
This sequence comes from Dermanyssus gallinae, assembly GCA_003439945.1. Classification (NCBI taxonomy): domain Eukaryota; kingdom Metazoa; phylum Arthropoda; class Arachnida; order Mesostigmata; family Dermanyssidae; genus Dermanyssus; species Dermanyssus gallinae. The sequence goes on from QVRM01000993.1 coordinate 28,167, forward strand.
CACACAGACTGTCTGACTACCTAATGTAGTAGACAGTCATGAATTACGCATGCAAGGACGTTACTTTATTCTAGCACGCTTGACTGACGAACTCGGCATAATGCACATTAAATGGTAAGTGCATAATGTAACATAGCAGGGGAGCAGAAATCGAATACAGTTTTATTTTTCATTGTTCCAAGAACATTTTCAACGTAAATATTTAAATGGGTGGAGCAACACGCTCATGGGACTAGTACAAACAAATATAAACATTGTGCTCACGTGTAACGAGCAGCCTATTACTTACTAAAACATGTATAAATATATATGTATACACATACGACCTGTCAGTGTAGTTAATGAAGCACTCAAGTATATCCAAAGCTGAAGTGAGGTGTAATTAGAGGGATGTCACTTCCGTTTTAGCTAGTACAGATTAGTGCACGTAAAACGTTTACTTTGGATTAAAAATAATAGGACTTTTGCGAAAAAGATTGTTTTGTAATCAATTTAGTGTAACTAAGGACTAAAGCCTAAAATTCAATTAAATAAAAAAAAAAACAATTCTCTTATTATTGACACAACCGGCTTTTTTTTAAAAACTAACTAGAAAAAGGTAACCCCGAGGTACTTTACGTGGTTGACGAGTGCGATCTCGTGGCCATCTAGGCGGAGATGAAGGTCGGGGCATGTTCTTCGGCCCACCAAGAGTATCGCCTCGCTTTTGGCTGGGGCAAGAGCGAGCCCCGCTTCTTGCATCCAGCGGGCGACGTCGGCAAGTGCCTCGTTCGCACGGCTCTGCAGCAGGTCTGCGGTCCGAGCCTGGACGGTTAGGACGAGGTCGTCAGCGTAGGCAAGGAGGTTGACGCCGGGGGGGAGATCCCTGAGCCGCAGCACGTCTTCATAAGTTATAATCCATAGCAGGAAGCCGAGTATGGACCCCTGTGGCACCCCTGCAGTCATGTTAAAAACGGACCCGTGGGACTGGATTGTCCTGTCATGTAGATAAGTCGATAAAAGCTTCTGAAGATAAAAAAGGATATTTTTCCTGTGAAGAGTTCCTAGGATGACTTTCCACGGTAGGCTGTTAAAAGCGTTCTTGAGGTCTATTAAAATCGCGAGGAAAAAGTTCCGTTCTTCTGGGGACTCACGGAGGAATTCAACCTGCGTCTGGATCCGCTTTATGGCGCCGATGGTTGAGTAGTCCTTGCGGAATCCGTACTGGGCGTCGGACAGCAGCTCGCTCCCCTCCGCGAAGTCCCGGAGGCGTGCCTCCACGATGGACTCGAATGCTTTAGCCAGGGAGCCGAGTAGGCTGATTAGGCGGTAGAAGCCGGGGCCCTTGGGTATGAGAACAAGGTTCGTGGCTTTCCATACCGCAGGGAACGAGCCCGTCCGGAACATCCCAGCCGCCGCGGCGGCTACTGCTTCCGGGTATTCCGTCAATATTAGCTTGACCGCGAAGACTGGAACGCCGTCGGGCCTGGTGCCTCTCCCTCCTTGAGGCGTGCCGCCGCCTCGTACACCTCTTGCAAGATGATTTCTGGAGGATCCTGTTCTTCCGTCTCTGAGGCCTCCAGGTAAGGGGCGCGATCAAAGGGAGGATGTTTTGGGAAAAAGACTGATATTGCCTCTTGGGCCTCGTCCGGCGTGAGGTCCACTCTCCGTTTAAAAGGCGGGCACCACTTTACCATCTTGTATGGGCGGCCCTAGGGATCGTCCTCCAGTTCTTCAAGAAAGGCTCTCCCGGAGCGTTCCTTGCTTCTGAAGATCTCCCTGCGTAAGAGGGCCCGCAGAATCTTATACTCGGCGCCATGGCACAGGGCATCTCTCCCCTCGGGTGCACGCCCCCGGGCGCGCGTAAAAAGGCGCCGTTCTCGAAGGCACCTCTTCCTTAGGTGTCCGATCTCTGCAGTCCACCAGTACTTTGGTGTTCAGCGGCGCCTCGGATTCGTGCCACGCCCCGAGGGAGCCCTGCACGCGGTCTCTAAGAGCTTCTGAAGGCCCGTCATCGAAGCGGGCGGGCCGTCCGGGCCTATGCAGGCCCTAAGGGACTCCCGGAGTTCGGCGGTTCCCTTACGTCTCATTGGCGAATGCAGACATGAAGATGATTGCTTTAAGCTCGTCGTCACGTAAAAATGAATTATATGGTGGTCACTTAGTGATTCTTCGTCGTGTAAAACTCCTGTGGGCCTCTGTCCGGCGTGTAATAGTTAGGTCTATACAAAAGGTGCGCCCTGTGAAATGTAGGAGCACCTGTGTTAAGAACGACTAGGTCCATGGCCGCCAGCCATTCGAGGACTGCGTGTCTCTCCGGTTCGTAACGGCGGAGCCCCACGCGCCGGCGGAGGCATTAAAATCTTCTGTTATAATTAAAAGCTTGTCACTTTGGTTAAAATATGGTTAAGTCTTCTAAAAGTTTGATAAGATCTTCCAGTGGGACGTTGGGGCTGCGGTAGCACGAGTAAGAACGCCTAACGTTTGCCACAATTCAAGTAAAACCGTAGCCGCTGACATTTCCTGAGATCCGGGAGTGGCAACGACGATCAAGTACAACGCTTGTTGCCCTCTCGCCGTCAGTAAACCGGTCCGGGCGGTTCTCTTCTGCCCACCGGACATTGGGCTCGCTCAACAGCAGCACGTCCGTTTCGGCTCTGCTACTGACCTCTTCAAGCATTGCATGTGCTGCCCTGCTACGGTTGCAACTTAGCTGTAGAGCTTTAAGAATCTGAGTCATTTCTTGGCTTAGGAAAGAGCTGGGTGTTATGGGATCCGCAAGGGGTGATGACCCTCAAGTTGTTCCCGAAACTTTGGGCATGCGGCGACGTTGGCTGCGTGCCCCTCTTCGCCGCAGTTGTAGCACGTCGCTTTTCCCGTGCACTCCTTGGAAAGGTGCCCCAGGTCCCCGCATTTATGACAGCGCTTGGCTTTAACTGCGTCAAAGGTGCATGAAGGGGCAGAGTGACCCTCACGTTGGCACCGTTGGCATGTCGGGACACTGATCCACCCCGAGATGGGGCACGAAGACCACCACATTTGGATTCGCTTCATGCCGAGAATTTTGCCGGCATCCGCCGGGGCGACTTGGACCAGGGCCGTCCACCGACCGGTAACCCCTTTTTGGGGGAGGGGGGTCGACCGTCAGTGGTCTTTCACATTGTGCCTTTCACATTGTGTGAGGGCTTGTTCGATGTCTTCGGCAGAAGTACACTCGATGATGTCCTTTACAAGGAGGCGTCGCATGGAGGAGCGGTCCAGGCTGATGTCCGCCTCCCCGGCTGACTGCAGGGCCTGAAGGAAGGTGCTGGCCCCTCCTTCTGCCGCCTCCGCAACTACCAGCCGCACATCTCCGCTGGGCAGTTGCATGTCGCGGTTGTGACCCCAACGCACACATTTTGACGTTGTGTGCGTTGGGGTCCACCCTGTTCCCCAGCTCCCGGATCATGTCTGCGTAGGTTTTGCCTTCCTTCTCTTTTAGAAAAAAGGTCGTTGTGGGGCTGGGCTTGCTTTTCTTCACGCTGTCTAGGGCTTTCCTTCGTGTTGTAGGGGTGACGGCGAGGTGTAGGCTTTGAGCGCGGGCCAGGCACTCGAGAAGTTTTCCGACTCCCCTCTGCTCCCCCTGGCTAGTTATATGGTTGGAACATACTTGCCGAAGAAAGAAGCAAGCGCAAAAAGAACCCAAGCACGGGAGCACTCCCTGCACACAAGGGCGCGCACGTGGTCCAACCCACCAGCTGGGGATACCTAGCCTAATCACTGACCTCATAACCTGGTATAAGCTCAAGGGAACACTTACATATCACTCCGTGCAAGTGCTCACAGGGCATAGACAATTCCAGTCGTACCTTTTCCGCATAGGCAAGGCGAATAAAATTATCTGCGTTCTCTGCACCACAGGCGCACTCGACGACGCGGCGCACACCGTAGAGTACTACGAGGCCCTTGCGGCCTACCGCACGGGCTCCTCCTACGTCCTCAAAGGTAGACCGACCATGACCATCGTGGCCAACATGCTCAAGTCGACGACGGACTGGCACGCTGGGATTCAATACTTAGACGGGCTTATGCGCGACAAATTTCGCCAGGAAGATCGCCGCAGATCGCGATTCAGCACTAGGCCTCTAGTGACCACTCCCGGGCAGAACCCACTCCCTGCTCGGGACATACTCTTAGACTAAGAAGCGGGTCGCAGCACGGGACTCCCCCTCTTCTGGTCTCGAGGTAATGGTTCACAATTCCGAACCAGAAGAGGGTGGGAGAGGTGGTTTTTAGTGGGTAGAACGCGCAAATTGGATTGAGTATTATACTCTTCCCCGACGTTTAGTCCCACACTACCCTTCATTAACATCGGAGAGTGCGCGTAAAGCATTTTCCACCTCTACAAAAAAAAGGATAGGTCCAAGGCTTCGTGAGCCCACTAGTGCCTTGGCCTTTGTTAACGCTTGGTCCAGGAGGTTCTTCTCCTGGATTAACGTTGCATCCTTGGGGAGCCGGAGCGCCACCAGGGCCCTCGTGATAGACTCGCCGTCGTCCCCCGTCTCGCTTATACGACGGGACAGGACTACGCCTGTCCTGTCTCTGGCCTCCCTGGCAATGCCCTGGAATTGACAGGCCATGTTCTGCCCTACAGCTTTGTCGGAGGGGTCTTCCTTCCTGGCCACCAGAATCCGAAGGGGCTCTTCTTTAGAATGCTCGTTCCGAGGTGTGTTATCCTCGTGTAGACGGCTGGTGGCCAGTCTTCGGTGAGGAGTTGTTTGAGGTCCTTCTCCGTGCTGCAGGCGTTTATTAGAGCGTTTATTTCCTCGGCCTTCCCGTCCATTGCACGTTCGCACGGGGTGCACTGGCACCCGGAGTCGGTAGTCTGAGGAGCGGTCCAGGTGCCCCGACAACCTTTCTTTGTGGCCTGGCCTCTTTCACAGTAACACAGAGTTCCTCCGCCCGGCTCTTAACCATAGTGTTCAAGTTTTTCCTGTTGGCCGTGTGGCAAAGCAGCCTGTCCACCAATTCCGTAATCTTCTCCAGGTAGTTCCTTAGCCGTTTGCCCGCCAGGAGTCGTCACTGTATCCGTCGAGGGTTGGGATGCGTCGGTCTCGCTTTTGTCGCGCTCCTTGGGCGGCGGTTGGCGGAACATGTTTCTAGTAGGCCAGTCTTGTTTAAAAGTCAGTGATTGTAAAAATGAGCATTGAAACCTAAGTAGATATAAGCTTGATGAAACAATCGGCTTACTCTTTATTTCGCTTATGATAATTTGACAGCTGGATTGATTATATAGTTAGATTAATGAAGCTTTTTCAGAGATACGGCCAAAACAAAAAAATAATTGATTTATTAAGAGTGTTATAAGCCGAAGGGAAAATAACTCTGACATAGGGCGAGTCCTTTTAGAATATGCAAAGACGAGGGTGAGCCAGGGATTTTACAAATACAATACCGATTTTTTTAAGTTATATAATTATAATATTTTTGATACAATTAAGAAGAAAAAATAATGGGTTCTGCTTCGGCGCAGATATTTGCAAGCAACATTATTTCCATAGAAATTAAGCTACCATTTACAGAAAAGAGTTACAATAGCTGTACTATCAAACTAAGATTTAGAAGTATTGGTTTTCCTATACGGTAGTTTTCTACTAGTTCGGTAGTGTTCCTACTGCCTTGGCTGCAACCGAAAAAATTAAAAGGCTTAAATAGATACGTCGGGTTCCATCAGAAAAAAATAAGCTGTAGGCCCAATGGTGACAAAGAGATGGCGCGCTAGATAGTTGATGAAGCTTTCTGATTGCGATATATTTTTGTCATAACAAAAGCATTCGGGAAGCTTGCATACATAAAGCCGCTGCTGTAATGTAGAGGGAGTCCGCTAACGACTAATATATATTCTTAAAACTGTGGAAGAATGAAACTAAAAGTACCTGCTAAGCCCTACTGGTTTTGAAATGATGGGTCGACTGTTAAATGAAGATAAATACCCAGCCGAGCCAGCAATGCACCACTAAGAATATTAACAGGATATTTAAGCATTAATATATATCGTGATAGATGTTATAAAATAAATGGTGGTACACAAGGTGTATTTACCTAATCCTCACACTCATTTATGCCATATTTAAAGTGAAAATAATCTTCCTGATCTAAAACACATTTGCTATCTTCTTCTGGTGAAGAACTCCTTTAAATCGTAGTGTTTTCCTGAAATGTTTAATAGACTCTTAATTCGAGTTACGGAATTTTTTAAATCTTACATGATGTCTCATACGTCTTCCTTTCAGCCTTTTTAGACTTGCAAAGAAAAAAGTCACAAACATTTAGGTGTGGTGAACAAGACGGTTGCAGCAAAGCCGAAGTCACGCTTTCTGTAAGTGGCCTCATTAAAAAGCTATAAATAAACCAGGCTCTTGTCATAACGCGTTCTAGTCTCCGTACTCGCCGAGAAGCACGGAGCTGCCTGCCAAAACAAGAGATAATCTAGGATGCCAAGGAGGGTGCTCTTATGCCATAAGTGCCTGGAATACAAAACCTTCTACCGGTGTTGCCATCAACAACAGACAAGACGATTTTGCAAGTCGAACGTGCGACGATCCCGTGTCCTCGTTTATCAGGCTTGCGATCAGATTCGAACTTGAAATAACCCGCGGGTTTTCGAGCTGCTAACGCACGTTTAGTCCGAAAAGTGCATTTCCCCCCACACCTGCCTGCACAATTATTTTTGGCGATGTATAAAAGCGTCCCGGGCTATTAGCGCCACGTACGGTGAGGATGTATTGGCCTAGCGGACAACTCAAGATGCGTAAACATGATGACTCGGGAGTCTCCCACCTCTATGCTAACACACACACACACAGTGACGTCACAACTCAAGAGCAAACTGCAAGTCAACGATGTCAAGCATAACGGACATCCACCAATCCAAGGGCCGTCTAGAGACCCTCGTCGATAAGCTGATCGACACTGCCACTTGTGAAATGGTCGCTGGGCCTCCTTGAAGTTGGCCTCGACGTGCTACACATGGACCTTCTCAGGCTTCTCTGGCTTGCCGCTACACATGACTGCGGACTCTTAACAAATGCTACTGACAACGGCCTTCACTCAAGCTGATAGTTGACCGCGCAGATAGGCTGCAACCAGTGTACGATTCTTCTCAATGTTTACTCAATAGGAGTCATTTAAAGAGCTGGCGCTGGGGTTCGCTACGGGCTAGCTGATGTAAGGAAAACAAATCGGTTGAGTATTGACGCTCAACCGATTTGTTTTCCTTACATTGCCCGGCACCAAACAACGTGCAGGCACAATGACCGATTTTTGTGCAGAATCAGCACTGGAGACTAGAAGTGGTGCCTCTATGTTAGCACGAAGGACGAATGGAGATGACGACTCCAGTAGGTAAACTTCAATCCAGGCCAAGCCAAATTTTCATCGGAAAGATGTCATGGTGTATGTGTGGTTGGTCTATAAAGGTGGTATCTACTAGGTGGATCAGGAAGTTCAACAAATCTAGTTCAAGGATCTTAAATAGCCTTTATAGGACTTGTTCTACCAGTTCTGCTTGCAAAGGTGTGCCAAATACCACGCAGAGGAACGCACAGCACTGGAGCAAAAATCGTTGCACTACTTCTTTCGCCGGAAGCGTGAAGAATATCAAGTAATACAAAAAAAAAACGCTTATGTATATTATACTCAATTTGAGTAAAATAAGCGTAATTAAAACAAATGGCTGTATATCACGAGCGAAAGGTTCAAAATCTTTAGACACCAAATTCTCGTCTACGACGCACACCAAAGTTGTGTTGCCCTGATTTTTTTCCAGAGGGATATTTCTTGAGGTCTAGAAATAGATAGCAGTCGCACAGGGCAAGGTCTGGAATATATGGGGATGGATGCTGGACAACTTAGACTTTTAGTTCGCGTAATTTGGCCATGGCAAAACACGACGTATGGGCAGGCGCATTGCCGTGGTGAAACAGTACAGTTCTCTTCCGTATCGCGAGCCTTTATGCTATGGTGCTTTCCTTCAGCTGGTCTCACAGTGATGCGTAGCAGTCCTCAGTTAGCGCTCGTCCTGTAGAAAAGCAGCTCATTAAAATGTATTTTTTGTATCCCAGAAAACGATCGACAAATACTCTCCAGTCGAGATGTGCCACTTTACTCTGTTGGGCGGCATTTGGCCGCGTGCGTTACACCGTCCTGAACTGCAACGGTGGGTCCAGATTTCGTCCACGATTACTAGCTGGCCTAAACTTACAGCGGGGATATTCTCGAACGTTTTAGATTGCTCTCCGAATTTGACACGCGTTTTAGCGATGGCCGTCTCTTCATTAGGTTCACGCAAATTTTCGTAGCTTTAAGCGGTAACCAATCATCACGAGTTTGTAGACTGCTAGTACTGTTTTTCATCCGAAGCTCTTTTGTTCGTTCAGAACGTGGTGTATCCTCTTCGAAATAAGCTCCAGCTTCATGGTCTAACATGCTACAGTTGTGCAAGCTGCTACACACGCAATTGGAAACAAATTGACATGATACTTATGATTGTTACTTTCGAAGATCGCCTCTCCGGCGCTGTAGTCGGCATGTGTTTTTAAAAATTATAATGCTACGAATGTTTTGATCTACGTAGGACTGCAAAATATGCTTGATATGTGCAACACGGTTGACTAGAATCTCTACGCTCGAATGGAAGATTCTTTCTTCTATCCGTATTCTAAACGCGTACTGCTCAAAGAAATAGTTAACGTCATGAAATTTCCACTCGAAAACTAGTTAAGCGTTATTTTCGACTAAAAAGAAGCCGATTTCTGGCAATACGGATTTGAAAAGTTGCCCGAGAGGTAAGAAAAGGCTTTAAACAACGAGGGAGACTGCATACGAGTATTTAAAAATCGCGGGAATATATAATTAAATACTGTGAGCCGTAGACGCATTAGCAAGTTGCTCTTACAACAACAGCGTCAAATACAAAGTTACGTAAATTTCGCAAAAAGTCTCGGCGGTGACCCCAAAGAGATTGGCCATTTTTTATTGTTGGGCCGCCACTACGTGAATATTAGGATAGAGTGAGTAACATGACTATACAGACCCCGTCCGCTTTTGTCAGCAGCAAATAGAAAAAAAAAACTTACAAAAAAAGAAGAAATACTTTACAACTTTTGACCTGCCACGCTCATCAACAATATTTATGTCTCAAGTATGAGTGCTTTCTAATCATCACAACAAATGTGTGTTTTGCATATTATAGTGAAGACCATATCTAGCAATGGATACAATGTGAGGAAGTGCAGAAAATTGAACACCAGCTGTTGTGACTGACGTGCTAGAACGGCACAAGACGAATATTTGCAGCTACTAACGGCGTATACCAACAAGCAAATAGATTGGGTCTACAAAAAAGTTTTTTTCGTTTTTTTTTTAATGACTCTCTACGGACAAAACAGAAAAAACTTTTTGTAGCCCTATAGTAGTAGTAGTAGTATTGAGCAGGGCTACATTTGGACGAGTGTAAAATATAAAGCCCAATGAACCCGCGGTTGCACTAATATCATTCGTCACTTCGCAACATGTACTCTTGGCGGAGCTGTCGTCCAGGAAGACACACACACACGTGATACAAGTTGGCAATATATATGTACTTATTTCGAGGCACGGTAAAACTTGGCAAGGAAATAATTGTTCTTAATGAAAGGAGGGGGCAGAAACGTCCTGTTTAGGAGAGTGAATGATATTTATATAAAGTGGTTATTCTGCCATTTTTCTCCTACATAGTTGTGCAATATCTACGTTTGCGGGAGAACCAGTCAACGCAGGGAGGGAACCGATTATACCGTGTTCGGCGGAAAATTCTGCACAAACTAGCTTGCGTAGCGAAAAGCGAATAACCAGATCAAGGGAAGTCATTAAAGCTGCGTTTGCGATTAAGGGAAGTCGGCAAAGAAGCGTTACGTAGTTGTCAAGTAACTAAGCATTTTCGACTGTCATAGTTGTTATGTTTTACGTGCAAGCTTTCACGTTCAAAACCCTGAAATTTTGCCAAGACGTTTTGCCCCCTCCTTACATTTGGAAAAAAAAATTCTCTTGCCGAGTTCTACCAAACCGCAAAATATGTACCTAACATTCTAATACACTCTATGCAAGTATGCATGCCTTCGCTTTCGATATGGCTATCGAAAAGCCTAGTTACTTGACAACTACGTAACGCAGCACCATCAGTTTGGTACGAAAATGGTGGGCATTAAATTTGCTATTGTGTGAGGGTAGTTTTTAGACGTAAATTTTTGGTCGTAATGGAAAAAAATAAAAAGAATAAGAATAACTACTTTTATACATTTCACTTTATCCTAAACAAGACGTTTCCGCCTCCTCCTTTCATTAGGAAAACTTGTTTTCTTGCCGAGTTCTACCAAACCTTAAATAAGTACATATCGATATGAATGAGCCTGTATATATATATATATATATATATATATATATATATATATATATATATATATATATACTAGTACACGCGTTTAGCGCAATTAATTTCTATCGAAATTTAAAATCTGCTTTATTTCTTAGCGCGATGAATAAATACACAGCAAACTGCAGGCAGCCGCAGTTCAATCAAGATTGAACTGCGGCTGTGTGCTCTCAGCACATCGTTGCTCTGGCCGGTTCCAGTAGTACTACTGTAGCTGTTGCTGTCGCGGAAGGCATTTATCCAGACTGGTGGTCCAGAACTGTTGTCCGGGGGTAGACAAATCTTGGTTTAGGCAAAATCATTATTGAACTTCACCGGCGGCCGAAAAAGGAGCGAAAAACAGCGTCAATAGCTCAGCGCGAGACGTCTTCACCGCCGTGACGCGTTGTGTTGATACCAAACCACTGCCGAATATGGCATTTCACAGTAGCAATCACAGTCGCTGCTCGTTAACAACGACCGTCGCGTCGTCCCGTAAGAAACAAACGTAAATCGATCTACCACCACCAGCACCGGCGGCGGCGGTAACGGTGGCGCCGCGACTCACGACTGACATGACCGTGTTAATGCACAATCAGTAACACGACGGCATTGTAGAGAGACGGAATGCACACATCTCGGACCGAGGTTTCGTAAGACATCGTCGTTTCCGCACCAGGGGCGGCGAGCAATAGGTCTTCTTCTTCTAGGGATGTATAGTTGAGACTCGTTAGTAGGTTGTTCGTTAATTAGTTAATTCATTGGTCACTTATTAGATCGCGGTTCTAGAACACACGACGACAACAGGTGCAAGTCGGATGTGTCGTTGGCCATCCGTACTTAGCAGTCCGGACCGTTTAGACCTGATTTGGTGACAGCAGTTGTCAGAGTTGTTGAACACAGTAGTCCGGCGCCAATTCCACACTGTCAAGAGTTTCACCAGAAGAACAGAAATGGAAACTGCTTTATTATTTGAGATGTACGACACGCGTGAGCGTGACGTCCATGACTATCCGGGTCTCTCTAGAACCTTGTTCTAACTGATGACCCATTCGGTCAATGGCAACCCCAATCGTTGGTGTTTTGCTGCTGTTGCGTCTGGTACATCTTCCAGAGAAAACAGCCGTCAGGCAAACACCGCTAACACATTGTTCCATACGGGCAAATGTTTAGAAGTTTCTCTACAAAGCCGATACGGAAGAGAAGCCTTAGCATTATAGATAAATATGCTAGTTTCTTGTCGCACCTTAAGTATAAGTAAGCACCGTTTTTAACACATATAATTTATGTATGATTCGTTTTAAGAAAAAAGTGATGTAAAGGCAGGTAATATCAAAAAGAACTTTGACAGGACTAGAACTTAAGAATCCTTAATTTAATAAAGCGATAAACAAAATTATTACTAAGTAACTCGGCCACTTAAGCCGAAGGAATACTCTGGTGTAGGAACTTGAAAATCAGGGGCTTCGAACAGGTTAAGATACTTCATAAACTCTGCAGATGGTATGCTATGGTGAAACTGAAAATATAAAATTGCATTGCGTTAATCCATGCTCAATTAGGACGCATTTATGCGTTAAACGCGATTGACTGTAACAGCTTTAGGCGCATGTTATATTCAATCCAGCGTTTCCATTTCAAATATTCTGAATACCGTTTTAGCTATTTTATAATATTTAATTTACAATAGAATTTTAGGTACGAGGGTAGCTGCACAAAAGGCTAGCAACTTGTGCAACCTGGAGGGCACATTTTTAGTCCAATCAAATTGTCCCGACACTCAATAGTACACTAGAGACTTACCGGCCGTAAACAGTAGTTAATATTTTCAAAAACAGATTTCCGCTCAAATTATACAAGATACAATGGTGTACGCTCATGACTCAGTTACTTGCCATATAGAGTTACTAACAACTAAATCACTGTTGTTGAAAAACAACGTGTGAATAATTATGTTTCGTGACAGTTTTAAGCCCTTATTGCTGCTTAATGAAACTGATCTGCTTTGCTACTGCTGCTGCCGCTGCTGATCCGAGAGATTGCATTACAAGCAATCGCAAACCTTGTTTAATCGTTTCGTCGGCTTATAATAGAAGGGTGAGGGGAGGTAACTAAGGATAGCGGGTAGATAAAAGGTCTTATTCAGCCATGCACACGCGTAACGTAAGCAGATGCATATGCAATCATTGAAAGGCGGACGCGCATTGACAGCAAGGAGTTCACTTACCAATATACATACACATGCACGCACACATGCACACCCCGCAAGCACGCTGGCACACGCTGGATTAATTCACAATATCACACGCAAAAGTAGACGCCACAGAGTAGTGAAACTAGTTCTGACGACGACGGCCCGATGTAGTCACGTATTGAACACTTTCCGAGACCGGCAGACGGAAAGGAGAAAGTCGCGTCTCTTTAGAGATGATGCGAGAAGTTGATGAGTTGTCGTCGAGTGCAGTTCTAGTAGTAGCATGCTCGCGAGCGGCGGTGGCGACCGTTCATCTGGGCACTATGCGCACTGAGCGCGGCAAACAGACACAACAAGGAGAGGCCAAAAACCTCGAGGCCATCCCATTTCTCAAAGTGTGCAAGCAACACTAGCGTGTTGGCCCCGCAAACGGCTAGAAGTCGCAGCCATGGTATCTGGAACGGTTGGTTCTCAACTCCGGTTTGATACGATACGCGGTACGAGTCGGCAGGGCGGGACAGCTCCATGTGTTGGATCCGGGAGGCGCGAACTTTGTCCGAGAAGACGCTTGACAGGCTATTTGTTAGACTTCGTCGTTTCGACTAACTGACTAGTTAGTCGAAGTTCAATCGCCGCGTTCAATCGGCGCGTGAACGTGCGCGCTCCCGGCAGGCATGATCCCGCTGACGGGGTCAGCGGCCATGCTGCCTGCCACAAGGACTGTTGGGGACAGCTCAGACATCTCAACATGTCGGGCCCTCGGTGCATTGAAGGGCATACCACACGGACGGTGAGTTCCAAGCCCGTAGAGGACGGAGGATGGTCTAGATTTATTAGGAAAAACCTTGAAAATGTTTCTAATTCCAGACACAGTAACGACTCCGGTTGGGCCTATAGGCCCGGCACTCCAAGCAATGCATTATGATGTCTGTGGCTGAGTCAGTTGCACTATACGGGGCTCCTGGCCTGCTGACACTTTAGCAACTGTAGCGAACCGAAGCCGCCTGCGCTGGGCCCAACGGGTCGGAGCCCTCAGGGTGATCATGGGGTACCGGACGGTGAGCACAGCGGCGGCACTTCTACTTGCTGGAACTTCCCTGGGATCTAAAGGCGAAAGAGCGCCGCCGCCTGTGGGAAGACCCTTCACTCAAAAAGGAAGAAGAGCGGCAAGGGAGCATTGCCTTAGAGCAGGAGGAGTGGGACGGCCATGGTTAAATCGGCCCGGGGGGGACTAACCTTCCACACCACCCCAAACTAGACCGGACACGGGGACTTTTAATCCTACCTGTTCAGGATCGGGAAGGCTCCCAGCCCCACGTGCGTCCACTGAGGCGATGGGCTCGAAGACATCCCAGAACACCCTATTCTGAGGTTTGCAGCATGGGCGAAGCAGCGTGCTTCCGCCACGTTTTTATCATCGTATACGTTGGGAACGGGTCGGCCCAGCATCTGCAAGCTTATGAAGGAGTTTTTGCCCTATTGGCAAGAAGCGACAAAACTTTTTAAGAACATACTCTTGGCAAAATCTACAGCAAATAACCGCCGCAGGCCAGCAGCCATCGAATAGAAGGTCGTCACCGAGCCAACACCAGCCGCCCTCTTCTCCCCTTCTTCTTCTTCACCGGTGTCTCGCCAGAGTTAAGAAAACACGCAAGGTGCTGCGCAGAATCTCAAAGGAAGCGAGAAACCCTTTGCGTGGGTTCTTCTTCCAGTCTGCTCAATCAGATGTCGCGGGTTCCTGTTTGCTACATACTCTCGCCCTAAAAGTCCTCCGCGTCGACAAAGATACTCGAAGAGGCCATAGCCTGGCCAGTGTGGACTGTATAAAAATGTTATTCAAAGGTGCCGCTGTTACTCGCTTGGAGGCCGAGGGCCAAGGCAAACGTGTAATGACGGAAAAATCGCGCTCACAGACCGCTGCTTACAAGCTCTCTATGAATTTTAGTGTACGGAGCGCCATTAGAATCTTGTCATCCGAAGGCACAATTGCGCCCGTAACGGAGGAGTCGATGGGTAAGATGATGGCAAAGCATCCTCAGGTGTCGCAAAGGCACTTCGCATCTTTCCGTCTGCGCGGCGGGAGGCCTTGACGGCCTCACGCCCGATCTAAAATGCCTTCTCTTTGCAATCGAAGACCAAAACGATGTGCTGGCCACACTTCCTAAGGTTTGCGACTGGCCACACAGACCCTGTTTTCTCCCCCAATTTGAAAAACTCCCTGCAGCTACGACAGAAGATGAAATACGTCGCTCATAATGGGGCGAATATATTTTTTATATAGCTCGCACCTTTCTCAAGAACGAGAAATGTTGCTTCTTAAAATTGGATTTTAGAAATGTGTTTAATTTAAACAAACGAGGGCACCTTTTTAGAGAAGTTTCCAAGCGTGCCCGCCCTCTATCCAGTAATGCACCAGACGTAAGCGGACTCCTCTAATGTTCGTCGAGGTTAAAATTACGTTATTAGCCTGTTGTCTATCTTTCTCGATTGTGAATCTCGCGGACTATTATCTTGCTGCTACATTTCTCTGCTAGAACAACCTTAGTCAAGTCCACTATAAGCCCGATAAAACTTGACAGAAGCGATGGTGTATTGTAGACGTCACGTATACAGAGAAGCTGTACCGTAGCCGCCTACCACTAGAAATAAATGAGTTTGATAATGCCTCAACCCCCCTTTCTCTGAGTAACTTTAAAACAGTGACCGCGGTCGTGCCGATGAGAATAACTCAGGGAAAAATGCTAGAAAGTTGCCATGTGTAGGACGTTCATTACTTTGCTTCTATCTGTGTCCCGCCTTGTCTTTTAGACGTGCTGTTATCTAATAACGCCTGCATACTGCGGTTGTATTAGACGTTTATCGCTTGTCGTTTTCGCCTCGTATTGCACGATTTTTTCAGATCTCGACGACGCCGATGCGAATAACGTCGCGATGCTGGACGGGTGGTAGTAAATGTAGGCCTGTCTTCGAGCTACCTGCGGTTTGTATTACAATCAGGCAGAAAACTGTAGTGCTGCTTAGGTTTTTGTCGTTCTGCTCCGGACCAGGCCAATTGGAGGACTCGATTCGGCAAATATTGCTGCGCGTCTCCAGACAGACAGCTGATTTCAGACGTTACGCCTCTATCTCTTGTCTTTTCTCTGCTTTGAATCGTCTGATTTCTTTTACATTGTTACAGCTTTTTGCTCGCATGGATATACTTGTTTACTCTAGCAGACTATCCATCGAATCATAGGGCTATACTTTTGTAAATTTCGATCAGGAAATATCAAACTAAATAGCATAGCATGTAGTTGTAATAAACACCATGCTCTGTGCTGTGTCTCTCTGTGCTAGAGGAATTGTAGTGTCGAGCCCGATGGCGTGATGGCTTAGGTCTGCGCCTTGCAACCGGAGAGACACATAGGTGCACGGGTTCGAGCCCCACCGTTGCACATTTGTATTTATGGGGGTCCGTCTATGAAACAATACGAAAACAGTTCCGTGGACGTTAAATCTTGGCTGAGGGTCAGCCCGAAAACTTTACTTACTTAGAAGAATTGTAGTATCTTTGTAAACGACGAACTTACTAATTAACCTCTTTAACTGGACAAGACCGGGGTTCGAGCCCCACCGTTGCACATTTGTATTTATGGGGATCCGTCTATGAAACAATACGAAAACAGTTCCGTGGACGTTAAATCTTGGCTGAGGGTCAGCCCGAAAACTTTACTTACTTAGAAGAATTGTAGTATCTTTGTAAACGACGAACTTACTAATTAACCTCTTTAACTGGACAAGACCGTACAGGGCGTTTAACGTGGGATCAAAGCGGTATTTAACTAATAATAAATAACATAGAAGTATGGTTGTTTACGGTCATTGAAGTTTATGTTGACGTGTGTGTGTGTATACCCGTATGTAAATACTTGGAGTTGTCGGCTATCTGTCAAGGGTATATTATAAAATTAGAAACGAATTTGTAATGTATGCTGCCTATACTACAATTCAGATGACCTATAGTATATGTTTTGTACTAGATTTAGTGTCTTTAAACTGTGGCCACTGCTGTTAGAATGAAATTTTAATAAGATAAATTCGCACGTATATTCGCAAGATCAGACAAATATAGCGGCTAACATAGATCAAGTTATGTTAATAAAAAATGAAAGAGAAAGTCTCAGCTCTGTAACACTACGAATCGCTTCTCGAAAATTCGATTTCAATGACAAGATTAAAACGAACCCCATATTTGCTTCTGTGGGACCAAGTCGCACAAAAGCATAGCCTTTAATAATTCTAATCTTAAAACTTATGGTAATATAGGGATTGCCTGGCAAATGTTTTTATTTCAATATAGATTTTTATTTATTTTTTTTTGTTTATTTGGCAATAACATTGCATTTCAAGATGTTACATACTTATAATACAGTTCAATATATACAATTTGAACACTTTAGCAACCGTCCCACCGGGCGAAAAAGTGCAAAGACCTCCGATGGGTCTTTGGGCAGCGCGCTACGTGGTATTTAGCGCATATCTGCGGGCAGAACCGGCAACGACATTGATCGCAAACTTGGTGAAATCCTTTGGTCGAACATACCAAGTGATGATAGCCGTGCACAATGTACCTTGTGTACACGTGCCGGCTAGTGCATGATATTTCTATTTTGTTTATCCTTGAGCGGACTGCCACCATGGATTACCATGACGGCAAAAACTTTATTGGGCAAACTTCTCAGTAAAAATGTTGTATGCTTCCGAGTGCATTTGCAAATCGTAGATCAATGCAATATACATAATTGAGTTAAATAATTCATTTGCTGTAGCAATGACGGAGTAGTTCTTTTTTAGT
Organism: Dermanyssus gallinae; assembly: GCA_003439945.1. Taxonomy (NCBI): domain Eukaryota; kingdom Metazoa; phylum Arthropoda; class Arachnida; order Mesostigmata; family Dermanyssidae; genus Dermanyssus; species Dermanyssus gallinae. Next base: position 45,603 of record QVRM01000993.1, read on the forward strand.
TAGCGTTCTGGACTGCGGGAGTTTCAACACCTACGCTCAGCCCTACACTTGGTCACAAGCGGATACGCGCTTAGCTGCGTGCCCTATCGAGGCGCTGGTACCGCCTGTATAATATATGCTCCCAGGCAGATACGATTCTTAGCAGCGCTCTCTCCTTCTTCGGTACCCGTTTGGGACAAGAGAGTCATTGAGGCTCGCCAGAAGCCAGCCCGGCCCTCGGGGTAGGTAAGATTTCAAACGAGATAGGGCCGGCTCTGTAGACCCACAGCTAATACGGAACAAGTATCTACAGCAGGCAGCCCACTTGCCATCTTGTCTGGTTGCCTCTTTATTGAGGTGCTAAGTACTTTCCGTTCGTCCTCCGAGTGGGGAACCGTCTCTCTAAAGTAGATACACTGGACTCATAGAGTTAGAGGGGCGCATCCCCTCGCAGTGTTTGTGGAGTTCAGGACACAGCATCGCATGCAACTGTCATTAATTAGCTGGGTTGTGAGAAGGTGTCCATGAATGTCTATAGACTTGCAAAGATAATACTCAAGGAAAAAAGTCATTTTCGATGAAGATGCTACGGAACATGTCCTTGTCGTGCAAACTAGAGACGTCGGCCAGGAAAATGATTTAAGAATCGCTCCTATTCTCAATATTAGCGAGCGATTTGCCGAGCTTGAACCAGACAGGGCACCCACAGGTACACACGTTCCTGTATCCAGATGGCCTGGTGTCTAATCCTGCAGTAGATTTTATGTGCAGCAATCCTTAACCTGGCTTCTAAACCTGCAACCAATTTTATCGCCAGCTGAAATGCTCTGGAAATCAATTCAAATCAAGTCGATGACGTTTTGCCGCGGGGAGAGATATACGGTCAACGATGCATTCCGCCTCAAACGCCTTAGAACCGATGGAATACGTTCAGTATGCCCGTTTATGCTGTCGCTCTGAGTGGCTTATAAAAGATAACACGTGTATTTAGGTAAACATGCCAAGCGAATAATGGATCCATTCATCCATAATGTCCTTAGCACAAGGAACGAAGTTCAGCTAGCACATGGAAAAAGAAAAAAAGAAAAACAGAAAAAGTCCGTACGGGACTTGCGTTTTTAAGCCTCCTGCGCACGGTCTCTCCGCCGACTATTCTCTCACTAACCACTGCTGCTGGTGCAGTTGCTGTACCTCCGTCAGCGACCACTAGAGGGAGCTGACGGATGCCAATCATGACATGACATGCACATCTTAGCTTTAAGCTGCTCTTTCTCTCCTCAGTAACATTCATCAATCATCGTCATCTGTTTCCCAGTCATGCAATTATCTCTATACTATTATTATTAGATCCCTGTACCTGACACACGTTTCGACAAGTCATATCTACTACTGCTCGTCATCGGTCAAATTAGACGGTTTTTATTATTTATTTTGGAAAGTTCTGTCGGCTAGTGACCTATGTTATGTTGAGCGGATCCTGAAGAAAAGGGCGAGCGCGTATTGTCAACAAGGATCGTCTGCTAATGTTATAGTCTGTGAGTGTGTATTTGTCTGATTAGTTCCTACTGAACAAATCTGCTTCCAAGTGTCGTAGTGTCATGGATTAACGAGATTCCCACTGTCCCTATCTGCTGTCTAGCGAAGCCGCACCCAAGGGAACGAGCTTGGATTGAACGGTGGGGAAAGATGACCCTGTTGAGCTTGACTCTAGTCTGACTTTGTGAAGAGACATAGGAGGTGTAGCATAAGTGGGAGACTTGTCATCAATGAAATACCACCACTCCTATTGTTTTTTTTTTACTTACTCAATAAAGTAAATATGGTCTTTCCATGTTTTAGACAAAAGCATAGTTATTTGCGTGATTTCTATTGAGAACATAGCCAGGTGGCGCGTTTGACTGGGGCGGTACATCTGTCAAAAAATAACACAGGTGTCCTAAGGCCAGCTCAGTGAGAACAGAAATCTCGCATAGAGCAAAAGGGTAAATGCTGGCTTCATCCAGCGATCAAGCCAGCCAAAAATGACACATTTAATGTTTTGATTCTTACTACGGCAGATGATTAATGTCGAAAGCTTTCTTTGGGTCGGAAGCTATGTGCCATTAAACTGTTATGCGATTACACTGTAACCGTCCGCCCACAGACATGTGTGGCAAATTGTCTGCAAAAGTTGGAAGATGTGGCATGGAATATTTTACTCCACCTTTCTTACAGGCCTGACCTTGCATCTTTATATTATTATCTGCTCACTTTAGAGTTCTCTATGATGCGAACATTTTGAAAGTTTTGACCTTCAGCTCATTTTGCATTTTAAAACGAGACAGTCTAATATAGATTATTTGTTTGATACGAATGTTATAGAAATAGGTGGTATACGTACGAACAACTAATATGTACATACTTTTTTCTTAAACTGTCACCTTTACGTACGAAATAAATTGCTAAACGTATCTCAAAATCCGATAGAATTCCCTAGAAGACTACACCCACATATATATATATATATATATATATATATATGCGTAGGATAGTGCCGCGGTCAAGCCAGATTCCTATTATGCTACACTTCGGGACAAAAAAATTGCGTCACCGTACATATTAAACTTTAGGCGCATTTTGTACCCACAAAAGTCGAGGAATCGAAGTCAACTATACTATCCCTATAACGCGACTGGAATGTCGTGTTAGCAAATGTAATTATCGTTTAATTGCATGTAATCACTTTTAAGATGCCTCTACTAATGTGAGTAAAAGATATAGAATAAAACTGAAATGCGATGGGTGATGCACGTTTTTTTCAATCACGAAATAAATACATGAGATCGCGCAGTCCGTACGTTTACACAAGCGAGTAGCAAACATATGTTTATGCGGCAAAGATTTGTGGTACGTGTGAAGTATATTAAGAAAATGTAATAATTTATCGGAAAAACCGAGGGACTCCTTTCGGGCTTCGTTGTAAACAACGACTCCGTATCGGTAGACGGTATGCAAACCTCAAGGGTGTATTGTAGTCCGTTTCGTCGATACCCGTCTTCCTTTGACACACGCTGAAATTCAAAACAAACTGTTACAGCCCCTTCTCATGTCCCATTCTAAGCAAATTCGTCGCAGAAAACGGCTTGTCTGTGGTTGGGGGTTGACTTTCATTAACTGCTTTGTTGGACGGTAAAGGAACGAAGAAGCTTCGAACAGCTTTGCTCGAGTTACGTTTTCCAAATCGTGTCGTTAAATTACGCATCCAATTATACTAGCAACGCCCGCGAGTGGGTGGCAAGTGTGCTTTTAATGATCTCATACGGCCAAACGCCCAAACGCCCACGGACACATTTGGCCGCTAGACGCTTTTACGTCGACAAACATTCGGACGTCCGCGGTATATAGGTAAACACGTATAAAGAGAAACATGGCATATTAAGGCATTGTTTTTGCTAGAGTGGTTCTTTAGCAGAAAACGACGCATATGATTTATTATTTATGACTAGTTTATTTACACTGTCAAAGTGTAGTTTTATTAAGTAGTGTGTATTAGCTTCGCGCCCTCCCCCAAGAACGGCCGACATACCACTTCGCATTGATGCAATTAACTCATAAATGAATTATATAGTATATTATTCATCGCGCGCGTAGCATTCATGAGCTGCGGAAGTATTGCGGAAGCTGGAGTTTGAGCTCTAACACGTAGTTTCGGCACATCCCACACACGTTCGATGAGAGTGAGATCAGTAGAACAAGCAGGCCATTTCTGCTTGCCCATTTTCTGCGTTCAGTCCAGCTTCTGCAAGGTACCCTGACAAGTGTAGCAGCTTTCGGCACGGCATTGTGAAGTTATCCCCAAGTATACCCAAGGATTTCACCAAGTTAACGAGTATAGTTAAGTATACCCAAGGACTTCACCAAGTTAGCGATCAATGTCGGTGCCGGTTCTGCTCGCAGATACGCGCGCTAAATACCACGTAGCGAGCTGCCAGACGCATCGGCAGTCTTTGCACTTTTTCGCCCGGTGGGTCGGTCGCTGAAATCTTCAAATTGTATATAATGAACTGTATTGTAATTGTGTAACATCTTGAAATGCAATGTTATTGCGAAATAAACACTATGTAATATTGTGAAGTTATCGCCGACACTTGGATAAGGCACTACGTTGGGTCTTAAAATGTCTGTTCTTTCAATGTACCGTTGGGCAGTTGAGCCTTTTCTTCTATGGGAACCGCTGACTAGGCTAAGGATATTGCACTCGAGACCATAATTGATGAAACCGCCGCCGCAACTTCACACAACGCAAGGTTGCGCAAACCGCTCTGCTCGGTGTTCGTTACTATGGAAAGACATCCTGGTCCCTATCCTATCCGAGAGTAGCCGGATGGTCAGCCATTGGTCAACAATTTAATTGTTTTCGAGGGATCTCGAGCAAATCGGCATCGTTCGTGTCGGTGAGCCATCGCCACTTCATTCAATGCAATTCAATTCAATTCAAATGCACCTTTGTTTTGTCAAAGTGGGAGACTTGTCGACGTATAGCAGGTCTGTAATGCCCGACATGCATGTTTCTCTGTTTTCGCCTTACATTACGCGCAACCATTCCGGGTTTCGAACAGCAAAACATTCAATAAAACAAAGCGGTTGTTCTGATTGGTGTTAGCTCAAGTCCTGTCCGAGCTCGCTTTCCGATGCAGAGTTGATACCGTTGCTAGACTCCACAGACAGATTGGCTCATATTCGGTCGACGAGCTACAGAACGTTGACAAAGCAACGATATGGACAGTTCTCTCAGACAATGTGGTATCAATTACACAAAACTCGTTATTGACTCTTTCACTGAAAGGATGTCACTAGCGGACTAGATTAAACACATTTTACGTAAAGATCGTTTGTATTTCTACACTGTCTTCCGTCCCCTGCGGTCTTAGGATCGCCGTGAGGCATATCTTCAATGCACCGAGGACGGGGCATGCTGAGTTATTTAGAATCTCCTTAAGAGTCCTTGTGGCACACTATGGCTGCTGCCTCTCAGTGGCGAAATTCTATTTTTAGACAAGCTACTTCACTGTCCGAACTTGTTTTCAGTTTACTGGTTTATTGAGTTGATAATAGGAGGTATACAATATTTAGATCGTGTTTTGAAGCGAATTCAATTGAATTCCGATTGGTGGACTATTTTTTTCAATGACGTTACCGTTGTTATGTGAAATGCTGTTGTTTGTCTTAAGAAGTGCAGAATACAAGTTAGAATATTCTTTCGCAGAAAAATAAGTGCCAGTATAAAGCCAACAAATAAGCTAAGTCATACTGGACGGGAATGCATAGTGCTGCAAATGTAATCAGCAAGGATGAATAGTAATTATCTGGTACACGTTACACCGTATATACATATATATATATATATATATATATTTGCTGCGTTTCGTGAACATATACATTTTGTTTGTCATTTTTTCACCCTCAACCGTCGGAGAAGTTCATTCTCTCTGCGGGGCACATTCATGAAGTTTTTACTTCGCTACACTATAGCTACGCAGTCTTCTCGATTTCCCGTTGCACCGCTTATATACTTTTATAATCAATACGGTAATTGTATGAGCAATGCTTTGTTAACGTTCGCGCGCAAAACGTAATTATTTTGCGTTAACTTAAGTTGCCAGAACACATCTCATAAAGCCACATCGCGTAGTACAGGCTAAATCTAACACTTCACCGTAACGCTGAATACGACACATCATCTAAATAACGAGTTAGAGTCGCTAAACAGTACGTTCAGTGTACACAGCGTATTGCATCGCAATCTCATTACAGTCACTTCCACCAAGCCTTAAATGCGCCCAAAAGATATATTTAAATTAAATTAAAGTACAGTTAATCATCCCGATATTTCTCGTAAAGATCAGTCGATATAGATATCGAACGAGCAAGCAAGGCAGGGCTTGCCGCTCCAATATTGACGCTTGCGGAGTTGGTTGTCCGAATGACCTAACAATTGCTTCCCCAATTTCCAAGCTTACCAGCGGAGACTGGCTCGCGGCGATCGAATGAATGAGGCGTGCGCAACGTGAAGTCTCGCCAGATTTGTACATACGCCATAGGGTCTCTCCACGACTGCGCTTGAGCAGGGAAGATACGGAATACTGGATCGGTCAGTACACGACAGCAGGTGATGCTAAGTGCATAATTGCGTTGCTAACAAGGGCTGCCGAAACTTTTTTCTGCGAAGAATCGCTACATATCGGATCTAACTGCCATGCAGTGTTGCATTTTGTTTAAGCAATACCACAGTTCTTCGATCCCAGCATCTGAAGTCATCTATAAATTGCTGTCAAGTCGGCTACGGACCTCACGCAGCATAGGTGGTTGCACTCGACGGACGAGACTGCCTCACTCCCATACGGCGCGATCTTTAAAAGGCATTACAAACTGCGCTTCCAATGTCTTTCCTTGTTGACTGCTTTTTACTCTCCTTGATCTCTTGTGACCCGACCGCTGATGTTGAAGATTGTAGTAATCAATATTAAACCAGCTGAGTCTTTCGTCGAGAGGCAAATATAGCGGCAAAAAATGGCCTCTCCGCCCCTTACTACATCCTGTCTGTGAATCCAGACGTGTAGCAGCTGCAACTCACTAAACAAACAGTGGCGGTATAGGAAAAGTGAGCTCGTTGAGGATGCATTATACGTCGGTCGTCTTTGTTAAATTTAGTAGAAGTAGTAGTTCTGTGTGACTCACAATCCACTAAATTCCAGTCGATTAGGGGCAAAGAGCCCCTAATCGGGAGTTTTATTAACCTTCCGCCAAAGCTATTTAACTTTATGCGGTGATGATCCCGGGTGTGTGGATCGTGTGTTTGAACAGGTCAAATGTGTATGAGCAAACGTATTAGAAAAAATATGACACACTTCGGTGGCGCACTTGGGTTCTGGCGTTGGTCATCCAGAAGCTCTCCCTAGGATTTGGTGTTAAAAAGGACCACATAAAAGTGCAACGGGCCCAAACAATAGTATAATAAGTTTCACCTGGAACAATTAACGGAACAATGTCCAGCAGCCCCGTGCTTGGTCAGAAGGCATACTAGTATTCAATTCAACTGCAACCGCTTTTATCAGACACAAACGCTTCCGAACCGCCAATCACCCCGTTCCAATTCAAAGTTGTGGTTCGTGCGCGCCCACGGCTGATTGCTTCTCAGGCATCTCTCTCTCTCTCTCTGACACAATGCGCTGACCTGACCCTACAATCATTTAGGAAAGTAAACGCAATTGTAGCCGCTCGTTACAACATGTGTCTCGAGGCAGCACTTAAACTTTTTTCTTCGGGCTGACTCTTAGCCAAGATTCAACGTCCACGACACTGCGCTTCGCATTGCATCATACACGGACCTTCGTAAATATAATGTGCAACGGTGGGGTTCGAACCCGCGCACCTATGTGTCCTCCTCCGGTCGCGAGGCGCAGGCTAGTGCACCCCCACGCCACCAGTCTCGACTCGGCAGCACTATCTGCTGCAAACTGCAGCAAGATTGCTGTTTACAAGTACGACCGTCTAAAACGGAGCATACGGGGTATCTATACAAGAATACCTTTTATTATTACGTCGGCACATAACCTCACTGTTGTCCGCCTTTGTTTGCTCTTCAAGCGTCGTACTCGGGGGTGTCACCCTGATGCATTTGCCAGCGCTACAGCAGTAAGCCTATAGCGCTTCATAGAGAGAGCATGTAAAAGAGGAAGATGCATTTGACCATACTGCTGGCGCTCGCGGTTGCACGTACCAGCGTATATTGCTCACAAAATGGCTGGCGAGGCAGAAAATGACTCTGAGCAATGGGAACCACGGAATTATTTATATACCAATATAGTCTATATATACAATATTATAATTTATAACACTAGTATAACACAGTTAAACAAAATTGTAATATTTAAACATATTAAATGTAGTGTATGTGTAGTGGAATTACACACACTTATCTTAACCGTGTAACCCAGGTTCGATTACGCGGGAGCAATTATGACTCTCTTTCCGGCGTTGGTCCGCTGGATGCGCGAGTTACGCGCACTGACCTCTTAAAGGTGAAATAAGTGATGTGTACATAATACCGCATCACAACGTCAGAACAGCAGTGGCGTCCGGCCAGAAATCGCTCAGCATCGCTTACCACCTCAGAGGACCGTCACTCAAGCCAACCTTATGCAAGGGTCGAGCTCTAAGCCAAATCGTTTCAGCTTCAGCTGTACGAATACGCCCAACCCCACCTTCAGTTCCTTTCCCAGCGAACGTCGCACAATTCCTTAAAAATTGGGGGGAGGGGGGGGGGGGGTCAGTGAATTCAATGATCTCCGAATATAGCATTTCTCGGATGCTGAAAAGGCGATGCAGCAGCCTATCGGCTCCACGTATCCAGCAATGTATGCAAACTCGCCTACGATGTTGTCGTCTGACTGCACGCATACTATGCTGATGGCCGCAATTGCTGTTTGCTCGTCATGGGAAAGTCAAATCTCACACCACTCCAAAAGGTATTGCTAACTTCTCTGGGGGATTGGCCGCACTAATCTAATTGAATCACGAAGTTAAACTTCTCGCTTTCTATGTTAGGGAAGTGACCCACTACAACCAATTTAACAACGGCCTGTTACTTGTGCATTGCATACTATTATTCTGTTTGCTGACGTTTTCCGGAAATCAGCTCACAAAGTCCAGCAGGTGTGTGTTCTGCTGGCGACTGAATGCACGTCGTAGGTTCTGAGAACATCGCGGATCCTGTGGGCCAGGGAACTGTTCTCGGCCGAAAGCAACGATATCAGTGCCGGACATTCAAAGCTTTTGTGGCTTAACATACCGCCTTTAAGTCATGCTATTTCTGAGTTTCATTCGGGGCTATTAGCTGACGAGCAACTGCTGCCATTTTTGCTCACCCGCTTATTGAACTAAGTCACTTACCCCAAGTACGGGGTGTCGACTGTGCAACTGGCCACTATGTGCGACGTGTAATGTATCGTGGTGTCGTCGTCCGCCAGCCGCCTTTCTCGCATATTGAACTACCTAAAATTAAAAACATTTTGAGGAGGTTGTTTTTAATTCTAGATTATCCTCCGCCCCCTTCGGGCCTAAAAACTCACCGTGTGGTATATCTTTAATGCACCGAGGGCCGGACACGTTAAGATATCTAGGGTTTTCTCAGCAGTCCTTGTGGAAGCACGGCCGCTGACTCTTAGCGGTATATTGTTGCTCTTCTGTTCTCAATGAACATCGCTCAAAGAAAATTCGATCAACGACAGAAATTGAGCCGGCGACACCCCGGTAGATCACAGCCATGTCAAGCGCACTAGCCCCCTAGACCAGACCGCCACATAATAAACTACCTTACTAAATGAAAATAAAACGGCGATGCGGGCGGTCCGCCTCACCGTTCAAAGACGGGATACGAGAAGCGCGCCACATCAAGCTCTGTGGAAGACACTCGCAGCAAAGATATGCGTATTTCTCGGTCGAATCGGAGTTTATCACGGTGACCTGGTCTAGGCGAACTCGTGCGCCAAAAGTTGAAAATAGAGTGGCAGTCATATTTTCAACGAACGTGGAGGGCGATCTACAGTGAAGCGTAAAACCTCTGGTAAAATTACTTCCAAGAGGCTGCCGCTAGCCGCAGTGATGACGATTACTGAGACGGATGTTCGATCATAATCTGTAGTTTGCAATACTTTCGTTGTCTGCTTTTCGACTTGCCTTATTTATCCCTTGGTGCTGTCTTGGATTTAAACAAACGATCAACGCCCAACCGGCTATATGGCGGCCAAAAGAACCCAGCATTTGGGCCGTGTGCCTTTTATACACTACACAGACCACCAATCTGTGACAACACCAAAACTACCTATATCGCACAGCTGCCTGCGGTAACCTAGCGACACACTCTGTCTTGTTCGGTCTAGGTGAAGGCAACTTTGTCGCTCACAATGGTGTGGCATCTCGACGGGAAACGCATAAGATACTTAACGCTGCGCGAATGTCGCAAAAATAGCGAATTGAGCATCTGTGCATGCAGCTTTATTAGAATGGGCTGCTTCAGGCTTAGACAACATCTAAGGGCGTTGGCTACCTGAGAGCGAATGGATCTGACAACACGTTCGCGTGGAGCCTATCCTCCAGTGCCACATAACATAAGAACTGCTTTGCCGCGCGCAAAAGAAGTTAAGATAGAAGTAAGGGACCAAATATATGCAAGAATAGAGGCAAGCGAAAGCGCGGCTCATAGTTTTTTTTTTTGCAACAAACGAATATGCCGTAGAACGACGAGATGATCGCCTAGGAGGGGTTGCTTTAAGTAGAAACAAGATCCATAAGCTCTCGTCAATCGACATAGACCCTTGTTTCCATGAGACAAAAACAATAACGTCGGATTCGTGGAAAGGCTGCAGCTATGAGAACCAACATCTAGACACCAGATTTTCTATCCATGGCTTCCACTTGAAGATTTGTGTGCGCAAAGTTTTCCATGAGATTATTTTTCTTTCGCCGTTTTTTTTGTTTTTTGCCGGAGTGCATATGCAGACTTCAACGTTGCAAACGAGTAATGACGTTGTCTTAACTGTAGAGCGTGGTGCCTATGATGTATATGTTCAAGCCAGTCCTTGTTAATAAGACTAATACAACTAAATTCCTTCTTAAGCGTCATATGAGCCGAGAGAGCATTTTAGAGCTGGCTTGTCTAGGTAGGGCCGCCATTTCATATTTGCATACAATAGTCACGCACCTGCATGCATGAAACGGCAAACGGCAGAGACGTCTCTCCTCGAAGTAATTTCGAAGTAGTACTAAGCCTGGAGGGAGTGGGGAAGAATCCGGGTTTAGTGGGTATGTGAGTCCTAGTCTCGCAGGCTGCTAGTGGCGCATGTGCATCATGCATTCCCGAAACCTCCCAGATAAAAAAAAAACTGAGAAAACTACATTATAGTAGATTGCACAGAATAAGGGTTAAAAGATAAAATTTGACATTCTAAATATTACAAAATATGCACTGGTAGATCGATAAAAACCCATAACGTAACATGTATGATCCGCGTTGGCAACAGCTAATGTTCCTGCTTCATTAGATTACGCTAACCGCGTACTCCAATTGGTGCATGTATGCAACCCTGAGTGTTCGGAGACGG
>QVRM01000994.1:0-32500 GCA_003439945.1 Dermanyssus gallinae
ATCACTCTGCAAACATAAATAGCTTAGGTTAGACATGTCTTTCCTGTGGCATTCCGGATAGCATTTCTCTGGCGGTGAGACTCTATCCAGACTGCTTCTAGTCTTTGTCATCACCTGTGCGCTTTCGGAAATTTGAAAAATATGATTTACAATAGACAACAACATTAACTAAGGTCGAGAGTATCTTGTTGGTTGTCAGCTAAGGCGAGCTGCATGGTTTCGCTGGGGAGAATCAGGGTACCAGTTCTCAAGGTTTGGTCAGTGTAACTTCAAAACGCCGCCGATAAGGTTCGTTCGGCCTGGCCAAATCTTGCCAGCTGTTGGCAAAAAACAGTCTTATACCCCAGGATATATACACCTCTTCATAACCCTCATGCAATTTATAAGAATCACAAGAACCCACGTGTGATAAATGTTCTTCCTTCCGACTTTATCAGTTTTCTATGTAAAAAGTCACACTGGCGTTTGATGTCCTCCAATCTTTGGAGGTTCTTGCCTTAAAAAAGTGAGTGGAAGACAATTGAGCAAGGTCAAAGCAATACGGTGGGTGCGATAAGATATACCATCAGAAATGAGCGTTTACCATGACCGAATATCACACATCTTGTATTGCGCATGTTGACGCATGATAACTATTTTAAACCATCGAACTACCGTCCTGTATTCTAGTATATATCAAGGATCTGGTAGATCCTTAAAAGCCGCTGAACCTCTGGTAACTGGACGATGGTCACTATTAGGTGCAAACGTTTACACAGTAGCTACAGACTGATGAGATGCTTCTTCCTTCTACTATCGATTACGGCACCCTGTTAGAATACCTCTTTATATTTTTCATCATTCTTAGAAGAATAGACGGGGGAGTGAATGTTGCTAGCGAGATAGCGAGGGTAGCCGATATGGGTGATATATGTACATAAGGAAAATGCTAAATACCTCGCGGTGACCTTGGAATGAGAAACTCGACAGACTTTGTAGCAAGACACGAGAGAGTTATGCAGCGATCGGGGCATATCTATTGATACGGACAGATTAGACAGGCAGGCGGTCAAAGCATACAGACTGGCTCAATATCGGCTCACGCATGCGCGAGACAAGCGTGTCAGCGTCACGGAGATTCCGACGTTAGGGCACGTCGGGTTGACAAGTAGAATACAAATGGCTGCTGGATGTGTGCACGACTAGTAAGTAACACAACCGATACACAATTGAACACACGAGAGAGACACACTGTGATGCATTTGCATCATATGTATTAGTAAACACAATCAGAGGGTACCTAAGAAGCACGCGTTAAAACGGCAAACATGAAGAAACACCTTTGCAGGTCGTTACTGAGCTACCAACTAGGCCGCTAAAAGTGGCAAAGTTTTTCGACAGCAAATTAAAGCCAGCAGTAAAGCCGCAACTCGTCTAAACATAATACCATATTCAACCTTAAAGCGGCTGGGGGGCAGCAATATTTAACGCAATCCTAGACGGCACTTAAACGATTTCCAAAGATTGGACTACTGAAATAATATTCTTTCAAAAAAGGGGGGCAGAGAATACTTAACCATTAGTAGACTTTTTACTATATTCGCAGGATGACACTGACAACTAGCGAAAGTGGAATGTAACTTTTCGGGCTGATCCTCAGCCAAGATTTAACGTCCACGGGACTGCTTTTCACATTGCTTCATAGACGGACCCCCACAAATACAATTGTGCAACGGTAGGGCTCGAACCCGCGCACCTATGTGTGTCCTCCGGTCGCGAGGCGCAGGCGAATGTACCACGCCACAAAGCACGGCAAAAGTGGAATGTACCGCTTTAAAAGAAATAATGGTGGAAAACAAATTATTAGGGAAACGTAAAACGGATTCAGTTCAACTGGACGTGGGATATATGCCATAATCACGATTCCATATGCAAATGGCGCCAAGCAAATGGGCTTAGTGTGAACCTGAACATCACTCGACCAGTGAACAAAATCGATATACAGCTACCTTCGAGCATTCTAAGCCTTTACGGTATGAAGCCGACACGTATCAATCTGATCAGGTTACTCTATGAACAACCATACTTATCGTTACTTAACAGGGTTTGCCACTCACCTGCTACATGTATGAACGAACTACTTAACTCAAATACCACTCCAGTGCTAGACTCGTATTTGTTGTTGTTGTTGTTGTTTTTGCTGTTTTTGTTGTTGTTGGTGTTGCTGTTGTGGTTGTTGTTGCTGTTGTTGTGGTCGTGGTTGTGGTTGTTTTGTGGTCGTTGTTATCGTTGTTACTTTCTTAGAGCACCACGTAGGTCAAGAGAATAATACAATTTAGGTGCATCGGAATTGAGTTAGATTACATCGTAGTATAGTGACATTGAAATTCCCAGGCAACGAACCACAATTAAGTATGTTTTAACAAAAAGCAGATCTAAGCAAGATAACGGGGTTGTTGTTGTTGTTTGCTGTTGCTACTTTCTCAGAGCACCGCGTAGGTCAAGAGAATAATACAATTTAGTTGCATTGGAATAGATATAGATTACGGCCATTCGGCGCAGGAAAAAAAATGAAGAGATAAAATAGTGAAAGGTCTGACACGCTCAATCTCTGTGAATTTTTAATAAGATTGGAATTTCGTGATATACTATAAAGCCATCGGAGGTAGTAGTGTACAACGATGTTTAAACGAAGCGCAACTAATTGAGAAAGCCGCCAAAAAAGAATGAAGCCTGCAATAGACTCCGGGATTACTAGGTCATCGTAGTATAGTGTCATTGAAATTCCCAGGCAACAAACCGCAATTAAGTATGTTTTTTTTTTAATGTATATATATATATATATATATATATATATCTTGATTTATTAAGAATGCAAATGGAGCTACAATTGTCTCCCGCAAACGTGTGCACTAGGATATTACTCTATCTCGTATAGAGTATGTTTTAACAAAAGGCAGATCTAGGCAAGATAATGGGGTAAATATGATGACAAAACACACTAACAAAACACACGTATAGTATTCACAATGACGGAGACATCGCAATACAGGTCAGGGTCACACGAGCTAACAGCCAATCCCAGAAATATCTCAGGAACGAATGTGAGTGAACGAGGGGAAGTTTATAACGAAATCGAGAGGAGAACGTCGGAAACCGCGAGTCAATGTCGGTATGAGCGTACGACGGCTAAAATCAGCCTCATTAGAAATAGGTGATTACCAGCGCGTGAGACGATGACGGCTTCACTGAGGACAGAGGTGGTCATGACACTGTTTGGGAGAAAGAACAAAAAGAGTCCTGTTCTGACTTGGAATAATGAAACCGTAAATTCGCATTGAGATTTTTCTCCTCTTTGGATTGGGTAACGTCTTCTTAAGAATGTAAAGGCTTAGGAATCTCGTACTCTATCACACTATATTTAGAAACAATAATATTTATAATAAATAACACATATATATATATATATATATATATATATATATATATATCGTATGTGTTGTATACTATTTATAAAGTAATAATTATAACAGCAACAACAAAACAAACCTTAAAATCGTTTTCTGTGTTTGAATTGCGTCAATGTTACAGTCATAGTTGACGGAAAAAAAACTCAGACATTCCAACCGAATAAAACAACATTTAGTTTCTCATCGAGAACTGTAATTACGAAGATAGTTAGAGCAGTGACTCATCAACAACAATTCATTATCGCGCTAGGATGTTTACGGTCAAAGATTATAACTGCAAACAAGGGTGATGACTTCAATCTTAGGCATTTAAACATGAGATGCCTGACGCTTAACGGCACTCCGCCTATATTTTAAAAGCAGACTCTGACTATTCGACGCAGCTAAACATCATTTGATCATCACATCAGACAATGTGGCGTTTAGCGTTCTAGTTGAAATCAGAGAGAAAACTTCATACATTTGCGGAAACAAGCAGACTTCTGTAAGTGCAGAGACGGCAGAGTTTGGCGGAGAAGTGGAGAACGAGATGTTTTCCGGCGCCACCGTCGTGTTAACGTCGGCAAAGTTGTTGTTTCTGCAACAATACTAGCGTCTCAGTCGCAGCACCAGAAGCAGCAGCAGCTATACGCAGACGCGAATGGAGGTATGTACATCGCAGACCGCCGTGACGTTACAACGACGATAGGTCATCTCGCCCCCGAGAGCACTGAATCTAATCACGTCTGGGCCTGTGACAGACGGCTCGATATGATTGACGGAAAACTGACACCACTGGTCACGGTTACCACAGTGGCTGTGCGTTGCGTCGCGGCAACTGTCAAAAGAGCATGGCTAGCATGGCAGGACGACGCTTCGAGAATATTGTCTGTACCCCCCAACCATCGAGAATATTGTCTGTACCCCCGTATCTACCTAGTAAATGTTTGATAGAGAGTGATTTGACATTGTTCTCCAGTGGGCGGGTTATTCAGCCCTCCCGCCGCCTCCCGAGACGCACTATGCGTACGAGTTTAAAAGCTACAGGTAACCGACCTATACGTAGCTAGACGTACATATATGTAGGTCGCCTGGCGGTCGTACGGCGTAGGCAAACCCAAGCCGTAGCATTCTGTAGCGTCGAAATCGTATCGTTGGCCGACTGGACTCTACCCGCGAATGTCTTGTCACACTTGTCTTGATGAGATGCGCCAATAGGAGAATTGTAATAAATTGTAATTCTACAATTTAATTGTAAAAAAAAGAGAAATATCGCGTCATAGGAGACGGGCTGGTGTATAAACGCTAACTGGTGAGCAAACGGTGACGTTTTTCGTCGTATTTCGTCTTTTTGTCCGGCAAATAGGCTTGCGTATACCTCGAATGGCATTTGGAGTTGTTTGTTGCTGTTCAATCTTAGTGAAACTTTTGAGGCAACTGAGTGGCTGAACACTGTCTTACGCCGAATACGCCGATCTGATTCTTTAAATGCAGACTGTTTCACGACTCTCTGCTTTACTCTGTTTAGGTTACCTTTGAATGAAGCTTTGCTCTCGACATCCGCAGCGATAGCACCAATAGCTGGGGTTGTGACATCAACACCTTGCAGTCTAGAGCTACTCAGTCTTGTTCAGTAGGTGCCACGTTGCGTGCAAGAGATCGTGGCATTTCTCGCATATGATGATAATGATGATAACTAGGTACCATATAGCTTGTATGTACGTACGGGTCACTGAGCTCACGTAAGTCCAAAGATTTCTCAGACCGAAGATGTCGACACATCGGAATTCATTCCTATGTGGGTGTTCTCGACTTTGAAACTCTATCCTTTAAGGACATTCGATAATCTTTGCTCTCGTCACATCTGCGGGAGCTCTCGCCTGTAATGATGTTACTATTTAAAGGAACCCCGTGATAACCTATATTCGAACGTGGCGCAATTCGTTCGCGCAATTCGTACCCGGCAAAGTGACATCTCCATAAAATGTGTATTTGTCTATTCTAGGCGCATCAAATCTCTTTTCTTCAACTTGATCCATGTCTTTCCTAAGCGAAAGACTAAAATGGAATACATCTTTAAGCATGAGCTGCAAAGTAAATTTATTGCTTTATGCTATTCTAACGTCGCCTGAATATAAAACACCGAGATAAAAGCTTAGGACCTCTCTCTATTAAACAAAACCAGATTGACAATGAGCACCCTTATATTTAATAATTAATATAATTAATAAACCATAATAATTAATAGTATAATCCTTTAGACTTTAAGGTAGCGCTTATTACCCTCTAAATGTCAAAGTTTTCTCCTCGTAAAGAATCCTAACGCGACCGCAGTTCAATAGTTCGGGGCGTTTTTCAACGATTCTTTAGAATTGGTGGAAATTAAACTTTCGAACTGCTGGCAGTAAATTTCACTGTCAATGAAGTAAGTCGTTGCATTTTTCTTAGGCTTATAGGGCACTATTACGTCGACGCGTTTCACGTAGCCACGGGTAGTTAAGTGCAAGTGAGCAAGTCTACACCTGTCCTGTATGACAGTAATAGTTTAGGTGGTCAACGCAATATTAAAAATAGAGGGGTGTTGCCATGCGCAGCATCAACTCCCACTTGTGAAAAGTTTTTTCGTATTGGCGAGAATCTGGTTGAGCGTAGTCCTTCTGGATACCAGCATTTCAGAAACGCCAGCATGACCACGATATGACCTATCTAACACCTAGATAGGCCATATCTGCCATGGCAATGACATTTAGTGGTCTCCTGCTAGTTAACCGGGATAGTCAGATTTTGTTTTGGATTTAATTATTCCTATAACATTTTTCTCTGGCGAACCTTGAACAAATGACTACGGTCCTACCGAAAGGAATCACAATGGAGCAGAGGATGTGGGGTTTCAGTTGAATGAAAAACCGCCAAATATTCACCATATGAGCCACCCCTTTGACTACACACATGTGTAATTTGCGAGGAAAATGTACTTATTCGTAGTTAAACCGTGGAAGGCCGGCCCACAAAAAAACAACACAAAATAGCGTCTCCGAGGCGGTTGCGCTCCGCCCTTCGTGGTAGTGAGATAGCACAATTTTATATAAATTTGCAGGTAGGATCCTTCTTCTACCTTCTAAAAGTACAACGTTATCGATTTAAAATACATTCAGAATATTTATTTGGATAGCGAGCCGGTTACAGTGATAGCAGGCGAATCTTGTTGACAGGACACATTTGTCATTGTCAGGAGCCGTGGAATATAATGGAACTCACAGAACTTCTCGACTACCTCTGAATTTCATGTCCATGGCTGCTTCTGGGAGCTGCTACTGAAAATCGACCACTTAAAAAGTCATCTCACGTCCTTAGGAAATGTGCTATCAATTTGAGGCAAGAACAGCGAAAAAATGATCTGGTTTAACACTTCATCATATATCGTAGGCATACTACAAGGGTAAATCGAGGGGAGGATAATCGAATAATTAATTTCCTACTGTTGTCGCTGGCCGAACAGTAAAATAAACTTGCAAAACGCGCGCCCTCACTTTCCATTAATGTTTGCACCTTGTTTTGAACGCCCTAGCCCATCATATATCTGCTAAAGAAATTATGTTTTAAAAATTGAATATATATATATATATATATATATATATATATGTGTATATAAGTACCCCAATGATATAGATGCTCAACTAATTCTCTCTCTCTCTCTCTCTCTCTATATATATATATATATATATATATATATATATATATATATTAGTAATCATCTAGCTAGCAATGCTTTCCATTTAGATGCCATGTCATAGCGCAGATACGTAGGCTGGAATGTTTTGTCGACAGTATCTCATGAGTGTTATTCCGTCTCCAGTAAAAGACGAGAAGAACGGAAGTCACCGATCATTGATTGAATGACTGTTGAGACATGAATAGACATTAGTAGTATTATTGATCAAGGAGCTAGCACTAGTGAAGATAGCCATCGTAGTGGTGGTAGTGCATAATAATAATAATACTAATAATAATAATAATAATTTGTAATCTTCAATCAATTTTTATTTATTGTGTTATCAAATTATTGCCAGCCGGTAAGTGTACCATCTTTTAAATGCATAGACTTCTCCAGACCTCTCCCCCTCAAGAGCGTGTCATCAAGAGAATCACTCACGTGTTGCCGCGCTGAACTTCTATGGTGATGCGCTGCCTCTCAGAAACGCTGTAGACCGTTTGACCCCGTTCAATTGCTCGATGATCTGGCCGATTGTCCGCGTTATGGCCATGGCCTCCTGTCCCCACGCACCTAATGTCTCTATGGTAAACGGGCAGATGGCTTGCTCGTTCCGCAAGGCTTCGTAATGACGAGTCTTGTCTCTCTCTCCGCATTGAGTGCAACGCTGCCAACAGTGCGGCAGATTGGCGTATAGCTCGCCGCACAGTGTTCCGAATCGACGTGTCCCAGATCAGCATTTTCCCCATGGCTACGAAGGTTAGGGTCAAACCGCCTGGTTTAGAGTTTTTTTTCTTCACAAAGATATGTCGGCTTGACGCGCACGACAAAGCCCGCCTGTCTGAAGAATATTGAGCACATCATGTACGGAGCTGTGGCGTGCAAGTTTTATGGGTGTCGACTCCTTGCAGATCAGCTTAAGGTGACACTTCAACGTCAAAACCTAGGCGGAGGCTGCATACGGTCCCAAACTCGCACTTTGATAGTACAGTGATTGTCATTCGGTCGGACGTTCAGTCAAAGAGCTCGAGGTCTCGATGTACGGGCAAAACGAATCGAGATCTTCAGGCTTGCGGCTAGGGAACCTTCGAGGCGAAACCTGGCTTGTCCCACGAAAATGTTGTTCCACTTGCCCTTATCTCCCTCTTCTTTGCATTTGTCCCCGAAGATGAGCTGCTATTTCTAAACGGCTTCGTCTTAATGAACCTCGACGCACGAAATCCAGGTAGAGCAAAGCTAGAGGTCTCGGGCTTAGATCCAAGTTCTAAGCCCCAGACCACCGAGGCTGAGCTGCAACTGAAGCTGGGAGCGCGAAAATGTATTGAGGGAAATGTTCAGACCTCCGCAGAGCAGAACCGAACCAAGTTATGGGAGGTCTGCGGGTATCATGAAGATTGAACTTGCTCTCAGCAAGCACCTTTGCACACCAAGCGAATGGCAGATGATGTCATTGGCTGTTTCTAGAAGGAACGCGGCTTCTTTAATTAGCATCATGGGCTGATACGAAATCAACTAACACAATTGGTGCCAGTAAACACGTTTATTCATTAAGAATTAAACACTTATAGTAATTATTATGATTATTATCTCATGACGTACGATGCGAAGTTGGAGCGTATCATATACAAAGTGATGCCAATGATACCTTCATTTACGCATCACGCCAATAAGAAGAACGTTTTTTTTCGACCAAAAACAAAACATAGTATTGAGTTGGTTCAATTGATCTCTCTTTTTCTCGTGCAAAGTCGCCCTTTTATAGCTCTTAATCGGCTTGCCACATACCGCGTAAAGCTTTAGTTAAATATGCGTGCGTTCTATGGTACGCAGTGCGTCGATCTCCACCGATCGAGTAGTTTGTTGTAGCAGCAGCAGCGTCACGTAGGCACAGCTAGCCTTGATTTATTGGAATTTATTAAGATGATTTTTATTATTAATATTAATAATATTAAGATGTCTGAGTCTCGCGACGTCAGACAAGCCATGCAGTCATGCAGAGGCAAACATCCAAAGCAAAACAAAGTCACTAGTAAAGGCCTCCACGACCGGTGGTAACTGTTGAGCATCTTACAATTTTAATCGTTCGCGTGCTTTATGCGAGTATTGAGATACGATTGCATCTTAAGGAAAAAAAAAACATCAATAACTTTAATTAGTAATTAATAAGCCACGTACAAACACAAGCCGTTGGGACAGTACTGAGTTTCGATTGGCGAAGAGAAGAAATCGCTAACGCTGAGCGAGCGAGTCACCCACCAATAGTGCTGCACTAGGCAAGCACGAGAAAGGTGGAGAAAAAACCGATCGATCTAAACGGATGACTCGTACGACGACACGAGGCTTAGCAACGCAGCGGTGACGACGACACGAGGCTTAGCAACGCAGCGGTGACGACGACGCTTACGACGACGCTTACGACGATGTCGCTGACACTCAGCCACATGCTACGATGATGCCAACATGCCAATGAGGCGATGGCGAGAGGAGGAGGAGAAGAAGGTGATGTTTAATGAGTCGGCCAGTTCATCGTTATTTTAGCCTTGGGTTTTCTTGACGTCATTCATTCTTGTCGTCTATACTTCCCTTCGCTTTCGTCTACGGTAATGTCGCTGCCATTTGTTTGCCCCCGTCTGATCTGCCTCCATCTTAAGTGGGGTGTGCCGACGTTTTTCCTATGCGCCAGCCAGTGTCATTACTACATTTGTTTTTTTTTTCTGTGAGAGGGAAAAATGCTTTTACGCACACTCAAAGCGGGTAAAGTGGGACTCGATGCCGATGTTGTTGGCATAATACCCACTAAAAACCTCTCACCTAAATGGCCTCCTCAGGAAGAGGCGAGGAGCTGGAACCATTCTTTAATACTACTTCAACGCGTGTCATTACTACTACTTCTTCTACTTCTATCAATACTACTAGTACTACTTCTACTTCTACCAATACTACTACATATCTACATGAGCAGGCATTTCGCAGCTGCAGCATCATGGTCGTCAAGCAGAGTTGCGCGGCCAGTCTAATCTACTAGGGTCTACTCTACCTCATTGGGGCCGTGATTGGCCAATGTGTGTTGGTCTGCCACAAGCACGCCCGGCCGCCCTCCCGCCTGTCTGAACTAGAGACTTACTTGTCTCGTGGTGTTCGATATAGTCGACCACCGGCCGCCGGCCGGCTGGTCCGCTCTAGGCGAGACGGCGGGAAGAAGTGCGCGCTTCTCGCGTTGGGCCCACTCACCACAACCTCTCCAGACGTGAGTGAGGCTGTGTGAGCGGCTAGAACAACACGAAGATACGAAATCAAGATAAGATAATTGATGACGACCAAGACCTAGCGAGGGACAGAGAACGAGAGAGAGAGGAATCTAGAGAGACAGAGAGATAAATCTAGAGAGACAGAGAGATAAATCTAGCGAGAGAGAGATACATCTTTATATATATAGAGAGAGATAAAGCTAGAGATAGATGAATCTAGAACGAGAGAGAAAGAGAGAAGGGGGGCGGAAAGACAACAGGGCTAGAGAAAGGGTCTCGTATTCGAGGCGTCGCTCGGGCGTCGCAGACGAAGTCGTGACCTCATCATCGAGAGCCACCTTCGCGCCCTCCGCACGAGGCGAAGAGCTCTCTCTCGCTCTCTCTCACTGAGCTTAACTGAGCAACACCAGGTGAACAAAAAACAACTAGAAGCCACTGGCGCTAGCGGCAGACGGAAAGAAGGCAAGCAGACCGCGGCTACCGCCGTCGAGATAAAGTTACCATAAGGCCTCTGAGACGCGCGAGTTTTTGCCTGCTGCATTGCTGGGCCACGCGGCTGGCTCGAGTCCTCCTTCTAATTCTCCTCATTCTTCTGCTCCTCCTCGTCATCGTCTTCCTCGAGGATTGCAAATGTTCGTTGTTTTGACTTGCTTTGCTGCTATTGACGGCCCGTAAGTACGGGCCCTGCTGCTACCGTGGAGGGTCGCCGACGTGTGTGTGACTACTGGAGTCTCTCCATCTTTCTCTGGTCGACTGTCTACGAGACTACGATCAACCACAACACGACGTCAGCGTTCAGCGTGTTCAGTTACCTCGCTTGTAATAGAACACGGGTCCGCTTTCGCATTGGCCGATGATTCGATTTGCCTGCCTACGATCTACGATTTGTGAGCACGGCCGCCGGTTATCATAAGGCGGCGACGACGACGATGACGACGGTATAGCCGTCACCCGTCAAACACCCGTCGTATTTCTTTGCTAATGCAGTGGCGGTTATTAGCCAATTAATTGACGAACGTTTGACAAAAAAACGACCAAAAGAACAACTCGTGCCGCAGTGTGACAAAGCGCTCTCGATGCCCCGCAATGTGCAGCGTCAGGCAAGTCAAATGATGATGCAACAGATGACGGCGGGCTTCGTCCGGCTTTCGCAAGCTGAACAAGCTGCTTGTTGGTTTTGCGAGTAAGTGCGCTCGTCTGTGACTATTGTTGAGGCCACATATTGCCTATCCTTGATCAGGAGACGAACGCCTTGACGCGGCTGTGCTGCAAGGTACGTATCAGTCCGTTGTGCACGTGGATTGTCTGACGGCATGCGTGGGGCCGTATATATATATATGCATATATATATATATATATATATATATATATATATATATATATATGCATGATGAATGCTATTAACGAACAAGAACGGTTGATATACGAAATCATCACGTTCTCATTCCCTGATGATGATGAGATCTGAGAGGTTAATCTAAAAGCACGTCAGGTAGCCGACATATTCCACCCCCTCCAAAAAAGAAGCTCATTCAACTCAACCCTGACTGCCTATCCAAAAAGCTGCGTCGAGCAGCTGAGAGCAACAGTAGAGGGCACGATTGGCCATGGAAGATGGCGCTATCCATTTCGTCGCTCGGGTCACTAGTTTGGATGGCGGCCGTATTCGATTACCAACAACTCGTCTAAACGCCAGCAAGTCAAGGGAGGCGCATCCATCTGCTGAGAACTGTGGAATCTATGGCATGCGAACACCATGATGACGACTGTGTCAGCGCAACAATTACTTGTTCGAACAGCACCATGGCACGCGGTCGGCGAATCCGCACCATTTAAAGGTTGCTGAGATCAGTCTCTAGTTTGTGTGTGGCCCATACGTTGCATGAGTCCGTCGGTTTCTTCTAGAATCAGTACGAAAATAATATATATATATATATATATATTTATATAAATATATATATATATATATATATATATTTTTTTTTTTTTTTTTTTTTTTACAATAAAACATTTATGTTTGTGATGTACGAACGTCCGTACGGCTTGCTCGGGGTATGACTCAATCAAGGCATTAGGTCGAGGTTTGCGCTGGTCCATCTAACCAGGGTTCCTTTCACTAAAGCGGCATTCCCCCCCTCTGAACATCTCACGACAGGCGTTGCAGTAAATACTCGCCCGCCCTCGTATCACTTGTAGCAAGCACCAATTCTCTCCCGACATCACTGACCAGTTTCTTCGTAAGTAACCCCCCTATATATATATATATATATATATATATATACATATATATATATATATATATATATATATATATATATATATATATATATATACATATATATATATATATATATATATATATATATATATATATATATATATATATATTGCATAGCTAGTGATTACGTAGTGTGCAGCGAAAGCTTTGCGCCTCACCATCGCGTACGTCATAAGGTTCTTTGTGATACGCGATGAAGGTGGTATGCGATGATGCGGCGGCCAGGAGATCCAACTAGTAACTTCACTTGAAAACGACTTTACTGATTAGAGCTCAGGCAGAAAAACATTGTTTAATTACTATAGTATATCGTTGAAAATCACCTTCGCTCTCGCATGCTTCATAACGGGAGAATGGCTCAAAGCCCTTAGCTGTTACTTCCTTGTTCTGGCTGAATAATAATCACAGGTCCTATTGTTTGTATATATATACACATCATTTCTAGCTGAATCGCAACAGCAAATTAATTATATATAGGACGCTTGGCAGGACGGTATGCTAAAGTTGGCCTGCAACCTTAATGTCATGAATGGCAGGTTTAATTCTAACACGAAACACACTAGTTAAATGCTGAGTACTCATTTAACATTGTTAACCTCAGTTATTCTCGTATTATTACTATTATTATTTAACTTAAACCGTATAAAACATTGAAGTGAAATTAGTATTTATTTGTGCATATATATACAAAAATGTATAGGTAGATTTTTTTATATATACATATATATATATATATATATATATACATACACATACATATGATAAAGGCCTGAAAGTACTACAGCATTCACTAATCTCAGTGAAGATATTCTTAGCTAGCGAGGGTGCGCCTTTTACTCCCGCTGCCGTATCAATTGCAGAACGCCGCTGCAGAACTCAGTAACTGTACCTCCAACTCCTTCTCTCAGTTGGCAGGTCCAGTTGGCTGCCCTCGCGGACTAATTTTCCCCTCTCTTCTTCTCTCTATTTCGCCCACACACACACACACACACACTCTCTCTCTCCCTCCCTCGATTATATCCGCGTATATGTATACACACGTATGTGTACGTACACACACCTTACGCTCTGACTTATTTCTGCGCGCGTTATATACACCAATCACCTGGTGCTTCTTTTTATCTGTTGTCTTCTCATTTTGGCTCGGTGGTGTTCTCTCGGGGTGTCTATTCGTTCATCGCGCGCGTCCGACATACCGCAAGCGTCGTCGAGTAACATATGCGTACCGTTCTACTGCTGTTCGACTCCGTATTCATTTAGGGAGGGAGACGTTTCGACGGAGGACGGAGCCCGCTCAACGTAGCGCGGTTGATCGATCAGCTCGAGCGTCCCGCGGATCTGCGTTGGTCAGCGGTTTCTTCTTCTTCTTATTCTTCTTCGGTGTTTGGAACACAAGCCACGTGTCGGCTCAGTCGGCGGCAGTTTATCCAGCTCGAGGACACGTCCCTGCGAGCCCCCGCCCCCCACGACCACCCCCCGGGTGCAGCAGGAGTTTGCGTCGAGACAGCAGGGACCGTGGACTCGAAGAACGGACCCGAAGCTCCTTGTTGCTCCAGTGGTCGTCATTTGGAAGTTACATTGGTGTTGTGTTGTTGGCAGGCAAAACAAACAAGCAACGACAGTCTGACAGACAGATTGTTGCATAGAAAGGATCGTTGATCGAGTTCAAGGAGTTTACTCGATCTATCTCTACCTGTTCTGTTCTGCTCTGCTCTCTTGGGATAACGAAATCAACAGCAACAACAACCATGCCAGGTAAGTTAAGCAGAAGAACGTCAATAGAGCTCTAGCTACAACGCCGTGTAAGTGGAACAAGACTTGGGCAATACATAGTTGTTTTTTTTTTTTGAAGTCATAATAACCTAGCGCTTTTCTAGCGATACGAATCATTTAATACATTCTATCCTTAAGGCATGGTAATAATAAAATTGTTTTAATTACTTAATCATTTATTTTTTCTAATATTAAGTCTTCTTCTTTCTAGTAGATATCCTAATAGGCGCACGGTATTTGACTGGTGCACTCCGGTTAGCTTAATACAGATTTTGTGAAGAGACCCGTATACCAGCTCGCTTTATAAAAACATTGTGTATGTACACAGCTATAAATCAAATAGTCATCGTTAAGTCGACCATTCTGTTCATAGAAGTCTAGGAGGAAGTAAAGATTTTTTTCGTTTGTTTTAAATGTCAAGCTTTTAAAGTAGTGTAGAACGGTACAACTAGTATAAACTGATATTCTATATATATATATATATATATATATATATATATATATATATATATATATATTATTTATTTATTTTTCTATATATATATTTTTTTGTATAGAGTGCAACAGGTGATTTGTACCAGTCTTGGAGTTTGGAGTTAACGTTACCTACTAATAAGGAATTAACGTCTAAGAATTGCAATAAGTGGCACCATCTTATTTGTACCAATGGGTAACTAGACAAACCAAAGCCTTTTCTATTCAATTTTTTTTTTACCGTTAGGAGGCAGTCTAATTGGCTTAAAGTGTGATCTGCGCAGGCGTGACTTAGCAACATCTGGCAGCTTACTGCAATGGAATTTTGCATTATTATTTGCGGTAACGCAGTGACTAACACGTACGAATTGCGCCATCCCGCCTTCGAGGACCTTCACATTCGCCCATTGTTAATTCGCTCCGACAAATGCCAAACCACGCTTTTCCCCAAACTCAAATTTGGTTTTTAATAACATGCCAGTAAATGATTCTTCCTAAATATTCAACAGTCTATACGAGCAATCCCGCGAGTATGTGGCGAGGGAAGAGATGTACGTTGAAAACGAACCTTAATGAGAATAACAGAGCTCTATCCAAACCCGTAAATAACGCCATTATTTATCTCTATTTGGAAAATAATAAAACATGTATATATATATATATATATATATATATATCATGGTTCAAAACAGATTAACGGAACTGCAAAATATTAATGAAAGAGTGCCTAGATGGGGCACATACACGCAGAAAGAACACAATTTGGTTGTGCATTTTAGCATATCTAACAGTAAAAGCAAGGGCTATCTTAACAAGTTCTCAACAATCACAATCTAGACTTTACGCTATATAACAATAACTGCCTCATCACAGTTGATTTATGTAAACGCAAACATATAAACTTGTCGGTAGGAAAGCCGCCGGGGCATAAATGTCAAAAGGTTTGGCACCGCGCGACGCTTCGCGGCACTAGTAAAAAGAAAATGTCAAAGGAGTTCTTCCACGTGTTAGGTTCGCCCTATTGAAGTTGACAGGGAGTTCTGGGGAATAGGTGCAAGTGAAACTACTAGACTATGTCTGCTGAGCACCCTCGTTCTTGAAGTATCTGAAAAAGGTAAGAATGTTTAGGACTAGTAAGACAACGAGCCGTAACAACGTCGAAAAGCACTCCAGACAGGTTTTAGACGTTTCGATTGAATGTAACATAGATTGCCATTCGTGCAATGGGCCAAGCTCAGTCGATTGACTGCCCCAAAAACCATGCAGATCAGCAGACAGGGAGTAACTGGAAAACGCCATGCCAATACAACATTTTCAAATACTTTGGCGACATAATTGACCAGGGCCTTGGACGGGAGTTCGACGGTATTTATATAATTAATTAATAATCCAAAGTATCATATATATATATATATATATATATATTGTTGACTATCTTATCAACCGTACACTCTCTATATCGCTGTTACCCCCTTTCTACACCAAGAGAAGCACACACAAACACCTTGAAATGACGATAGAGCAGTGGCGTTCGTACAACTGAGCTTGTTCAGTTGTGTCCGTTGGTTTTACTGTTTAAATTGAATGCAGCGGCCGTTGGTTGCCGTCGCAAATAAATTGATTTCAAATAGATGTACTTAACAACGGCGGCAGATACGGCTTTCACTATATATTATTAATCTACCGTGTATATATTTATGTTTCTGTCCAAGAATATTTATGTGAAACGCATTTACTCACGTTTCGTTCGGTCGACAACACTATAGGCACTATGAGACCCTCGGCATTTGATGCGGTTATATACTTTGTGTTGTTACTTCACTCACACTTAAAATTATATATATATATATATATATATATATAAACAAAGGACTGTTGCGTATAGATGATAGAAGCACTCGCACACTATACAAATATACAGTACGTGCGGTGCTAGCTGTGATGAAAAAGACTGCACTGAGCAGTTGTTTGGTATTGGGTATGTGTGTGCCATACTCGAATCAAACCCCCGACCATAAAAGCTTCACGCATGTGTAAATCTGTGTGTATATATATATATATATATATATATATATATATATATATATGTTGTTTGTTTTGGTGCATGCTGACACTGCATACTAGTAAACTTGTGGAATGTAAACATTTTACAATACTTTGTTCGTTTGTTTTGCCATAGGCGTCGGTGTCCTTCATACCCCATTACGACGCCTGTCTTAGACGTTACTACCTTATCTATAGACCACTATTAAAAGTCTGAAGGTGCAACATGAGGACGATAAGGATATGGTCATAAAAATCCAAGACGTTGCGGCAGATCGCCGAGATGTATGCAAGCGAACGGGCGTTGTCATGATGGAATACGACGCATCTACGATTGCACAGTTCGGGGGCTTCTCGGCGATAGGTTGTGTAAAACGATCAAGCCTTCAACAGCACTTTCCACTGGTAATCGCTCATTTGTTCTGCAGAAGCTCATAGTACACCACGCCTCTCCAATCTCACTAGTCGTATAGTCTGGAGAGAGCTGAGAGAGTACACTGGAGGTTTTGCAATGGCGCTAGGCCCGGTACCTCGTTCCGACCATGAACCTTATGCGAGTAACGTTGCTGTGGACAATTCATTGCTTCTCGTTGGTAACCAAATTTCTAATTAAAAAAAATAAGTCTTTTTCAAACGTAAAAGCGTATATTCTGGCTTTTTATCACGAAATTTTCAGTGAGACTGTGCAGCACCCGAGCACGCTTCGCGTATTCACGGTTATTTATGTGGGAATGGACTGATCCATACAATGCGTTTGCCACGTATGCGATTATTTATTCGTATTCACTATTATTTTTATTCAATATTTTTTTATTCGTATACATTATTATTTTTATCCGTAGAAACCCAACCCGTCTGCGGTTGATCTGTCACATAGACATTTCTTATGTGCACGTGATCGAAATATCGCATTGTGGTAATTCGCATTTAGTCTTTCGTGGTAAAGCATCATTTCAGGCGAGTTAGCTTTCGTACGTGCAGTTTTTACGCGCAGATAAATTATCATTGACAATACACGCACATCTGGTACCGGGGTTTACGTACAAGGGTGAAGCTTACAAATCAAAATAACAAGCATAAACACAGGGTCACAGGTGTCACTAAACACAGGGTCACACTTTAAAAGATCGTCAGATAGAACGGCAGAAACACCTTCACGAGAACCGTAAAGCTACAAATAGACGTTACTATATATATATATATATATATATATATATATATATATATATATAGACATATACATATATATATATATATATATATATATATATAAGTTTTGCTTTGTCTAAATGTACTTTGACGCCTGAAAACGGACGGATAGTAATCGTATTGAGACAAGACTTCAAACACGGATACGTTTATTTGCGATGCCTTATTTTAACAAATCACGTTCAGCAGTATGAAAAAATTTTCTTACAGGCAATAACAAGTAGTTCATCATACACACACATGCAGCTACGATGTTGATCTGTTTTATCAAACGTATCACTCGTGTAACCTTTTAATGAAAAAAAAACTGGAACCGTTTATTATGCTAAAACAACGGCACAAAAGAAGGGCCAGCAGCTTTTATAGACTTGTTGAAGCAATCGGAAATATTTTGTGCACTCGTTTTTTAATTAGATTTAAGGTACCTCCCGGCGTCTTTCGGCAGCGACAACCAGATTCTCGATCGGATTAATGATGAAGGAAAAAACCTGACTGCAACTTCGTGCGCTTATACTTTGATTTACATTTGATGAACACGATGAACACTCGCGCACGCATGCTAAGGTCGCTTTTCTGTAAATGTTTGGGCTCGCATAGTTACCAGCTACCTGTTAACCCTTCTCTACTTTTAACTATTTAGTGGAATGGAGAAATATACTATACGTTTATAACAAGCACGTTATCAAAGCGATGGGTGGATGTTTCAGGAAGCATTCGCTTAACGATGTGGTTTCAACACGATAATGATGAAGCACCACCATGGGCTCATCTAAACGTTACCTTCGAGGATTAAATGAATTGACCGATAATAGCATAACGATCGCTTGATTTACCAAGTCTTTTAACTCTTTCGGTTGAGCCATAGGCAAATTTCCGTTGATTCGGTTAGCTTACGTTATATGTGTATGTAAACCCTCTTTTGAAATTTTAGTCTGTAAATGTTAATTTATTGGCGCCAAGGATTGGAACTATCATCCGTTCCGTATTTAAACATTCGCCTAAGGTGCGCGTTTTTAAGTGTTGCATCAGCGTTAGACCTAACAGACAACAGAATGAGACATCACGCGATCTTTTTGCGAATTTTATTCGATACGATTTATTTCCATCCATCATATAGACGATTTTTAACGACGCAGATTAATTTTTTTTAAACACGCTAATTATCGAGTCATTTTTCACGATTATAGATTTTAAAAAAAACGATGTCCGGCTTGTCTTATCGGTCTAAGTGTGCTTGCCACTCGTAAACAAAACGTCTAATTTTGGTTGCCACTCGTAAGCAAGACATTCGCCCCTCTATTCTATGTCATTGATTTTTTTTTCAATTGAAATCTACAATTACTTAGAGGCCTGTCTCTATATATAGTAGGCATATATTTATTTAAATCATAATGACGTATAAACAATTGTCCCCAGTGAACGTGGCGACAAGCTACATCAGCATGGTTGGTCCTACAGCCTAAGCTGCGGATGCAGAATACGCCATGTGGTGACCTAGTGGTGAGACCTTCTCGCCATAGCTGCACTCATGTTCCTCGATAAGTGGAATCCCAAGGCAAAAACCAACGCAGATTCTAACCAAAAAGCCCTCTAAGAGGGTTCTAACGCTACTATTTGGTACATCATTGAGCCATGCACCAGCACCACTAGACGAAACTGTTTGAAGGCGTGTTTTGTTCACATCGTCTTCTTCTGAATCGATAAGACTGGCTAGACGCATATATCCTCCAACGGCGCGGTCTAGCTTGATTGCGAAATTGGGTTCTCAGTAAGGCGTATTCCAGTCGGTGCTAAGAGGCATTCCTTGGAATCCTCTAGTAACGTGCGTAACCGTTCGAGAGCTGAGGAATCTAGTATCTTTGACACCCTCTGCCAGGCACTAGACTTTGATTCGATCACCGCGGGACCTGCGATTGAAACAGCGTATATATATATATATATATATATATATATATATATATATATATATATATATATATATATAAGACTGTAGAGTGGCATTGTTGTTGTCAGGTTAGCGATAGTTACTGGTAGCGGTGCACTTAGCGGAGAAAGCGCTACGTCAAGAGCAACGACCTGCCGACCTGTAACCTAAATTTGATGCCGGTAGAACTGACGACATTACAGTTAGTTAGCAGAGACGTCGTTGAGACGCGGTCGAGGAAGGAGCGCAGTGTGGTGAGACCAGGCCGGCGAGGCGGCGCTGTACCGACGTAGCACAGGAGTCGGACGAAATAGAAACTATAGCCCTGGTGGCCAATATTCGTGCTTCCCTCCCAGCATCCCAGTGAGGTCCTCACATATATACATATATATATATATATATATATATATATATATATATATATATATATATATATATATATATATAAATCACCTAAATTATACACATATGCATTGCATTTTCTAATATATATATATACGATGTTGGCTTTCGTAAGACGATATTTTGTCAGTCATGATAAGCATAATTTAATTAGGTGTATCGAAATTGGGCAAAAAGGGCCCATGCCAAAATTT
Organism: Dermanyssus gallinae; assembly: GCA_003439945.1. Classification (NCBI taxonomy): domain Eukaryota; kingdom Metazoa; phylum Arthropoda; class Arachnida; order Mesostigmata; family Dermanyssidae; genus Dermanyssus; species Dermanyssus gallinae. The sequence continues at coordinate 20,686 of QVRM01000994.1, forward strand.
AAACCCATGATCGATTCACCAGCGCGTCATACAATGCTTAGCTACTTGTCTAGCAATCAACTCACTTTGATCATTGTTCACGCACGTAATAACAGGTAGTATTAACCTTCAAATTACTTTTCACGCATGTAGTTACATGTATTCATGTGCCTATTGTGCGAGTTAGTTTTTTTCCGAATCAGCGGGATTACATTTGCTGTCTTGTTGCCCATCATATCGTGTTGGTCGTGCGTATGTCTAGTCGCAGCGAATGTGCCCACAAGCGATGCCGACAAATCAGTCAAACATTAGCTACATGTGCTTTGAAGAGATATAAGCGCCACGTGCTGCTTAATGACAAACTTGCTATTAAGTGCGCAAATGTTCACACAATGTGAACATAAACTAGTGTATGCACTGGCAAAACCCAGACAGTGCATTTATATGGTGGTGTATCGATACGCTTTGTTTTGAGCTCGAAAATCGAACTCAGCGTAGAGAATACAATAGGCAACGATATATTGGGCAGCTATATCGTGCTTTTAAACCACAATATATTTTAATTGACAACCTACATACCTACTATATACTTGTGATAGATGCCTCAATTCCACTGAATCGAAGAGACAGCAATTAATCTGTCTGATGCTAGTCTTCCATCTACCTACCACAAATATATATCTTAGACCGACACTACTATTGTACATATTAATGTACAATTTTTAACTTCTACTTTCGACGCTATTTTGCATAAATACAGTACGTGACGAGATATGGTATAGTGCAAGGAAGTGAGGTGCTAAGGCAATGCTAGTGGCAATCCGGGTTCATCTATCCGGGTCATGTTGTTCTCAGCAAAAGTCTGTCAAAAGTATAATATGATTTTTTAGCTGCAAGGCAGTTAATCGAATGAGCGTCACCTGTTGCATCCAGAAAACTGCGACAGAATCTTTCTTCGTCTCTCTGTAGTTAATAATACTGCCTTCTTGACATCGAGGCGACTTATTTTTTTTATGAACAGCAATGCCAACAGCAGCTGCACTTCGGGCTTCGCTCGGCGTTCCGCAGTCAACCCTGGTTGAAGGCAACGATGTACGTTTGTCTTTTTGCTTTAGGTCGGAGAACAGTAGGGAATAGTTGCTAGTTAGCGCAAATGGCTTCGGGTTTAGAAGGTCACGCTTTTTCTGTCCTTGTTGAGCACACCTCAATCGATTGAGCCGCGGCGCGGACTTTTCTGGAAATCGTTGAACGATGGATGGATCTTACGTATTGTTGAGCCATTGTATATCATATTGTTGAGCCTAAGTCGCATCGCTGTAGACGTTTCCCTTAGGCACTATTATTCGCAATAGTGTCTACTGTAACGTTGGTTGATATATATATATATATATATATATATATATATATATATATATATATAATATAACATCGTTTAAGTTTAGTTAGTCTATGTAGCTATTTCTGGCTTTCATAGTACTTAATATTCACGACTGACTATGCGACATTTAGGCGGCAGCCACCAGGACTAGATAAAGTATTCATGCATACCTTCGCTCAAAGATAAGAAAGAACGATCCTCATGTTCGTCACCCGCACTAGAATAACTTGCGAAGAATGCATCATCGGCATTTACTCAAATACCTGTGGGGGGTTTCGGCCTAATTCTCGAGAACTTTCGCGGTTGACGTCTCTCCTGGGGGAAGACAGTGCTTCCAACGTCCAGCGGTTTCAGACGGACAGTTAGTTCAAAGTATAAACGTTTCTTACAGTCTAACGACAACTAGTATATCTTTAACTTCGTGTCGCGACTAACTGACAAAATCACTTGTCGTAGTTAAGCACGTGCAACCTCTAGTAATGCGTACAGCTGAATACAGCTAGCCCAAATCGGTGCCCGCAATAACAGCTCAGTCGACTCATTACGTCGGGAGCCGTACAAGAAGGGACGCGATTCGCCGGCGCCAGTGAGGGCGTGGCTCCCTGTGGGGTCCCGGACGACTGCTTTTTGTGCGACCCCAGACCGCCCTCGTCACCCCACCAAAGCTTGCAATCGGCTGTTGCCATCAAAATGTACAGACGCCATTTCTGTCAAATCGAACGGTTTGCGGCAGCTACAGCAGGTACATCGACCATTGTGACTCGCATCAATCCGAGAGGTGAGGTATAAAAAGAAAAAAGCATTCTGAGTCGCATAGAGCCGCCAAACGCGCTGGTGTGTCGCTGCTCTTTCGTGGCTGGCCATGGTTCACCGGGCAACAACATTTACCTTGCTGCAGTTCTGGCGTTCGTTCTGGCGATTTCTGGTGGCGCTGCAGCCCGGCGTTTAGCAGTGCGTTACTTCTCTCACTATACTTTACTACCAGGAGGCGCAGAAGTTGTTTCTTCTCTGAGCGAGCGAGTTCTTCTGTGCCACCATAGGTAATGGTGTGTCCATACAAACGTCCATACATCCATCCAAGCAGACAAAGACGACCACCGATCGCTCTTACTTAGCGCTGCGTGTGATATATATATATATATATATATATATACTTTTTTCTGATGATAACTTATAATGGGGTGTAAACAATTGTCCCCTATATATATATATATATATATATAGTTCCCTGCCCGTCCGATATCGTCCATTGACCGAATAAGCTTTGAATATATATATATATATATATGCACGAGAGCCAAGGAACAATTGGGGCTACTGGTGCTCTGCAAAAAGCAAGCAAACGTGCCCAGTGGAGGCGGTAGTGCCAAAATGAAGTAAGTAGATATACAGCCTGTATGTCTATCGGGCCTATCCCGTCTGTCGTGTCGGCGCAATGACATCGGCACACTCTGCGCCATGTGAAGGCGTTACTATCGCAGAGGCAACGCTTCAGCAAGTAGTCGCGGACGCCGCGAAGACGTACTGTTTTACTGCGACGGCATTTCGCAGCAGCAGCAGCAGACTAGCCGCGTTCCGTGGCTCGCGCCTCAACGACGCTGCGTGTTTCGTCCGACGTCATCGTCCGATGTATTCGTCAATGATTCCCGACGATGCGCACCGCTAGTGGGACTGCCGAAAACAGCACGCGCTCCCCCCCGGGGGCACATGAGCGAGAGCGGCCATTGTACCCCCGTCACCATCAGCAGCATCATCATCATCATCTCGTTACCATCATAATCATAGCAACAATAAAGACTCTAACTTTGCTTATTTAAGATATTTTTCTTTTTCTGTGTGCTTGGCAACCTATCCCGCTTCGACGGCGCTGTAGCCGATAAAGAACAGTGCGGGTGCGCAGAAGACGGTCGCACCCCAAACCAGGTGTTTGTCTTTATCGCACAGCGGATGGTGACACGGTAGGGCCTTTTATCGTCATAGAGCCCCAGTCTGGGTTTAACCAGCGAGCTTGGAAATTCGCGTCCTTCGGAGAGCTCTTTAACTCTCCCTTGCTCTCTACCTCTCTCTCTCTGCGCGTCTATTTTGGTGGGCCTGAAACAGCGCGGTCCTGGCGCTTGATGCAGCTCAGTGGGTGGAGGTTATTCACCTGCTTCACTGGTTTTCCAGTTCTATAAGAATCATAACCATCAATGTTATCGTCATCAGCACCCTGCTCTGCTACTAAAGTAAAGTTTTCGGGCTGACCCTCAGCCAAGATTTAACGTCCACGGAACTGTTTTTCACATTGCTTCATAGACGGACTCCCATAAATACAAATGTGCAACGGTGGGGCTCGAACCCGCGCACCTCTGTGTCTCCTCCGGTTGCGAGGCGGATACTTAATCCACCACGCCACCGGGCTCGACTCTGCTACTACTACTACTACCCCTATTGCAATGAAGACCGTGGTCGGCGTCTATGTCGGTTCCCGATAAAGTGGCACGTATGCTTGATGACCCCCGCCAGCCAGCCAGCCAGTCACATCACCCGTCTTCAGCTTTCTGTATTAGCATAGCTTACCTACCCGCTACGACAAAGACAAGGATGGTAGCTCCTACCACAACGTCTGTTGTTGTTGTTGTTGCTGCTGCTGCTGCTGTTACGACTTCTGTAAAAATAGCCATCAGAAGCATTCGCCACCAAAGTGAATGCTTCTTCAACAAGCGTATGACCGTGAAGAGTGCAGGCAAGGCTGCGGCTGGCAAACAACTAATGGCAGCTTCTATCCTACTATTCGATTGATCCTGAGGCTGTGCTTGTGTCCATTTGGGTCTCTGTTTGTTTTTCTCTGCGTCTATGCGCGTGTGTGTGTGAGTGTGTGTCGGTTTCGATATCTATTTATTCAAGAGTATGTCCCCCCTCGTAGCCTTATGTCTTTTTTTTTGCGTAGTCTAATGTTTGTATGCTCCACAAACGTCGCCTTTCATGTCCCATTTGCATGCCGCTTTTTGGCTTGATGCTGATCAGGTAGACTTCGAAACACAGAACAACGATGTTGCCGAAGTCGAGTCGTGTTGCCAGTACCCTGTAGCCGTCGCAGCAGCCGTCGAAATGTCAGCTTTTTTCAACCGACGGTGTCAATTTAGCGCCGAGGGCGTATGATCTCCCGTAATGCAACATGCGGCTGCGACACAAATCCCCCGATCCCCAACGCAAATCCTCGTTGAATATCCCATGGATTCAGCAATTTAATTTTAGCATACAATTGATAGGCGATAGTTTCATATGTTCGCAATGTGACTGTACAGTCTTACAATTTGTGTAATTGATTTTGGCTGATGACGGAACGCTCTAAAAAAGTGCTCAAATTATACACTTGCTATTGAATTTAGGTGCTCGTGGCTAGTTCAGACTCGAAACGCAACGCGCTGACTATATAGGGACGCTTCTCTGTTGGGAAACGGACCATTCCTTATTACATGGCTTATAATGTATGTTTGAGAACACTTCTACAACTAATACTAAAATAAACATGTTTTAAAAATAACTCAACCCATAACTTTAAATATTCCCGAAGTTACTAACAAATATTAAGCCTATGTATTATGCCTAGTATGCGCAGGTACACTTTATTTATGATCACGGTTGGCCTTGGTTTATTTCAACATTTACCGGCCTTAAATTAGCGATGAGCCATGGAAACTCATTTAGCATGTAAGGTAATCAGTCCGATACTTCAATATCCCGTTTCTAGGTTCGTATTACATACACGTGCATTACCGTACATCCCTCCTTAACTTAAATTATTAGTTGGCATATTTCAAAGGTTCTTGCGCTCAGCTTTGCCCTTTTTGCGATCGGCTTTCTTCGTAAATATAACAGGGGAATAAAGCTCGGGGGCAGCCAAGTCTATGATGCAGCCTCAACGTAAAAACACATAAAGGTATTATAAACCTTTATTAAGACAGAGGAAACCGTACGGGCATGTTGGCGAGCTCGGCATTCGTAATTTACTGTCGACATAACTGGCCTTATAAAAACATTTACTATTCGTCGTAACTTGTGTAAAAGGTCAGGTTTAGTACGTGGAAGGCCACAAAACGCTCGTTCGGTTTAAAATGTTTCCGCTGTGGCCGACGATATTAACAATATCCGAAAACATCGATTCGGCGACGTGCCCAATGACTAGGTTATTCGCGCACCTCAAACCTACTGTATGTTGAGGTCCAATCTAACAGTGTATACAAGATTCAGCTGACGCAAGAGCTCAAGCCTGTGAACTATTGGAACAGCAACAACAATAATAACAACAACAACGGGGCTGAATTTTACCATTCACACCACACAAACTATTCAATCTCCTAGTCTTACATGTGATATGATATTTTATGGTTTTATTATCAAATATCAAATGTTTTATATTCGCATATATGTATTATCGACCTGTAGTTCCCAGAATCACGTATAGCTGGGAAGTGTGGCGGCCGTATTTGAAGGAACATATTGATGCAATTGACAAAGTTCAGTCTAACTTCTTTCGACCTGTTGCGTTGAGGTGTGAGTAGGTTGAGTTAGGAAGAGCGTAGCATTCTTGACTTAGTACCTATCATGTAGTACCTACTGGAACAGCACTCGAGAGCAGAACCTCTCAGTCTAGTAGACTTTCAATTTCTTTAACATTTGCAACAACAATCTGCGCAGTACTCAAACCAGATCGTCGAATACAATTGCACGGTCTGATCAAGTAAATAGCATGCTATCGTAGCACTGGCGAGAATAATGAGAACCATGAACTCGTGGTGCCAACTGTTTCTCAATGTGTGCATTTACCTTTTTGTAGCCAGTTTTAGTATCCTTTGGACGAAGTATATTTTTTTTGTCGATTACGACGACATGTCTGAGGACGGAACAACTCGTTCTCCTGCAATGGCACCGTTTGGGGATTGATGTCCGACCATCTGCGTCAGTATAACCGGCGTTAGTAATGTCACTCTTATTCCTATAAAAAAAGTCCCCCCCCCCCACTTCATTGGAAAAAATGATTTTAAACAAGCGTGTGCCTTAACATGAGCGTTTAACTCCATTTCAAATAGGCACGTTTACTTAGGATTCTATATATATATATATATACCGATGCTATCCTTTTCAACCATGATTATGGCATTATTCAGTGCGTCTGGCTATGTTGTGTGCGTGACGGCATTGTTGCTCCTCGTTGGGATCTATCCGTGCGTTCAAGCGACGCGGTACAAGAGAGTTTTCATTGGTTTGCTTTTCTCTGCGTTTGCGTGACTGGTTTGCAATGCCACAATCGTCTATCGTCGTGAGTTATTCGTCCTAAGCACAAAGGGCATAGGGGGGGGGGGGGGGGTGAGCATTGCTATGAGTCAGCAGCTTATATGAACAACAACCGTATCGTAATGCATATCAAGCGGCACGGATCCGCTTACACTTACTTGCTCTTAACTTACGCGTCTGCTCTTACTACCACCGCCGCCACAACAACAACAACAACAATAACAGTAACAACAACAACGACAACAACAGCAACAACAATGGTAACAACTACAACTGCAATGGCCGTACATACAGCTATAGCAACAACAGCAATAACAGCAGCAAAAACGGCAGCGCCAACGTCAAAGTCTACAACAACAACAACAACGACGACGACAACAACACCAACAACAACAGCAACAACAAAAACAACAACAACAACAGCAACAACAACACAGTCCCGTCAGACCAACGGGTAAGTCACGTGTCCTCACGAGCGCCACCAACATCGTTCACCACCAATAGGAGAAGGCCAGAATTAACAGAAGCTGTTGGTGATGCTGCTGCTGTTGCTGCTACCGCCGCCGCTGCTGCTGCTGGGGCGGAAGCAGTGGCGGCCTTACCTGCGCCCGCGTTAACGACGCCCGCAATGGTAAAGGGGGTGGCGGCGGCGGCAGCGGCGGCGGCGGTGGTGGCGGGAGGGTAACTTCTGGCGAAGTTGACGTCGCAGAAGTCGACCGCCACAGAAGTAAGTTAGGGCGGGGGGAAGTGTGCGTGCAACTGGCCGCAAGCTGGCTACGCAAGCTAGCCAGACGCACCGCCGACAAAAACGTTGACGATCCTACCCATACATGTGCGGCTTGTGATACGGTCTAATACATATACTCGCGGTACTCGGCGCTACCGCCGACAGCAACAACAACAACAGCAACCACAACAACAACAATAACCACGACAACAACAACAACAAGCACGATAACAACAATCAAAGTACCAACAGCATCAGCCACAAGAGCAACAACAGCAACAACAAGAGCAGGAGACCTGCCGCAACATCAACGCCAAGTCGACTAGCGGATACAGCGGACAGTGACCGCCAGTCTGATAGAACGATACATCCAATTCATTCAGCGAACTCAGAGTTTGTGTAATTCCTTATTGTGTGTGTGTGCACTGCGTAGATTGGGTGTAATTAGGGCGTGTGTATTTATTGTTACCCTTTGCCGTTGTTGTTATTGTTGCTGCTGCTGCTGATGTTGTTGGGGTTGTTGTTGTGGGTGGTGATGGTGGCGCAGTGCTAACAGTGGTAGTGCAGCTACTCTGTGTAGGGCAGTAGACTCTATGTGCTGGTGACTCTTCTACTGCGTCTCGCTGTTGCTGCTGTTGTTGATTTTGTCGTCTTCGTCATTGTGTTGCACCTATTCTTCAAATTGTTGTTGTTGTAGCTGCTGCTGTTGTTGTCGCTATTGCTACTGCTGTTGTTGTTGTTGCGTTTGTGGACGCTGGCGGCCTCGTTCTTGTCCTGTTCCTGTTGCTATTGTTGTTCTTTATCCTCTGAGTCAGCTCTATCCGAGTACAGCGTCTGATAGATACTGCATACTGGTGTATAAACACCGTACAAGTGCCGCATGGTAGCTCGCCCGGCTTTGTCTCGTTCCTCTCCCCCCCTCATCTCTCTCTCTCTCTCTCTATCATTCTGCATCTGTATCTCTCCCACGGTCCTTCCCTCATGAAGAGGACGCCGAACATCTTGTTTATCAACAGCCGATAAAGTTTGCAGCTGTTCGCAAGACATGCCGCAAGTTCCACTAAGCGACGCAAGGAAACACCACGGGGCCTGTGGGGGTAGCGTTTGTGATACTGCGCCTTTGTAGTGCAGTTGCAGCCGCCAAGCCGCCGGAATCGAGCTAGCTCTCTTAACTACAATTAGTTCTATTAGTCTACGACGGTGTACGACAGTGACGTTGTTGTTTATTTCGGCTGATTCGGTACTGTGTGAATGCTAGCGGATGTGTAGACTATGTTCGGAGGCGGGGAGAAGCAGGGAGAGGCCGATAGAGATAGGCAACCTAGTAGGAGAGCGGAGAAGGAAAAAGGCAGCAGGCCAACGTAAACGACAAATGCGACACCAGGGAGGCGGCCAATCAAGCGCCTTAGGAAGACGCCCCCGGCCTGAAGTGTCTAGGCCAAGGACAGGTGCGACAGGCGAGTCGACGGAACGCTTTCAATTGTCAATCTATCATGAGCAACCACAGCGGAACTGATTATGGCGAATTGCCACAGCTGGAAGTGGACGACGACGACGACGATGACCACGACGGAAACGCGCTGCGACTCTGGGAGCACCGCTACCTCCGGGGTGAGAGAGAGAGCGCTGGCGAACTTCTAAAAGTTCGGCGCTATAAAACAAGCACAGCGCTTAGTTATCCGCACGAATTTTGTCCGCTGGCAATCGAGACTATGGGAGCCGCAGGCCCCCTTACGCTCAAGCTGATTCAGCGCGTAGGTAGAAGCCTGTATCTTTCGACAGGAGACTCGAGAGTTTTTGCGTCAGAGGCTGTCGCTCCGTGTTCTTGCTTCAGAGGCTGTCGCTCGACATTCAACGAGGAAATGCAGCGTCTGTTCAGGGCACATTGTTGAACTGAGCTAGCCCTGGGTTAGAGAACCCGTGATCACACGTTTGCGCGGAGACAATTATCGCGACTCCAAAGTGCTAACATAGCGAAGTTATATAGATAAATGTATACAGCGCTTCATGACTAGCTTGCCTTGCCTACCATGTCATTATCTGGAGGAGAGAACGACTCCGTTCTCAGCCTACTGGCGGAGTCCGGGATCATCCGAACGCCGTCCGTTCTATAGGACAGAAATCGATAAACTAACTAGTACAGTCTGCTAGGCTATCTGGATTTTGCCAACCGGACTAATATGTATATGACTTGGCTTGCTACCTGATAATAGACTATGCAAAATTTGCGTTCATCTACTAGTAGATATCTGCTGATAATATAAATGACACTCATACCGCGCCTAAACTAAAGACGGAGAGAAAATAATGTTCTTACTTTCCATTTTATATATATATATATATATATATATATATATATATATATATATATATGTGTGTGTATGTTTAGCGTTTGTATGTATGTATGCAACGCACATTAAGCACGTCTGGATTTTTTAATGTTTTTTTACCTAAGGAGCTGTCTTAATTAATTATTTGGGTCATTGGTTCTACGCCATAGTAGTGCCGACACACTGTCCTAATGTGTCGAGCGCACATTGGACAATTACATACTGTCCTTATGTAATTATACTCATCTCACAAACATTGTCCAGTTAGACTAAATAAACATAATATATATATACATATATGGTAATAAACTGTGTCTTGGCAGAAAGTCGAACTAATTTTAAAACGTTAGCTTAGAAAAAAAGGGTATATATATATATATATATATATATATATATATATATATATATATATAGGACACAGTAGAGCCCACAGGGTGACGGTATCTGCGACCAGCTGTGCCATTGACTGCATTGACCGATGCGGTGACTCTCGGGAGAGCCATACGTTATATACTTGTATGTAATCTGTGTTTTACAGTAGAATGGCTTTGGAGTGCTAGTATAAACTGCAAATTGCGCCCGGTAGTCAGCTTACATAGAATTTAAAGGTAGTGCTGTAGAACTGCAAATGACGTGGCTTATTAGAACTGCTAGGCGCGGACGCACTCTAGTGTAGATAATCTAGTTTTGACGGAAACCTGGGCCGTCCAGCCTTTCACTCTGAGGGACCTCTATGGATATCACGCTTTCACTCGGAAAGGTGAGGGAGAAGCCGGCCGAGTGGATAGGGGGTGTTCAGTGACTAGCAGAAATTGGAGAAATCAAAATAAGACTAATAGGGCAAGCCTTGTAGCGATAACGCCAATATTGTTTAAATGATATCAGTTCATGTCAAGGCAGCCATCGACGTTTTTGTCATAGATGGAGACGTTGATTGTATAACGTTTCTGGAGAAACTTCATCGATTCAGGAAAGAGCGGACGTTAGAAGGCGCATACCGCAGTAGGGAATAGGGCAGTTGTAGGCCGGGAATAGGAGAGGAGATTTTCGAGTTCCATGAGCGCAAACTGGCAAATATAATAGAAAGTGCAATGGTTCCGCGTCCAGAACGAAAATGAAGGCCGTGGTTTACCGGTTTAAAGTAGCGAAAACTGCCAGTAGACTAATCAGAGAAGACGTGAAAATTTCCTGGTATTAAGACCGCTTGCGATAAAAGTGAAGAAAGTAACGTTAAGGGCGCGCAAAACTAGGAGTTGCAGCTTCTGCAGGGAGAAAAACACTATTTCACAAATGGCTAAAACCGAAAAGAAAACGTCGCATGAGCGAACCGAGCAGTGTCTTGTGGAAGCACATTGCTAGTCCGCCGCGGGGAGTCGACACTACACTGAAAGAAATAATAATATACATGGGCCTTGGGACAAAGATACATAATCTGCACAGAGGTTTTTGGGGGCAACTGAAAGGGCATCTAAGGGCAAAGCGGGTGGAAACGAAATAACACGAAACGAACATTTAAAGCAAACATTGGCATTAGCACCATGCTGGACCACTCTTAAGGAGAGTACAGTATGCACCATCAAAGGATTCAGAGGATCGTCAGAGGATTTTGGGAGGAATGTGCAGACCACAGGAGTCGCCCAGAGCAACGGACCGCTTGTTTCATTTTGCTAGTACTATTAGAAGGGCCACCTGACCGGGCACCTGAGGCAGGAGTGGCCCCGAGAGTGCAAGTATTCTTATGCATACTGATTACATTGCGATCTATATAAGGAGTCTGTTAAGGTCTAAACAGAGATTAAATGGAATAGGTCATCATTTCGACAACATGAGGCATAACATTTACTGGAAAAAGACCGTAGCAGCTAAGTTCAAAGGAGGTGGTCCAATGGCGAAAGACGACGCTTTCATATCGTCGCTCCACATATTGGTCCACATCGGAGCACAACATATGAAATTGCGATACAACCAGTCTTCCTATAAAGCAACTAATTCCGCTTCCTCCGAAGAATAGACGGGTAGAGGTGGTATATAAGAAAATTTGCATAAATTAAAGTTGTGATGTCGTGAGCCTTCAATATCTCAAAACCATAACCTTATGAGCAGTCACAGCGATTGTAAAACATT
>QVRM01000994.1:37500-145133 GCA_003439945.1 Dermanyssus gallinae
CGTGTGGATGTATTACCGGATATACACCAGGGCTCCGTTGGCTATGGCTTTAAACCGATCCTCGTCACTGCGGTAATGATCAATGCCAAATCGTCTGCATAGTCGACGGAGTAATTTTTTTTGGTTTAGATTTTCCGTAAGGCTTATGCCCGTGTACGGTTTTTCATGTCATGGCTGATTTTTAGTCCACTCCGGCATTTACCTTGTCCAAATTGGAAACCATGCAAACCAATTTAAGAGTTGCCGGTCTGGGTCTCGAACCCAGTTCTCCCGAATGCAAGGCAAAGGCTTTGCCACTAAGCCATCTTGCTCGTCATCAACTCTCGAGGGATGTGGGAGTACTATATTCTAAATCATCTTACACAAGTTTGGTCCCTGTTCTGGCTTTTGGGGGACCCTGGCTATGACTGCATAGTTTGCGCCTTTATGAGTAGATGGTTCGTCTCTTAGGTACGACGCTAGGATGCGTCGCAAGTAGAAGAACACGCGTTTGTTTACAAGCGCTTTCACGTGCTTTGGATCTGGCTTTCCACAAAAGAGTATCAAACGCGTTTTTAAAGTTTACGAAAACGGCCAGACATACGACCGGTTTGCTCTCGGTCGCATTCGCTCTCGGCGTATTTCTCTGTGTTTCAACTATATTTAGAACTTTGCTGATAGCCGAATATGTGGAGTGTCCGTGCTGGTTTTTTGAGATAGCTTTTTGTCTTCTAGAGCTCAGCTGCTTTAAGAACCAGGAGAACATACTAATCCCAAAACCACCCAGACGAATTAAAATGTCGCAAGTAACTCTAGATCACTAAACTTAGTCCCAGGAGCAACTTTCTAGCTAAACCTATAAAATCAATAATGTATGACCAATCCGCACTTACTTTAGGCACATTTACTTATATTAAGTACATCCACCCTGAGTTATTTGGATTTTGAGTCAAACGTAGCACAAACACTGCTTTCATGCATATGCAAAAGCGATACGAAAAGTTTGTTCAGAGCTTAGTTTATGAGCACTGCCCTGGACTTTTGTGCATTACTTTTCTTTACTGTCTTGTAGGACTTTCTCCAATGGGTCGTTTTCAATTTCCTTTAGAAGGTTGCGTTAGAGGCGAAGCACATGAGCGCGATGAAGTGAGCGCTAAGATAAAGATATGAGGTAACAAAAGCAAGAATGAGCATGTCAAGTAGATCAAAATGTGTATGTAGAAGGGATATGATTACGTTAAAGGTTTTTTCGATGAACTGAAAAACATCATTTTAGAGCATATGATGCGCGTTTCGATTCAAATCCTCGTGCTATAATGCACTTATACAATTGGTGGATAGCAGACGAACACGCATATCTAGTAGAACATGAATACGTGTAAACTTGGTAGGAAACAATACGTTATCTTTAGAATATGAGCTGTTGTTTATGTTCTTCGGACCTGCACCCAGATTGCAAGTTTTTTTGGTATCAATCTACGGTCAGTTCGGCTATTTGCAGCTATTACACAGTTGCAGAAAAAACAGAACCAGGTCTTTATACGTACTGTACAAGAATATTCACGACAGATGCGCACAGTAAGAACTTAAAACACAGTCCAACTACGAATTTCTGAAAATCCTTCTACCATGATCAGCAATTTTGCGAGTGAATTTAACAGCGACATAACGACCATGTGCGGAGGACTGTTTACGAGGACTTCAGATACAATACCTATGTCATAAAAGTTAGACAAATACTCTCGTGAATTCAAATATGAATAGTAGAAACGGCCGCTGGTTTGCCCACGATTGCTCAGATTGTGGGAAAGAGTAAATTCCCGACCAATGTTTACGTTCTGAGTTCTGTGTCCAGCGAAGGAGATACCACGCCACCGTACTTTCTTCAGAAAGGCAACGCCATTGCAACATAAAGTTATTTGTGTGTCCTGCAAACTCCCGTGAAACCTTGGATACATTAAGTGTCTAAGAAACCGTCATAAGTATTTCAGCAAGATGAGCATCTAAGCATGTTTTGGGGCATGGACGTATGATCGCCAAACAGCCCCGATTTAATTTAGACACCTGGCTCAAGTAGCGGCGATAAAGTACGCGCCAATTTAGACTGTAGCCTACATATATATATATATATATATATATATACGTGGTTTGTAATATCTCATAAATAATACATACTAATTATATGTGTTTTTCAGATACGATACTATGCCGCGACGTACCCTCGTTACTATGGCAGAAGTACCACTCCATGTCGACTATTAGACAAGAAGACGACTGGACATCTGTTACATACAACGGAGCACTGCTTTCTGTGCCCATTGCCGAGTACAACACGCTTTTCAGCAACTGCAGGTGCGTATGGCCGAAAAGTCTAAAACTGTCAGCCGAGGTTGGCAAAACATAGGTACACACACAAATACAGGTGTAGCAATATCACGAATTAGCCACCAGAATAGCGATAGCATTATCAACAACAACAAAAACAATAAGTAGAGTCAGTTTTACTTCCTAGTAAGTGTTTCTATTTATACGCCCCTGATATAAAAGGGTGATATGTGTACACACACTTATCAAGCGAATAAACCAATCAATCAATTAATAACATGAACCTGCCGCAATTGAAGTGGCGTTGAGCGGCAGCATACATTTTACCGATAACATTCAAATTATATGTATCTAATCTTCCAAAATGTTTTTGTTCCCTTCAAAATAGCTCCTACCCACTGCAATGCACTTGTGCCCAACTTCTTTCCCACTCGTTGTAATTTTTTTATACGTGTTATTTGGAATCAAGCTCAGTTGCTCCTGCGATTTTTCTTTATTTCCTCCACACTCTCAAAACGTTGTCCCTTCAATTGCTCATCCGTGGAAACAGGAAAAAATCGCACGGAGCTAGGTCCGGCGAATAGGGAGGTTGCGGAAATATAGAAATCGACGATGTGTCCGCCGGTGCGTTGTCGTGATGCGGGATGCAAGAGTTGTTTGCCCAGAGTTGTCGCGTAATCTCAACATTTTGCGGTAGTATTCCTATCGAAATTCCTATCTTGGTGGCTTCGGTTTAAATTTAAAGAACTCAAATTTGCCCATCCGCCCTCGTATATATCTACATATATATACAGAGGAAGAGTGTTTGGCTTAGGAATGGAAGCGAAATTACTAGTTTTTGACATACTGATGTGACTGGCCGAAAATTACATTATAAGATGCCTGATATGCGTGGGCCTTAGATTGGGGGCTGATTTGGTTGAGCCACACAGATGCTCTTGTGGCGAGCCCGTTGGGCGACTCGCCAGACACGGCCTGTCTTGCGCTCACGCAGCGGGCCGGCGCCCAAGACACACTGCCCTCAATGAAATGCTTGCAAGATCGCTGCGGAGGGCGGGGATTCCGTGCGTCCTGGAACCACCTGGGCTTTCAAGAGACGACGGTAAGCGCCCTGACGGTATGACTTTGATACCCTTCTATAAGGGTCGTTCCCTGGTGTGGGATGCGACGGTGACCGACTCTCTGACCCCTTCCCTTGTCGGTCCCGGCGCGTCCCGCCCGGGGACTGCCGTTACGCGAGCTGAGACCTCAAAGATGAGAAAGTATGCGGACCTAAGTCGGGCGCACCACTTTTCGCCATTCGCGTTCGAGACGATGGGTGGCCCTGGGCCCCTCACGGTAACATTGATCTCTCGGGTTGGCGACGCATTACGGCAGGCGACAATGGACAAGAGGGCGCACGCCTTCTTCTCCCAGCGACTGTCCCTAGAGATCCAAAGAGGTAACGCGACCTCAGTGCTCGGAACTATGAGAGACTGGATGGACCCGGACCTTCGTGCCAGGGGGCGGGCAGGACTTCCTCACGGGCATGAGCGATAGAGCGTCTACGGCGCGCAGAAGGAGCAACTAGGTCGACGAGCAGCAACGCCGTGAAGCATTTTATTTATTAATATTGTTTAAATGTTACAATTATTGTACTTGTATGTAGCATTCTTGACCGATATTTTATACGTCAGAAGACTGGCAGCCACGTTCGTTCCAAAAATGTTGAATTTCCAGCAAATTAAGATGCCTGATATTACGGCACGAATACTCTTAATAAGGAAACTTAACATGCCGGCGTAATCGCAAGAAAATTCTTCTGTTTCGCGATTTTTATGAATTATGTTTGAGCTTTTAGGTTATTCGTGTTAAACATTTAATATTACGCTCGTAAATATCTACTAATAAATACATTTTCCATAGGGTATCGTGTTAATAAAGGAGAGATATTAACGGCTAGTGTACTGTCTGGGTCTAGACCTATCCTCTTTCTTACTCCTGTCCTACGGGCTTGGAATCGCCGCGAGGCATATCTTCAATGCTCCGAGGACAGGGGATGTGAATTATCTGGGGTTTTTCCAAGAATCCTTGTGGCAGTATGGCCGCTGATTGAGAGCGGTATGGTTTATCATCTATTCCCAATTAGCGTTTCTCATTCGATGAACGACAGGGATCAAACCTGCGACAGCCCGGTAGATGATAAATCCTGAAGTCTGTGTCTGGCGGCCGTTAACGGTCCTCTTCTGTTAACACGAAATTCTTTGTTAGGTCTATATCGAGGTGCGAAGAAAACGGCTTGTAACGGTAGTCGTACCACATAAGATACTAATGCTCTACGAAAATTATCTTTATGTATGGGTATCTTGCAGACAAAGCAGAATTTTCGTTCGAACATGTACTTACGTATACTTTCTCTATCGGGAAACTCTTGCAATCTCACATTTTGTCAGTCATATCGGCATAACAAATAACTTCACTCTCACTCCTAAAGACGACATTTCCACTTTACATTGCCCTATATTTATATGATTGGAAACTATATATATATATATATATATATATATATATATATATATATATATGCAATTGTGATACCAACTCTACACTACTCTCATCATTGCGCTCTTCTAGTAAAGGGACCAGTTCAGCGGCTGAGCAGTTCTGGGAGCGGTACGTGTTGGAGCTTTCGCCGGGCATAGAGCACGTGGACGGCCTCAAATGGGATCTCGTACTGTGTCTCTTCGTTTCGTGGGCGATCGTCTTCTTCTGTCTGATCCGCGGCGTGTCGTCGTCTGGGAAGGTATTCTCTCATTACTATCGTTGTGGTGAACATGCGGAAGTAATTTCTTAGGTGGCCATCCGCACGGATGAATATTGTAGCTCGCAACTTTTAAAAACAATATATATATATATATATATATATATATATATATATATATATATATATATATATTGTTTTTAAGAGCTGTCTCAAAATCTAAAAAAATCAAGCGCCATATAGAAAATTGTATGCTTGTTAAAGCAAATCTCTTTTTCAATAGAACATGGTCTCTGAGAAGTCTTGTTTCGGAGTAAGAGTGAAATTATAAAAATCTATGGTACTGGTGGATTTGCTCGTCATAGAAGCACATATTGCGCTATTGCAAGACAATTAGTTTTCCTATATATATATATATATATATATATACGTGGTTATTATAGTACTTGGGAATGAAACCAAGTACACCACTGTGTTCGTGAGAAGCTGCTTGAAGGGCTTGCTGCTTGACGATGCTGATAATAAGATGCGACATAAGAAGAGAATTTGCAAACAATTAAGTTCAGTTTTTGGCTTTGACCTATATTATCTCAAAATAATAACCTTACAACCACTCACAGTGCTCGATAACAGTGCTAATACATAAATGCGCGATAGTGTCAAATAATTTTTTTTAAATTAAAAAAATATCGTACACGGCACGACAAAATGTCAGACTAATGCTCTTCAAAAAAGCAAATACTCTATATATATATATATATATATATATATATATTATATAACTGTTTTTTTTTGGTACATGTTTTTAATTGTTGGCAGGTGGTCTATTTTACGGCGACGTTTCCCTACGTGGTGCTAACTATTCTGCTAATAAAGGTAAGAAATTAATATTTTTAAAGAAATCGTAACGTAATCGGATACATAAATATATATATATATATCCTGCAAGCCGATATTGATATTCGATAAACCTCAGAAACAAACGACACTGAAGAAACCTGGAATACAAGCTAGAACTTTTGATTATGCGGCCTAGCTAATAAATTAGGTCGGGTGTAAAATCCTATTTCATGTCTAAATGAAACTCTCGATAACTGTTATAAGCCTAAATAAAGTACATCAAATGGAAACTATAAGCGACTAAACTTATCACGTATGAGCGTACGTATGCATAAATATTGAGTGGTCTGTGTTTATTACGATGCTATTTAGCGATGATGCGAACGTTTACATGGCGTAATATATAGCGTGCACGTTTATGGGCGTACGAAATCACATTACGATTCTTATTTTGTATTCTGCTACGTGGGATGGGATGGGATTGGATGTCTGTAGGAGAAGCTGTGTCATAGCGCATCAGCGGAAAACTAAGTGTTCGTTGTCAGAAATGGCAGAAAATACATTGTCAGTGTGCTTGCGTAGTGTTATTAATATTTGTGTGTGTATGTGTGCGTGTGTTTCTCATTTCCTGGCTTATCGGCCCTGGCTGTAGGGAGTAACGCTCAACGGTGCCATGATGGGCATTAAGTACTTTCTGGTGCCCGACTTCTCGAAGCTGGTGTCACTCACCATCTGGCGTAAAGCAGCTGAACAGCTCTTCTACTCGCTCGGCATTGGATGGGGTGGCCTCATCATGAGCGGCAGCTACAACAATTTCCGTACTACAATCACAATGTAAGTCGCGGACGTTGCTCGCCGCAGCTCGCCTATGTTGTCTACTAACACTCCTCTCGTCCTACTAAGGCGTCCCGCGTGCAGCATTATGCGTTAGCTAACCTGAGCGATGTGCTTGCTACGAGTATTTGCACAATGCGTTACATACGCCCCCATGGAGACGACGACTGCAATAAAGCAATGACCTTGACAGATGACCTTTTCAGTGAATACGCCAATCGGGCTTTCAGCTGATCTCGCCTCTACTTTGTAAGATATGTGAATTTCGCCACTTCGCACCCTCCGCCCCCCTCCGTCTGCCGTTGTCAGAATAAATGCACAAACAAGTATAGTCTTGTTTTGTCAAACTAAACGCGGACAACATTTTGTTTGCATTACGTACAATTAATACAGAATTGACCCGTCATTACGATGTAGAAGGTACACCGATTTTTTCGATGTAATGCCAAAGTAATACCGAGCCTGGGGGGGTGGGGAGGAATCCGGGTTTAGTGGGTTTGCGAGTCTCACACTAGTCACGCAGGCTGCTAGTGGCGCATGTGCATCATGCATTACCGAAACCTCCCAGAACAAAAAAAAAAAAAAAAGAAGGTACACCGTCACAAAATAGGCTTCCGCCGTGAAATAGTGTTTCATCTTTAAAATTGTTCGCTTCTGTTTGTTTTTGTTTCCTGGCTTTAGTGACTCGACTATTGTAATCATCGCTGACGTTCTGACGTCCTTCCTAGGCGGAATCGCTATTTTCTCCGTTCTCGGTTATATGTCGGTCACCTACGGAGTGCCCATTGAAGAGGTATGGTGAACGTGGTACATTGGGTGGTAACGTTGATTAGATATAACTACTTTTGTCAACAAATTATCGGGCGCTGCAACGTATTAGTTGTAATAATAATGCCATTGTACGATTTCTTTCATTATTAATGTATACGATTTATTTTCATTATTAATTAGCTACATTTTGTGAATGAATAACTATTAATGATATTAATTTGGGGACCTACTTTCGTTTTCCTAGGTGGCGAAAGCCGGCCAGGGGCTAGCATTCGTTGTCTACCCGGAAGCGCTGACGACGTTCTGGTGCCCGCAGCTTTGGTCGGTGACCTTCTTTGTCATGCTGTACTTGCTCGGCATCGACTCCGAGGTACTGGATTCAACATGACCTGCCTGTTAAAGATAGCAATGCGTATTAAAATGTTTGGTCCCTATTCAATTACCAGTACATCAAAGGAATATATATCGGTGTTAATCGGCGACTACTTCTACATATATATATATATATATATATATCACTGAGCGCCAAGTAACTTTAGATCGCCAGCGCGGTAATGCACCTCAGGAAAACACAAAACATATAACGGCCGCCTACTAGGCGAACAAGCTTAACACTAACTAAAATGTTAAGAATAGTATTATTGACGGTAATGCTACTTCAGATTATAATTAGGTTAACGGGTTGTACCAACCATCGTTAAGACTCGCTTAGTACTATTTTGTCATAATCGTACGTATTCTCCTATAAAGAATCTTTTGTAGTGACGGTGGCTTAGGCGGCTAACGCACCGTTCGAAACGGGGCGTTGCCATGGCAACCACGGTTAGCAAAACATCGCTAGTTCGAGCCCCGGCCGTGCTAGTTGAATTTGTTGGACGTGGTTGTCATTGCCCTGCTGCTACATACCTCTGCTGGAGAAAGCCTATATAATTCCAGTACGAGAACGCGATGACGATGGATGCATTTAGACGATATCGTGCCACAGGCAACTTAGACCATTACGAGCGTCTAAAATCTGGTTGTCAGAGCGTTAAAAAAATATTCTACTCGTAAGTAACGTAAAAACTTTCGATTCTAGCAACTTGCTGTACTTCTCGTCCACAAAAAACCTTACCACAAGCAATTCCAATTTAGCAGATGGACTACAAAAGTGTTTTCCAAAAATGTGGAGAATGATCCATAACATACCCAATCTGGCAATCGGTTTTTAGTGGGAACTTCTTAATGGGTGGCTTGTTAAGGCGGAAAGATTTTGTGCTACTAGCCTGTTCTCATTTGACCTTTACCGTAGTAGAGTTCAACCAAGCCTAATATTTATCTAGCCATACTCGAATCGTTGGATCCTGATGCTGACGAGCAGATAACAAATAAGGCAATCATATCTCGCTAGTTCTCGCTAATGTCGAAGCGGTATTCCGTTCGGTATATTTCAGTTCCCGTTGGTGCAGACCTGCTTGACAGTTCTGTCGGACGCATTCCCTGTGCTTCGGCGACACAAAGGCATGACGGCGTTTGTCACGTGCTCCGTCTGCTTCCTAATTGGTCTGTCGTGCGTAACTCGAGGCGGACAGTACGTGCTCAACCTTATGGACACGTACTGTGCCGGAATCTCTCTTCTGACCGTCGCAACCGTCGAGATTGTGTCCATCATGTGGATTTACGGTCAGTAGGCCGCAATTTTTCGCAAACCAAATATTTTGAAACTTTTTGGCGCTAGAACGGAGTGTTATTCGCGCATGTGATGTTATGTTTGTCAATCTTATTAAAACGTAGACCTATTAAGGCCACGATGGTCGATCTCATTAAAAGTCAGTGATCCTAGATTATGATGGTCGGTATTCACAACAATATGTGATTCAAGACTGTACCTGCTCTTGGATTAGCCGGATCGCATCGGTGGCCCCCTAATAAGTCGTCGTGGCACGCGAAAGATGCGAGAAGCGTTCCTAGTCAAGCATAGTATCATAAAGCTAGTTTTCAAATCATCTACAGTTTGTCCGTAATATCGTGAATAAGTTGTATTTATCTGCATTGATATAATTATTTCCTATCTTTCTACTCGCGTTTTCTGGGGTAGGCTGGACTTGGGAGAGTATGAGTGCTGCCATATGCGCATTAACTAAATAGCCTAATTAAGCTCATTTCGTCATCTTTGTCCATTTCGTGCGGTGTTCCTAGGTGTTTCAAACTTCTCGTCGGACATCAAGTTTATGCTGGGCAGCCGGCCGAGCATTTTCTTCCGCCTGTCGTGGGCTGTCATTTCTCCGCTTCTCTTGTTGCTGCTGATCGGTTACTACTTCTACGAACTGGAGCCAATTACGTATAACAACACCGAGCCGTATCCCGCCTGGGCCGATACCGTCGGGCTCCTACTAGGCGCCTTCTCTGTAATTCAAATACCCATTGTTGCCATCATTGTGCTTTATCGCAAAAAGGTAGGTTATAAATGTATATATAATTTTTTGTTATAGAACCCTTACTAATTTATCGTAGTACCTTCGGCCATAGCAGGTACTCGTGGCCGAATGCAGTTTGCTAGCCAGCAAAACACCGAAATTGCATGCCAGAAGACGATAGATCGGTTGCGTTTGAAAGATGTGTGAGAGGCATCTTCCCCCCTCCCCCGGCTTCCAGTACCATCGCTAATCCCGCACAATCCAGTTGGGAACTCTAGGGTGCGCCTAATAGCTACGCTTTTTTGACAGCCACATCAAAGGCGAAGGCATGCATACTTGCATACGGTGTATGAGAAAGTTAGGTACATATTTTGAGGTTTGGTAGAACTCGGCAAGAAAATACATTTTCGCAATGGAGGAAGGGGCGGAATTGTATTGGCAAGTTTTTACGGTTTTAAACGTGAAAATTTCAATTTTGAAGCTTTCACGGGTATTCACGTACATTAAATATAACAACTATGGCGATACGACGTAATACATAACAACATATCGACTTTTTATAACTTTCATTAACCCGTCTATTTGCCCTTCGCTACGCAGGCTAGCCAAGTGTCTTTCACTATGCAAAATTTTCCGACGAACAAGCCGGTATCATGGGTTCCTTCATGTCGATCGGTTCTGTTCAATTGAAGCTGCTGGCTGGTTCTCCCGCAAACGTAGTTTTTGCACAACTATGTTGGAGAAAAAATATTTTGTTGCCGAGTTCTATCAAGCTTTAAAATATGTACATATTGTTATGAAAGACGCTGCATATATATATATATATATATATATATATATATATATATGGGTAAGAAGATAAACATTTTTATTTATCAGAGAGCAGTACCTTGTCTAAGCACAAACGACCAAACAATTGGCACGTGCTAGACGCTGGATGCTCTACAATCAGGAACATTAGTCTATTAAAGCATTCCGAATGGTCGGATATCCCAAAACGCTTTAAGAAATAGAAAATTGCCCACGATTGGCTAGCTGGGCGTGCAGCCAAGTTCATTAAGGCATATTTGGTCTATTGCGGTTATCTAGGCGGAGGAATTTCGGCTTTAGAGTACTATGAGTGCTGTGGACTAAAATGTGTAATCATGTGTGAAGCCTGGTACACACACTCGCGCCGCCACGAGACTTCGTTACGCAGTTAGTAATGTAGCAGCAACCAGTTTTAGTAATTGGGGCATTTTAGTAATTGGACATGATTTTTGACACGATTGCAGAGTATGCGCGCAGCTCTTTGTCCCGAGCCGACGTGGGGTCCCGTTGATAAGCGGCTCCGTCACGAATACCGTATGTCTTGCGGCCTCGACAAGAATAATGTCCACGACTACGAACTGTACCCCAGACCGTCAAGCTGCAACGGCCACCCGTGATAACGGCCAGCTGTGCCTGTCAATCTGCGCTTCCACAAGCTGTCCTCTCGTCTCGGCTTTAGCAAGAGTTGCCTCGCTCCCAGGCATTTATATTAGGTTTTGCTCTTGTTGTATATTCTCTCTCGTCCTCTTTTTCTCTCTCGTCCTCTTTTCTCTCTCTATCTCTCTCTCTCACTGTCCCCCTCTCTATCCAGATCCCGGTCTCGTGCATAAATATTTTCTTTGTCATTCTTACACATTGTGTGACATTGACCGATATCTATTGAGAGCAGCCAGTTGTCGACGATGGGCAGCCTATCACGCTCACGCTCGATGAGAGCGAATAGTTCACAAATGACGCATCACATGCTAAATCAATGCAATCCACAGTTAGCACAGTTAGCTTATTCAATCGACATCAACGACTCACTGATGTCGCGGCGTGCTGACCCATCTTGATTGTTGATGCAAAAACAGTACATCTGGCATCAGTCATCAGCCTGGACGTACAACAAGCTTGAGGACAACAGTTTGCGTTGCAGTAGACGCCCGTGTTCAGGCAGGTACCGATGTCTGAAGAAGTTGGTCCTTGGAGCGAGTGGTATATATATATATATATATATATATATATATATATACGTCTATTAGTGCGGGGACATAGATTGCATCCAGCGGACATTGGGCCATCCATGACCTGGATTCATAAATATCTTAAATCTATCAAACCATTTATCAAACGCAAAACATCGGCCAACATTATTAGGTGGGTCTATTTCATCAGCTCATAACAAACAACTATATATATATATATATATATATATATATATTGTTGATCGTATAGTGTAAGTTTCGTGTATCTGATGGTCAAAGTTGGCGTCACATTGAGTTGCCTCAAGTTCACTTGGAGAGTTCACGATGTAGCAAGTAGGACGGCAAAGCAGATAAGAGAGAAAGACACTGAAAGAACGGATGAGTAGGGTGATCGTGTGTGTGTATGTGAGAGAGAAAGGCAATATATACTAAAAAGAAGAAAGTGAATTGGATACGTAATAAGTCCATACATACGATGTTGTCTTAGACAGCACGGTATTTGTAACTGTACGAGCTTCCTGCCGCTGAGGTAAATCATTCGGTCTTGAAGATTAAAGGAATATATGCCGTTCTCCTCAACATGCTTTTACAGCGTAGTGGCAGAAAGTGATCTCCAGTTACTTATAGTATATATATATATATAGGAGAGAAACAAAAATTTCGATTTTTAGTAGCTTCTAGTCAATTATCCAGAAGGTAAGGTGTCACACATATATATATATATAAGTGTGTTTTATATATATATATAAGCAAGGCATTAGACGCTTTTAGTAAGTGGTTTAATTTTTCATCATAAATTGCCTAAACAAGCCACAAGCAGCTATTATGACAAAAGTACAAATGACGAGAGTAATCTCAACAACATCAAACGTGACGATTTACGAAGAAAGCACGTGACGTGCATATGCGAAGAAAGCAATGAAAATTACAGGTTTGTGCAGATTTTGATTTGCGCAGATAACGATTACCAAAGATTACCACACCACAACAGTAAGCAACAGTGACCTCAACTGAGTTCACTCAAATACAAAATGAACCGAGCCTAAAGAAACGCTCAGGTGGATCTGAAATGGGCCGTTGTTTCACATAGATGGAAAAAGCTTCCCTGACGCGGCTTGCTATCGGCATAATGTGGCAGAGGCGGCGGAGTCTCTCTTTAGAAGTGTCCAGACTGGACACATGGACTGGCTAAAACGTGCGTTGGGACGGCCAACACATATGGACGTTCGTAAGGTAGATTTTGTTTAGCGGCTACTAGTATTCTATTCCGCATTGGTGTGTTTTATACACATGCATGCAGTCTGCAGTCAGTAGCAATACTGTTAACAACACACTGTAACACTGTGTGACGAACGACCTCGACGTTCCGTGAAGACATCTGTACATTTCTAGTTTGGCAAGTGTACGCTTGAGAATGGTATATTTGTACTTGACAACACGTTTCGAAGCATTGGTTATTTGATTGGCATTTTATACATAAATAAAGGTCACAACGAAACTAGTGACGACCACTGAATAATCATAAACACGTTTTTATTAAGCGCTGCCGTATTTACTTACAACAGTTGTTGCTAGAGCACCAACGGTTTATCCCAGCGCACGTTTATAATTTTGTTATAGTACAATACTGTTTATTTGTACGCGCCATTACCCTTCCCGCATCAAAAGCTTGATTACCTAGACGCCTAGTGTTCGCTGCCTACTCGCGCTATTATTGGCTCGTTGGATGTTTGCGTACAGGCTTTGAAGTAGGCAGTCCGCACTCAGTTCTTCCTCATTGAGTTTGGTCTGACGTTTTAAAAATACTTAACTCTATTACTACTATTATCCTAGATCGTCTGATAATTCGGTCAATCTAACAAATAGGTTAGGGAATCGCTAGGTTTTGTTTTTTTATTTGGTTTGATAGTTTTGCGCCACTTAGATGTGCAATAAGCATTTTTAAATGTGACTCCCCGTAAAGTAACAAAACAGTCTGGCTTAGGCGGGTTAGTTATCTCAGTAACCTATACTTTGTCACTTAGTGAACTGTGATAAATGTGTACTACCTATACATTTTGTACTGCGCGTTTACCAATCTGCCCAAAGCACTCCAGTGTCACGTACCTTGATGCATATATAGTTATTCGTACCTTGAAGGAGTGAGAAGCATATTATAATGATGGGTCCGGAATCAATGCGTGGTATACGCCGTCGAAGAGTTGCTCCCGGGCGCTCCATAGGTAATCATAGGTAATAGGCGGCAGGTCTACACAGCATAATTAGTTTAGATTTCAGCTCAGAGTTGGTCAGATATTTACGGTGAGGTAAAACCAGATAATATCTTTCTTTAGTTCCTTTAAGAAAGCACAATCGTGGTATAGATCAGCTCAAAATGTTCCATTGCTAAAAATGTTTCAACAACTGGCTGATAAAGTATTAATATAGCGACTGTGATTGGTACAATGGTACGGGCTACGGGAGCGGAGTTATTTATGACTCTTCCGTTGCTACACAGTGTAAATTTAGCAATTGGCATTTGATTAGAGATAGTTACTTGCGTGAACACTCGTAGGTGAAAGAGTGGCCTGTCAAGTGACCTCTCAAGAAGACTGCGACCACCCCCGACAAAGGGCAAAGAAGACGGTTAGATTTTGGTGGGTTCGTGGGTTCCAGACTGCCGTGGCTTTTTTACGCCCCGTGTGTATTACGCATTCTACTAAAAATCTCTAAAAAATGGTAAATTGGTTAAAACTAATATTTTTTTAGTATGCGCTTGCTGTCTTTTCTATCTTTGCTTACGTTTATGGGCATGCGCACATGATGGCCTAAGCTCGGTTGCCCAAATACCGCTCGCTCGGAAGGAAACGTCAATGCAGTGGCTCCGGATGTGTTACAAATTCCAATCACCTCCACTCGTCGGCGGACAAGACCTGGGTCTGTCAGGCTGTAGACTTCAAAAGATCCCGCTCGAAAACCTTGGTATGCATGCTTACAAAATCCAGTTAATCTAAGAGCTTAAGCCCGCTGGAGACCTCGGATTTTGGCTCAAAAATGATCTTCTTAGATGAGGCCCACTTCTACCTGACAGGAGGGGTAGGCAAACAAATATGGGCCTCATATGGGCAGCAGAGAACCCCCGCCATCCACCAACAACCGCTTTATGAGCAAAAGGTGATCGTCTGGTGCGGACTGTGAGCAGGAGGTATAACTGGATTGTATTTTTTCGGTTCGAAACAATGAACGGCGATCGCTACCGAGAGCTGCTGGCGGACTTCCTGTGGCCAAAACTTACTCAAGTAGGTTCCAACAGGACGGTGCAACCTGCCAAACTGCGGCCCTGCCATCAAGCCGCTCCAGCAGAAGTTTGGTAGGTTTGCTAACAAGCTCGCTATCTTCGACGAGCTGGAGAAAATTATTTGGTGTGAGATTCTGGAAAAATAACGCCCAAGTTATGCCAAAAGGCATAACACATTGTGTATATTTTTTAGACGTGACAGCGTACAAGGTGTTTTTATCTTAAACTTAAATTTTGACTGTTTCAAGTCTACTTTGGTTTTTATGTCTATCTAAAACACTCAAGTGACACTCTCGTATATATATAGCCTAGTTAATTGTTTTACTCTCACGTGATGCAGCTCTTACTTGAGGTTTCGAGAATGCTCGGATTTTTATTGCACTTAATTATGAACGTGACGCTGGTGTGCAGAAAAAAGTATGCCTCTTTCTACTTCCATGTATATCGTGCTATATTAGGAGCTCTAGAAATTAAGTACGCAACAGATGGAGCTCATTTACTGAAGAATAATTCTAACACGTGATCCATGAGTTTACACTACTCCGAGCCTTAGGTTTACCATTCCGCTAGTTAAAACTTCACGTTTTGATCAACATGGCGTGCTCGCTGGCAAACTAGCCAGATTTCAATCATCATCATCTCATTTATTGACCAAAGGTATATTACACGTCATATGATTTAAATAGTGGTTGTTCTGGTATTTACTGTAGCTTGCTTCAATAATTGGTAAATCGTAGCGTATCAGTGCTTGGAATATATTTTAGACAAGTCTGTACGCCCAGATGGAGCTCGTAGGCACAACTTTGCAGTCGCAGAAAGAAGAACAGTGACGAGGGTTAAGTTACACGATATCTCAATATGCAAAATTGCTCAGCTATGCAGTCATCATAATGCCTCATATATATATATGTATATATATGTATATATATATATATATATATATATATATATATATATATATATATATATATAATAGATAACAAGTTAGGAAGCTTTATCTTGCCTATATATAGGCGAGATAAAGTTTTCTAACGTGTTCCAGTGTACAAATGTATACCCACAGAACAAAAGCTATATATGGCCAGCCAATATACATATATATACATTTTTCGGCAGGTCGTAGATTGTATATAGAGTGATCAATATAATCCACTCTAGTATATATATATATATATATATATATATCATTCTCGGCTGCACACGGAAGCGATGCATATTGAGCTGCGGTGCAAGAGCTTTGTGACGCCTAACTAGCCCCTAAGTTCCTGTTGGCGTTATTTCAGAGATCCGGTGTTCAACCCGGTGCAGCACTTGTGCGATGCACGTGACCTTAGATCGCATATAAATACGTGCTATTTTATTTGCTTAAATATTAGAGGTAACATTTGTCTTTTTATGAATTATATATATATATATAAGTTCATTTATTCAATGTAATGAATCATTCAGGGT
This sequence comes from Dermanyssus gallinae, assembly GCA_003439945.1. Taxonomy (NCBI): domain Eukaryota; kingdom Metazoa; phylum Arthropoda; class Arachnida; order Mesostigmata; family Dermanyssidae; genus Dermanyssus; species Dermanyssus gallinae. The sequence goes on from QVRM01000994.1 coordinate 54,112, forward strand.
GGAAACATGACATTTGGGTCCCTGCGAACGTGTGCATCGTTACGGGGGGTGCAGTGTAGACACCAGCCATTTCTGGAGAGTGCCCCAAACCGAGGCCGCAGTCAAAACCGAATTATTATTTACTATTTGGGTTCGTCGCCAATTCCATGGAGAAAGGCATAGCCTTTGTTGTTGGGTGGCATTTCACGTATTGCATAGAATCATCATGTCAAGGCTGCAAGAGTAGAAAAAGTTTCATATAATGTTCACACCCGGAATGATCGAAAAGTACGGCTGTCACTAGCTTCCTTCGTCTCAGTAGGACTTCGGCGTCCAACCAGTCAGACAAGCGTTTGCTCAGAAAATTGGAAAGAGCATTCGTCGTGAGGTTGCGACACAGAATGACACCAGGCTGCATCAACTATCACCGACACCATCGACTCGAAAGAAAAAGCAATCAAACTCCGAGGTCGAAGTTACTTGAAGCGTTCTTACCGAGTCATCCGAGGGCGATGCTACAAGTACAGCAAAAACCCTGGCTTCCTCCGACGCGTTCTATTCCGGAGATGACACAGCGAAAGCGTTACGAGCAACTTCTTTACCCGTCTGTTCCGATTGGCCGCCCCACCTGCTTGCCCCAAGTCGACAAGCAAAGTAAACATACACGCTACACTCAATCTTTTTGCGAGAGGCATCTCAATGGGCCTAGACTTTATCCGTCCCAGACTACTAGAAAACCTACCTCCTCCTACTCAGTCTAGGAGACATGGCCGGTGTGTTGCTCATTTTCATAGCCAAAATGGTGGATCTTCTACGCTCCTCGGCTAGTTACCTACCGATCTATCTAAACAGGCGCTAAACTGTTCGCTATCAAGGAAAATAATGGTTCCACACGCCCGATCGCATTTGCATCATTCGTCCATTCTTTGAAGAACAGACAAACGATGCGTCCATAATGAGCTGAAATACAATTGTTTTATCCGACTAAACAATAGGAAATAGGTAAAAGGTAATTATATAATAGCTACTTTTGTTCCAAAAAAAGAACAAAGCTGAACGGTTAAGTCGTTTTATTCATCGTGCATCAGCTGTTATACTACCTTGTATAGTTTAGTAGAGTATTTTAATAGACTGCTTCATATATATATATATATATATATATATATATATATATATATATATATATATATAAGACGAAAGTTCATAGAGTCCCCGATAAATGCATACACAATTATTTCTCTCCGCTTGCAAAACAGCACGCCCAGCCTAGTATGTATACTCTGAAAACAAGATTTGATTCTCCTTAACTGACTGCTTTGTGGATCAAATGTCACTATATTTCCAAGGAATGTTGGAATTTCTCTAAAATATAAAACAATCTCGCAACACACTCAAAGCACCAAATAATGCACAGGAACATAAAGCAAGCCGCTAAATAGAACTCTCAGAAAAGAAATGTCAGTCTGTCTTGCAAGATATGCACAATACGTTGAAATGGCTATGATGAACGACACAGTCGATAGCATATATATATATATATATTCTGTGGTATAGTGAGCTGGCTTACTATCTAGACGATTGAATTCCGCTTGAAGTATGCTGCCTGTAACGGCTCACGCGTTTCATCGTTCGCGTTGTAAGATCACTTTTTGTTTGTTTTCTTTATCATGCGGCCTTAGTTACTTGTTCCTTGTTGTCATTTGCATGTGTATTTAAGCACATTTTCTATAGATAGAGATATTTGACGACTTCTGTCTCAGTGTTCTCTTTTGGCAGAACGTTAACGCACCTCGGGGTGCACTTTTCTGCACAATCTCAAATCGGCAGTGAAACAAGTGGCAATTTTTTTGAATGCTTGTAAGTCCGTAAGATCAGCTTCGTCATATACTTCCAAACTTTCTCTGGGTTTTATCAAGCCGTTATCTGTTTTTGCGAGAGACAACGGGAAGCAGACGAGTCCCGCGTATGATACTAAAGGTGCACGTATGTTAATCTAAGAATTTACTTTGCACGTTTGTGGCTTTAGTAATGCCTTCACTATATCGTTCGGGGAACTCCAGTTCTCGCGACGTTTCCATTGCCAGGCCTTTCATGTGGCTTATCTGCATTTCACATCCGCTTAAGGTGCCACTTTAGGATTTTTTTTAGCCGAGACCTAACAGACGGCACAATGTTCGCGCGATTATACTTTAAATGCTTATTAGTATTTGACTTTTCCACTAACATATACATGTATATGTTAAACTACACGATCGAAACTAAACGGTCGATTTTCTCGGATGCTCCAATTGCATCTATCCCACTGGAACGTCTGACAGTTCATCACGCGATACTTAGCACATTCCTGCGAGCAGAACTGGCAGCGGCATTCGTCCCCACCTGGTGAAACCACTACGAACGAAACCTACCAAACGGTGGCAGCCGTGCACAATGTACACCTCGGGTACACATGACGATTATTGTATGCCATTCCGTCCCATAGTTTCCTGGGGAGGAGCATATTTGCGTAAGCAACTTTTTCTAGCGCATCCGCCATTTTACCATTCCCGCCAAACGGGCTGGGAAGGCCTGGTGACTGGTGACTTCAGCCTTTGTCTTCTTTGATTTGAGTTGTTTCTGCTGCTGGCCCGCAGCCTTTTTAGCAGATACGCGAATCGGCTCCGTGCCGAATGCGGCAGACAGAAAACCCGTTTCACCATGTATGCATAAGGAAGACATCTCTCGAGTTGTGCAAACGCTGCACGTGAGAGATGTTTTCAGCCCTACCAAGACTACAAGCTAACATTGGTTCAATTTTGTACTAAAATAATCATACTGCAACACGCAAGAACAGCTTCTCCAGTAGTCCAGTTCGAGATACCCTCTGTCTATGACCATTGAAGCAAAGATCTTTTTGAGAATGCGTTCCGACGACGCAATGCCCCGATATACATCTGGGCGTCTACATCATCAATGTTTTTCATCCTTGAAAAGAATCGTGAGTCTTGCATTGTGCCAGGCTTAGAATTTGCCACCCTCTGTGAGCACCTGTATCAACGGACAACAGAAATGTTTATACACATAGTGTGATGACGTATATGCACTGTTAATGTAATTTATAAACCTAACCAAAAAACACACAAAAGCATAAACAACGGACTTATGTATGCGTATGAACTGTGACTCTCAGCAAATTGTGTTTGTAATTGCTATCCATAAATCTTATTTGACTGGTATTTGGTACATGCGTCTGTTGAAATGTCTGCGCTGAGATTTGCAACAGAGAGAGATTAAATATAGAAAACACCATTATTGCACAACAAGGGGGGGGGGGAGAATGCACATCAAGAATAAGAGCTGTGGGACTATCGTAGTGCTACGTGGGCATTTGTTCTAAGGTCCATGCGGTACTGACTACTAAGTGTTAAGTTAGTAGCGAAAGAGGGGACCACATTCATAGATTCACCTCTAAGCAAAAGGGTTGTTTACATGCCCTGTGTGCGCGACGGTCCGGGAGGTTACCGAAACGCGGTAATTTAGACCGTTCGATTGGATATCAAAAATGTAATAAGCAATGTTTACTTTCTGAACCCGAGGTGAGGCACCAATGGTTTGACCATGAAAGAATCAGCAAATGGGGCAGTATGTACATCGGAGGCGCTTACAGAGTACATCAAGTGTAGTCTTAAAAAAACATATTTTTTTCGCACACCTTTCATGATCACAGCGCACCCATAAGAAGGCTATGATACTACTTGGTATGGCTATCATACGGGAGAGCGGTACAACAATCTGCTCTCTACTCTGGCTTATACGTCTAATATATACGTGTGCCTCTTCTAAAACCAGACATCACAATACACTATTAGACTACAATAGACAATAAATTTTATTGACTAAGGTAAAGATAGGGCAATATATCTTCAGCTTGCCAACTTTAGAGAGTTCTTAACCTTAGGTAGCAGGTAGCGGTTTACGGTAAAAACATAAATAGGGTACCGCAGTGGAAAGGTGCAGTCACCTTAGGCACATTGCTTAGTCGAGCCCGGTGGCGTGGTGCATTTGTATTTATGGGGCCGTCTTACGAAGCAATGCGAAAGTGATTCCGTGGACTTAAAATGTTGGTTAAGGGTTAGCCCGAAAAGAGTGTTTAAGGCACTATAGTTAGAATAATTAAGAGCCTGCTAAAGTGGGTTTCAACCAAACTTGAATGTTATCGAAAAAAAATTGTTAATATAAGAACGGCACTATGCAATAGTATGGTCATGAATACTCAGTTGTGTACTTTTGAGTAAAAATAAGCTGCGATTGAACGATTAAAGGCTAGAGAGTAAAGAAACATGATTGAGCTAAGAAACACATAGTTAGTTATTGCGTTCAAGAAATGAGCACACGTGGGGCACAAGGGTGCTTTTTCAGGCAAAACAAACTTCGACGGCAAAGATATCTGGAATCTATCTCGAATAGCACTTTTAACGGTTCTGCTTGAAAAAAAGCCAACCGTTTATAAACAATCAAGGTTTTTTAGATTTTATGTTTTGGTTAAATGTTTAACGTTTTGTTCAGTAACATTGGCGTGTGACTTGCGACATGGGCATGCTGCATTACTAACTGGAGCACACGTTTTTCCGCCTCTCAGGTAATCCGTGACTTACTATGTTGGAGTTAGAACGACCTCCTTTGGGCACCTGGCTGTTTGTGCGTTTCGCTGCCATTCACGACTAGTAAAATGTATGAGGCAGTTGTCCTTCAGGTTTGATCATCATTTCGCACAAACTTAAGCACCATGTCCAAGCTTTCTTTTTTGTTTCTACCTGTATCTTTTATTTGTGCTCGTAATACGTTGTTTCAAGCCAGGCTTCATAAAATTAACAGTGGCTAATTACCGATGCAGTTACATCGTAGTGTACGATCTGACATATCGATAGATAATACAACATCTAGCGTACTTCAGTATGTATGGCAGACAACACGTTATATGTGGCACAGCTTAGATAAAGCAATTAGGTGTTTTCGTAGAAGTGTAGATGTGTTCTCGTAGGTCTTTGCAAGAAATATTGGGATCCTAGCACAGGAACGAGGCACAATGCTGAACTGTAGTGGAACTTTTGAGGTGAAACTGGGTAGCGAAATCGTCGCTACTGGCGCCACTGGGGGACGCTAGCGGCCCCACAACAGTCGCACACTTTCTCCCAACCGATCCCCTCCACCTTAAAGACGGTCGGCAAATGGCTGACGAAGGCGACAACGCAAAGGGCCGTTCGTGCAACAAGAGACCCCCCGGAGAAAGAAACAGTGCATGTTATGAGTACGCAGGCGGAATTATAGATCCAGAAGGACAAGCAATAGCGGTTTGGGGTGGACGTATCGGAAACGGATTATTCATAGGGAAAGTGCCAGAAACATGAAAGCCGAAAGGGAAAGAAACCTCCTAGAGGCGATTCGGGCGATCCGACAGTACAGTGAACAGATGACAGCGCTATGCAAAGTCTCTAACACCGATGCTGTCCCTCGAGTCCCTGGTGATGTGCAGATTGGTGGGCCACGCAGACACTCTAGAAGTTTGCACAAATGATACTAAGGGAGAAAGGCGCAAGTCGTGCTCGATGGAGTTGAAACAAGGCACGAGGGCGACCGTCCGAGTTAAGGTGGGCAAGAGTAAGACTTTTGCGGAACTGCTCAGCGAGGTCAAAACCCAGCAAGATCAAGAGGGGAACCGAGCGTTACAGTTCTAGAATGCATCAAAAAGAAAGACGATGACCTCATACTAGGCCCGAATTAGAACACAGAGGTGCTGGAAGGAAGGTGGCTGCTGCCATCAGGAATCCACAAGAATGCAGATAGACTGCAAGTACGCGAAGAAACAGCTAGTGGTGGCGTTGTTGGGGGCATAGACCTTATGATAAACGAGATGCAGATTGGCAGCGCGCTAAAAGCGTCTAAAAAATTTTCGGGCTGAACCTCAGTGAATATTTAACGTCCACGGGACAGGCTATTCGCAAATACAAATGTGTAACGGTGGGGCTCGAACCCGCACACCTATGTGGTTCGCCGGTCGCGAGGTGCAAACAAATGCACCAAGGCCACCAAACTCGAACTAGTAAGCGGCACTACCTAGTGATTCGAGACTACTAAGTCTTCAGGATCGGTTCAAGGAGATGCACTTTGGAATAGTGGAATAGAAATCACCTTTTAAGTTTGGTATGCAAAAACTGCTGCAAAAAACCACGCGACAGGGTCGCAGTATGTGAACAAAAAGCGGCGGCGATTAAGACTGGCCACCGGCGCGGAGACTTCTCCGATGTGGGGAAACTCCTCAGCACTGACCTCGAAGTGCTTGGTATGCGCTACCGAGGGTCATCAGCACAACAGCATGGTCAGCCCTGCCTATCGCAGGCAGGTAGAAGAAACCAGGGAAAATACCAAAGGGAGAGCAAGAGATAGCAAACCAGGCGTTCCAAGAATGGGTAAACCATGGAACAGTTGCATAAGAGACATCCTGATGACGAAATGCCGGCGACGTAAAGAGCGGCAGAAACAGTGGAAGGACGACAAACAAACTGCGGAGGTTTTCCGTTATCCCGATGGAGGAAGGGCTTGGTAACTGGAAAGTGGCGGAGAAGGGGGGATAAAAAGCTTAATGATGATTCGCGTACTTCAAATAAACCTGGGCTGTTATCGAGTGAAGTTGGGCCTGGTGGTCGTCAACGATCGGAAGACTCTAATGTTTATGATGGGAATGCAAAAATTCTACATCTTGCTATATTTTACGAAGTCGCCCAACCTATAGTCAAAATTCGGTGGATGAAAAACAAAGAAAAACGACGATTAATACATTTATTTGATTCTGGCTGCGAACTTCGGAGACTCCGACCAAAGCGGAAGCTCTGCTAGAGGAGTACCGAGCAGCCCGTGCGCAACTCAGGCTGTCAGATGTTGTTGCGGGTCTTTTCCTGCACCAGCCACTGAAGGTTGTGGAATACGGGTTTTTGTGGGTTTGTGAGTCTAACACTAGTTACTGACAGCTGCCAGCGACGCATGTACAGATAGCATTTCTGAAACTTCCCATAAAAGGAAAGCTGTATATTATACTCACTCTGAGTGAAATAAACATAATTGAAAGTTTATTAACAACAACATAAAAAGAAAGAGTTTTACTTATCAAATCAGAACTTTTCCAAATAGAAACTTTAATGGAACACCAGCATTTTTTTTCGTTTCGAATTATATTCGGCCACTGGCCCGTATCTCTCTGTGGTAGCTCGTAATTGGGCGTTGGTACTACAGAAAAGTTTCTCTACCTCCAAAGTTGTCTAGCGTTGCGTCACGACGTTGACGTTTAGGACGACAGAGGACATTAGTCTCCTGTATTCAGCGTTTCTCTTGTTTCTTCCCCAAAGGAATAATTCTGCACTGTGTAAAAAGGGGTCCTAAGGATAGCAAGACTAGCCAACGTTATCGGCCAACGTATGATGTCGTAGATAAATGTGGCGGTACGTTCAGACATTGTATCCTGTAGTTTTTTTAATCAATCTGTGCGCGTGTACTGCAGATAAAATACACAAAAATGCCTACAGCGACACTAAGAACTGAGCGCAACTGGTGTGCGAAACAGAAAAGGACTCGGGCGGAACAAATGGTAGGTGCAACAGAGAACAGGGCACACACAGAGACCGAAGAAGGTTTCTACAATAGTAATCGCATAGGGTGCAACAAATCTAAGGTTCTTGAAACATAAGATAAGAATTGAGAAACTATGTGAAGACTAATCGGCATCGAATGCACGATCAACTCAAAACGACATCACCCAACTGAGCCAATTCCAACAAGGACCTACAAACATCATGTACCCTGTATTAAGGGGCTGTAACCATCTTTGGTCACTGCGGGGCCGGCCTACGCGGGTCGTGCAGCTAAGTTGGCCGAAACCAACAAGTGTAGGAGTATGCCCAAATAGGATAACATAAAGACCTCATTTAATCTTTGAAACCTTGGTCGGTCTGGACTCCTAGACCTACAGTAACCCAGCAGTGTCCTGGGCTACTCTAACATTTTAGACGGTCGTAATTGGCTAAGATTCCTGTGTCACGGTAGAGTTGCATGTATGCAAATGCAACTATCGTAATTGCGTTCTCATTTCTGTCCATATATGAGCTTTTGTTTAGCAGAGAAGGTAGCAGCACAAGTGTATGTACAATCAGAACCAGCAGAAGCAACCAACAAGGCAGCGGCTCGGTTCGTACGGCGCGTTAGCCACCCAAGCCTGGAACTGTCTGTCGCATGCAGCGGAAACAGAGGGGATTAATGAGTTGCAGACTCGGCAGCTCGAGTGGGACTCAGTGCTTAAGATGGCGTCGCAGCAAATGTTAGAGCGATCAGACGTAACATAAGAACGTGGAGAAGACAGACCAAGCGGGAGGTCAGAGGTTTGCGCTTTATTTACGTATTTATAGTACTTCGCATATTTACATAAATATATACGGATATAACACAATCACTGTGCACACATCTACGAGTTCCTGCATCGAACAGCATTGTAAAATCACTCAGGCAATACCAGCTTGTCTTTGATACTACCTATTAAAATCGCCTTTGTAGCAAAATTAGCTTTGACGAGCATTTCAGCTTGTTCTCCAAGCAAAAAGTCTGTTAGTGAGAACTCGCCTGGCTAAAGCTCTGGATAGATGTTTAGTTCACATCACTTTACGTGCTGGTTGTAACAAAGCCAAAATATTGCTCAGCGCGTTCAGTCGTCTAAGGTTAGCCTGTCAAATCAATATTTATATGTTATAATTACTTTGACTTGCAGCTTCACCGACTACGATTACCCTCAAATTTATTCGCAAAGTGTACGAAATGAATCTTCTTTAGGACTGCGTTTGCTGTTCGAACAGTAGATACAATCCCAAAAAAACGAGACTCTTAAGAAAACTGCAAACTGTAACCAGTGTGCTTTTGACTGGTCAATCAATTAACGGCACACGAAACCATCGAAAACATGTTGCCTAAAAGCCAGAGGCAGCTCTTCTGTCAGCCTTTAGAACTGTCAATTTAGATTTAAGCGGTAGCATTTAAAGCTTAGGGGGTGGGTATGATCACCTTTGGCACCAAGTTGAGCAGTCGGTAAAAACACACTGCTTAAATACACTGCATAACGGCATTTGCTTTCTACACATTAGAACATTAATTCGTGTACTTGTTCGCCTTGCAAGCACACATGCGCTTATAACGATCCTTACTGTAGAAATGCACTCAACCGCTGTTCTGACGGCTTCCTGCTCAACTCATTCAGGAGATGGTTAACCATCTTAATATTTGGCGTAGGAGTTTTCTTTCATTTCACTCTATTCATGACTATTTGTGATATGACCTTTCATCTTAGTCCGTCAGCCGAGGTTTACCTGACTATTCTTCTTAGTCCACCCCAGTACTTTTTGTATGAGTACTACAACCTTTCGTGGCTCCGTCCGCTTCATTCATCCTTTATATAAAGACACTAATGTATACCTTAACTTACCGGCACTTTGCCTGGATCTCTAAACTTGAACACTATCGTTCCAAGCTGTTCTCACGCGTTCCGATCATGGTCACTGTCTTCACCGACCGTCACGACTTTGACGCAGGCTTTTGCATGCATTTGCATTTCCGCCTGGGTCCATGTCTAAGCTCGGCCATGACCTTGTTTTTGAAGGTTTCTGCCTTTTATCTTGTAAGAGCCGGAAGCAATTAATCGCGCTCCAGTTTCAGGACCCACCTTAAGAGAGAGAAAATGTTTTCCCGTAAATATGAGACGGGTTCTTTTCAGTACTTACAGGAGGAACACGAAGCCGATTCGTGCTATACCTGCTAATAGGCTGCGGACCAGGCTATGAAACGAATCAGGCCGTACGAACTAACTAGTTACTAAGCCTGTCCAGCAATTTTTACGGGAATGGCAAGGCAAGGAAGTGCCCGAAGCCATGGAAGAGGTTGCGCGTGCCTCAATAGGGACCTAAACTTCTCCGGGCTGACTCTCAGCCAACATTTACCGTCCACGGCTTTGCTTCTGCATTGCTTTGTAAGACGGACCCCATAAATACGCGAATTCACCACGCCACCGACCACCACCACCGCCATTCGACGCCGCAATAGGAACCTACAAAACAGGATGACAGGTATAGCCATCACTTGTCAGGCATCATGAGCTGGCACGGCACGGCCACCACCACCAAATTTTTGTTTGTGCTTATATAACGTATAATCATCGCGCGAAACAAACCGAATGAGGGTGACTCTCTTGGGTGACTTTTCTTAACCCTCTCTTCGTGGAGGGCTATGTTGTCCAGTTGATGGGAACATTAACAATTATTTGCCCCCCTCCTCTGTTCATTGTTGTGCACACAGAGTAAACATATAGTGGGTAACGTGGCTTCGAGAAAGCATTCAAAAGATGAGTCTATGTTAGGAGTTTTGCTCAACCGATCACTAAATCGATCCTGCACACGTGCACCTTCAGTAATGCTGGTTTGGCACTCGCAAGTCTAGACTCCCTTATTGCTACTGTGTCCTGTTTTTTTTCGATCCATAATTTTGTTCAAATACTAATCGTATACGGTATTGAAGGGCAGTATTCGAAAGTAGCTGAAGTAAGCTCTTGCTGTCTTTAGCCGTTACGTACTTGCGACTATTATTGATTTAGAGTATGATAACGTAAGAAAACCGCCCAAACGGATGCTCTTCGGAAGTGGCTCTACTTCGCCGTTTTCGCTTCTCAGATATGTATTAGATATAAAAGCGCTACTGACTCTCTAAAGTGAAAGCCTCCTCGACTACGCGGTTGATTGTAAGGTTTATTGCTCCGTCAAGTCCTACCTAACCCACCAATAAGAAGCTGTAATAGCGTGTTGATGGCGTTACCGTCCGGTGTGCTGATATTCACATGCAACTGCATACAAAAAACATGCGTCGTCTTCAAACATAGGAAGCCTGGACAAGCAGATAGTAGACTCTGACATACCCTCCGCATTATTGTACGTGATTTAGAGGTGCAAGATACAGCCCATTTTAGCTTCTGTGTCCATGTTCTTCACATTGCTAAGCCCTGCTTGGCTCTTCTCGTTGCTACGTTAGGTACTAAATCATTAATAATCCAGATGTACCCATTGGAATGTACAAAACATTTGTCGTCAGTAAGCTGTCATGCTTGTCTCCTATATGGAAACCGTGCTAAACAAATACCTTAGCTTGCTGGACGGTGTACAAAGTGGTCACTTTCTAAAAAGATCCCGCTAGAGGTGCTTCACTGATGCACCCGCATATGTTAGGCATCGTGTAAATGTATCAATAAACAATAGCCGAGCTTCAAAACGTCGAAGCATTGGTATCTCATTTTACATATAATCAGCCAACATGGCCTATTACGCATTTTTAATCTTGAATCTAACGACCTAAAAAGTATTTTTCTGTGAATCTTCAGATCAGTTGAGCGCACAGACCAGCCATAAATGTCTATCGGCTGGCAAAATATATGCATTACAATAGTGGCATGCGTCTGCTACGGGAGCGTATTTCTGCCAAATATGATTGCGCGAGCACTTATAACGGGACGGAGTTTACATTCAAGAAGCAGAGTCCGCCGATAGCAAAATCGGCACACATGTGCTGTTTGCATAGAGAAAAAAACATTTTGTTAGTTCAGAGCAGGTTATTGCACAATACCTGAGATTTAGGGTTTCCTTTACTGTACGGATTTACTAGACACTAACGGGAGTAAGCGAGTCTTCATGTTTGGCCTACATAGGGAACAGCCTTTATAACCCCAATAGCGAAACGCAGCATTGTCAGTGGATGTATATACATGTATGCATTAGTGCAAACGTTTTTCGTTTTTAGCCCAAGTGAAAACAATAATAATGATCAAGTGCTTCCAAATGTAATTCTTGATTACCTTTTCCCATTCCAATGCCCTCCTACCAACTAACAACCAGTCAGCATCTCGACCCCTTTCGTAAAAGCTTGGGAAGAAGTCAGATTCCTGAATTTGTCTAAAACAAAAACATTTTTAGGGACTAGGATAGCTTTTATAGAATTAGCGTTATGCTGGTAATACACAACGTCTTTTTTTCGGTTAGCTACAGACGTGTTTTTTAAACAGGCTGAAGTTGTTCATAGCAGAGACTTTAGTCGACTGCGAGTACCGTTTGCGTCCATCGTTCAAAACGCTTTTACCTTCGGTTTCATAGAAGTGTAAGATAGAGTATCGGATGTCTAAGTGCAACACACACCAACAAGGCAACACGGTTAGATGTGACTATGCATGCTGATAAAGGCCCTGTCTTCCTAAACAGCCGTATATACATAAACTGTAAATATTAAAAAATATATAACTTAACAGTGATTGTGTATACACATTTATAATTATATAAATAATTTTACATGAAGTAGATTCTAAAAATGCAGCAAATAGGCATATCAATATTACATCCGGTGCTGGCTATACCTGTCTAAGAAAGTCATTTCAGAGGTTCACGCTTAAAGAATTTGAAGGATGCTAAACACCGGATCCATTTAGGATATATATATATATACAGATAGCCGATAAGAGGCAAGCAAGAGCGCTACCGCTAGACTTCTCAGGCAAAAAGTCACAGGAAATGTGATGGGGCGTCTTGGCGCATCGCAAGTAGAGATTAGGACAGTTGAAAACATGCCGGTTGGAGGACTGTCCCGCTGTATATATATTGTTTATTTCGCAACAACATTGCATTTCAAGATGGTACATAATTACAATACAATTATTCATTATTATTATCATCCGCAACCCGCTAGCAGGTACACGAAGCGGCTTCTTGCCGTCCGCGGTAAGCAAAGGACCCGCTTCATAATATTGTGAAGCATCTTTCTAGCTGCGCAAAATTTGCCGCTGAAAGATGGCCCCACGCTCTGCCAAGGCTGTAGCTCAACATTGGTACAATCTTAAGCTCAAAAAGACGCACGGCCGCACTCATCGACAGTCGTCGAGGGTCTCTCACCTCTGTGTGAACAGAGGCAATAGCCGCTCGACACTTGTCGCCGATGTGCTGGGTAAAGGTCGTTCCCGTATAGTGTAGTCTCAGACCCAAATACGGCAAAGAGTTGACAAACTCCAGCTGTTGGCCACAACAGGGTATTACGTCTTCTGCAGCCAATCGACCCCCACGGCGCGAAAATATTTGCAGCCCCTTACGGTGAAGGTAACTTTCTACGTCGCCGACAATTCGACGAATGGCACCGCGGTCCCGGTGGGCCACTACTATGTCATCCGCATACATGACGACGACGGCGTTTCTAAACTCCTCCCGCACATGGCGTGCTAGGTCTGCGATGAGCAAGAAGAATGCCAGGCAACTGAGGGGGTCCTCTTGGGGGTCCCTACGTTTTGACTCAGCTGCAAAGTGTCCTCGCCCCTTACGTTTACTTCAAAGCGGTCTTCAGCAAAGAAGCTGGAGAGCACTCGTAGGAAAGAATCACCCACCCCAGCATGTCGAAATGAATCGACTAGTAGGTGACGGAGAGCTTTGTCGAAGGCCTTGACGCAATCGATAAAGACGGCGTACAAGTGACCCCCGGACACAGCCAACACCCGTGCCAAGCCTAGGGTATGTGCCCCCCGCTGAGTATCTGTCCCGCTGTATATCATAACTGCCAGGAGGGCTATACGTAACGTGTGGTAATTCGCAACAAGAACAAAGTTTTTGATTGCTGTTGTATTTGCTCCGTGAGCATTGTATTTGTATATGTGCCTGTGGGTTCAGCAGATATGACAGAGACATTTTTTCTAATATACTCGTAAGTTACTAGCAAGCGCCACTTTTGTTTGCTATATATATATATATATATAGCGGCCGACTTTGGCGTGCCTTTATTTTTGCTCATTTGTGCAGTAAGAAGAACCTCGCAATGCATACGAGACTGCCTACTGCTACCGAGCAGCAAAGACAACACAACCTAGCAGCGGCAGATAGCACTACACAATTCGATCAGATGAGGCACGAGAGGCGAGGGCCCTGCAGTGCAAGCGGTGAGCCGTGAATGCATGTCATTATTGCATGGCAACGCTTGCGAGCTTTCGGCGCGTCGAGTGGCAATTAATGACAGAACGTCATGGCTTTCCTCGATGTCCCTTTGTTCCGTTGTTTCTCTGGTTCTATTTTTCGCTCTGTCTCTCTGCCTTATTCCTGCTCTCTTTCTTCCTCTCTCTCTCCATATATATATATATATATATATATATATATATATATATACACTGTAGATAAATCGGTGCCCGATTATCAGACGCGCCATCTATGACGCAAACGATGAGCAATATGTTTCGATACGGCGCATCTACGACGCAAACGATGAGCAATATGTTTCGATACAGTGTAGATAGTGTTTTGCTTACGTATGTACACAATAATTAAGGTTGTACCAAATGTCCTTCTTACAAATTCGAACGAGGTGTACACATTTTTTAAAATCTATTATCGCACTGCGTACGTGCTGTTGGCTATATATATATATATATATATATATATATATATATATATATATATATATATATATATATATATATATATATATATATATATATATATATATATATATATATATATATATATATATATATATATATATGTGTGTGTACCGCGGCATTGTATATATAGCAGTTGGTCCAGCACTGTTTGCATCGAGATCTACTCTGTGATTCATGAAGCTCCTCACAGAACGTGATCAAATCCGTGGGCTGCAAAGGCCGTCGAGACTCTCACCTCTCGCTAGCTTGCCATTCAGTGCTTTTCGTTGCTGCCCATATTCGTGTGTATACATCGCTCTGTTCTGATATATCTTTAAAAAAGAATACTCATTTAATCTTCCTAAATGTTTTTCTTCCCTTCAAAGTAGCTCCCGTCCGCATCAACGCACTGCACTTGTGCCACCTTCTTTCCCATTATTTGAATGCGTGTTTCGGAATCAAGTTGAGTTGCTCTTGTGAATGTTTCTTTATCTTCTCTGTAGTCTCGGAGCGTTGTCTTTTCAATGCTTTTTTTTTATCCGTGAGAACAGGAAATGTCGTACGGGGAAGGTCCGGTAAATATGGAGGTTGTCGAAATGTAGAATCGAATTTTTCAAATCATCAAATATTCTTAAATCAGTCAAAGCAAGATGGATGATTCAAGAGTTGTTTGCCTAGAACTCAGGCCTCTTGTGTGGGATGTTGTTCATCGTATAACCGGTGGCAAAAAATCGTGGAAGATGAATCGCTTGTAAGCAAAAAAACAGTCAGAAGAACTTTGGTGTTAGAGTTACTCTGTCTGGCCTGCGTCTAGACGGTGAATAGCAAACCAAACCGGAAAACCTTGGTAGTTTCGGTTCAATTCTGAAAATTTAAAGTACGAGAGCTCGCCGATCCGTTCTCATATGTATATATATATATATATATATATATATATATATATATATATATATATATATATACTTTGAATTTTCAATTTTAACCAAAATTACTAAGCTCTTCTGGTTTGTTTATATATATATATATATTTTTTTTTTATATATATATACACATATACACTTCATACATATATATTTCAATTTTAACCAAGATTACTAAGGTCTTCTGGTTTGTTTATATATATTTATATACTTTGAATTTTCAAATTTTAACCGAAACTACTGAGGTCTTCTGATTTATATATATATATATATATATATATATATATATATATATATACTACTCGTCTTTTTATTTGCTTTTAGTTAACTTGTATGTTGTTTCTGCTTTCATCCTTTTGCCGTCTCTAACTCACTCTTTCTCCCGTTCTCCCATTTTCTTACTTACAGTGTTCATTGTTCGTTAAAGGTGTGCCCAATATAGTTGCAGATGAGCGCAAACGGCGTATGCGCAGCTCTAACGAGAGCCTAGTAGAAACAGCAGCATGAACAACAACTAAGATAGCTGTAACAACAGTAGCAACAATAGCGACAACAACAGACAACAACAACAAGAACAACTACAACAACAACGACAACTGAGTCTTCGTCGTAAACATGAGTGTGTGTTGTTTGTGCCGCTGCCGTCTGTCGTTACCAGCATGATTATGCGTACTATACATGTTGTTTTGCTTGTTCATTATTCTTATTATTGCAGCTGTTGTTTGCTGTTTCTCCTCCATGCTGGGGGGGGGGAGATGGGGGGGTGCTAATTGCCGTTGTGGCACACAGTAATTGGCACTAACCGCTAACTCACACATTAGTAGTTAGAAGCGATTAAACGACAAGTCAAGTTATTGGGCACGCATTTAAGATGAATGCGAATTAGGAGGAGGAGGAGGAGAAGAAGATGAAGAGGAAAAACAAGGACCGAAACGAGAAGGAGGAAGGAATCAAGAGGGAGGATCTATTTCATGTTTCAGGAGGGCCACCACTAGCATTAAATACTCAGACAGATAGAGTGGCGGCGAACCACGTCCGAGTCCACGGCTGGAGCCGGTACGTCGCTCGCCACACCATACACTCTTGCTGTGGGCGGCGGCGCCGCCTCCGCCGACGGCCCCACAGCAACCGCTAATCGACGTAGTTAGTAGACAAGGCATCTATACTATTACCGCTTACGAAGCATGTCTCGTATGGTTTCTGCGAGTTTCACTATGTATGTATGTTTATATACATGTTGTGTGTATGTATGTATATATGTATATATATATATATATATATATATATATATATATATATATATATATATATATATATATACTAGATTGATCGCTCACCCGCAGCAAGGGCGATGAGAGGAGAGATGAGAATGTTTGAACACATACGACTACTACAACGACTGATGTAGCGGTTATGTCATATCAGGCGATCGTGTTAGCGTGACTCCACCATCCCCACGTTTTCCCTCCCCAATATACTTCCCATTTGTTTAGTAAAAAAAAAAACGAAACCACTCGCATGGAATTTAATAGCAGACTATCTAGAGTTTATTATTTGATGGAGCAATGTTCAAGTAACGTGTGCTTAAAAAACAACGAAAATGGCTATTCACTGAAGGCAGTGGTCAAAAAACAACCATTTTCCGATAATGCAAACCTTTGCCTAAATGGGTATGCAATTAGGCAAAAAAGGTTTTGCATTTAGGGTTCCGAAAGTACAAACAATTATCTGTTGAAGAAGCATATTATCCGCCAAAGGTCATTTCGGATTTTAGAGCGGTGGTGCTATCGACCCTTACTTCTTCGAAAACGATGGTGAAGAGACTGCAACCACCAGCAGCCACGAGCGATACCGGAACATGATAGACAACTGTTTGTGGTCGCAATTAGACAGATTGGATATGGACGATATGTCGTTCCCACACGATGGGCTTCTAAGTCGCACAGCGAGCGCAATAATCGAGCTGCTTTGCCCAACATTTCCGGCCCATGTTATCTCCTCGAAAGGAGACATTGGCTAACTGGCAGTATTGCCGGATTTTAACCCATTGCGCCTCATTTTATGCCGTTTTGTAAGTGACCGCGTTTACAGGGATGTCCATCAGGGAATCAAATCCCTGAGCGGAGAAACCGTATTTGCAACGTTATTGCCGAAATAGACCCCGAAAATGCGCCAAATTGTCGTTAAAACCTGGATAGGTCTCTCACAGGAATACCACACTATGTACTCATCGTATTTATTTCACTCATACTTGAGTATGCATATAACATAAACAATCATACAGATTATACAATCATACAGTCAGCTGCTCGCGCCATGTCATTCGAGAGTGGCAGTGCAGTGATCTTCTCGCAAGTGCCAGGCAGGCAGACGCATGAAACTTCGTACACACCCGAGAGCACAGTTATCACAATACCACACTATGTGCGCTATGAAGCTCTGAAAGCCTTGGGAAAGCTCCGGAAATCCTCTAGTGAACCCGAGGGTCCCAATCGACTATTGGGGCCGTCTCTTAGCATCAGTAGTAGATAGCATTATGCTGTATGCCGCACCCTTATGGGAGCGCACGATTACCAGTGTTACAATACGCTGTCTCGCCATCGCACGGGCAAGTTGCACGGCTTCCGCAGTAGATTTAGACCTCAGACGAAAATAACTGGTTTTAAGGATACCCTCAACTAACGTCCGCATTCGCAGAATTTGTTTCCGAGGCGAACATAACCGCCGCACAAAGTCGAGTGGCCTTCATGGCAAGATAAAGTGTTACAAGGCAAGAGTGGCAAGATAAGACGTTAAAATCTTGGCTGAGAGTCAGCCCCGAAAGTACTTTTTTTTAGGTGCTGGGTCTACCCCCCACAAAGGACAAAAAATGACTGGATTTTTGTGGGTTTGTGAGTCCCACACTACCGCGGCTTTAACAACGACGCCCAGTGTGCGTTATGCATTTTACCACTTAATCTTTATAAGACACAAATATCCGTAACTAGAAAAACACTATGAGAAAACAATGCTGCTTTTGCACAGTAATGTTCTTATGAAATTTTCAAATTCTAAATTAAATATACTTTTAACTTAATACCGAACTGATTTTGATTTATTCATAAAGTAGACATGTAGGAATTATGTATGGAGCAACACAAACAGTATCAGCAACAATGTCCTCATCAGTTCTGATATCGTGGCACCGGCCCGTTACAATTGCATGTAATTGAGATCCATACAATCCAATTGTGGGACAAAACAACTGGGTTATTATGCCCCGACACCGCTTTCCACCAACTGTTTGTGCACTCCAGGCAGGTTTTTTAACGAAAACTAGTCCAAGCCTTCCAACGCAAAATACGCATCAAACACTAACACGTTTGAAATAAATTTTCTTTCAGTGGAACTCTTGTGTGATTTCGACACTCCGGATGCGACAATTTTGCTAGTTTATGAAGCCCTCATTGTTCACTTTGTTACTGTAAAATTACCCAATTAACGAACTTCCTTTGCGACTAATGTTTCCGGACTCGTGGCCACATTCTGGCCACAACACCGTGTGTTTTCTTCTGGACAACCTGGCAAAAATGTTTCGATGGCTTGATATGAATAACCGACCTAGTCGCCTCGAATTTCTTTATTATTCTGCTTGCCTCAGGTGATACACTTACAACACTTGTCTATTAAAATTTTTACTTAATTTGCGAGCGTTGTGGCAGACAAACTTGCAAATGTTTTTAAAAGTTATACTGAACGATACGATTGTTTCAAATATCTGTTCGGTTTTTTTTGATGGCAGGCTGCTTGCTGAACGCGTTAAGTGACTCACTGCAAAGCACAACAGCAGAAATGCACAATTTAAGTATGATTTCAATGTTAGATTTAAAATAAGAAAAACAATTAGTAAACGATGCTACCTTTGCACAGTAAAGTTTTAATCCCCGATAAGAGCGGCGTTCGTCTATTTGCTACTACTTCTATAATAGCTAGGCACCGCGTAAGTCAGCCTAGATAGGTAACGAATACTGGTCATAAGAACTATACCACCTGTATTGGATGCATGCTTATTGAGAATTTCGTTTAACTAGGAGAGGATATTGATCGAAGCGATATCCGCCCAAACCACCCCATGATGCGTCGGGCAGAATGCACATTGAACACATTTGCTTAACGATTGTGGCTTGTCGTGGCTGCTGGATGCGCAAATAACATGGATTGCTTGCTACATGACGGCTAGCGTGAGAGGTGCGCCCTTCTAAGCGCAGTCTTCACTGCAACGATATTGATTAAATCATCTGGATAAATGCTGGTAATTTTGACTTCCAAATGCAAATTAATTCCTCGTATGCTGACGTTGATGGTATGCCAAACCTCCGTTTCGTTCCTTCGATAAAGAGCGGCATATCCGTTAGCAGGCATACCGAACGACTAATATCGGACGAGTGCAATTCAAGCACTATTTTGAGAAATGCCGGCTTGATGCGAACCGGCCAAGCTTTTCCATATGTGTGTGTGTGACAACTGCGGCGAAATAAACTGTACTTGTATACCTAGTAGACTAGCAATATGCAGCGTCTAGAATTAAAAACATTTTTTTAAGGAGGTTGTGTTTAATATGCAGCTTCTGCTGCTGCAGCCGACGACATCACCAGACTGATTCAGGCTATTGTACAATAAACATTAACCACTAGCACAACATTAACAACAATAACTACGACAAAAACAGCAACAGCATCAATAACACGTTGTTCCACGGCGTGCGACGACGGTTGTTAGGTATCCGAAACGCCGCGCCTGCTTGCTCGAGTCGTGGGTGTTTGCTGGGTCAAGGAGGACTTAGTAACGGCGTTGATTGGGCTAGGCAGTTGCTACTTGTGCCATGCTAATGACGGGACGCAGGGAGAATGGACGCATGGACGGGAACCAGCAAGAAGGACACTGTGGGAAGGGGGATGGTTCCTCAGGGGAATAAGACATAGAATCGGGGAAAGGAATAGGGCAGGCCAATGTAAATAAACCAGAGGCAAACAGTAGGAGAGAAAGAGGGAGGGGAGAGATAGAGAGACAAAGGACAGAAACGAGAGAAGAGAGCAGGGAACGAAAGCTCGGGCACTTCAAGGTCTCACGCCTCGGACCTATAAGTCTGTGCATTCCCCCTAACCAATTCTACGACCCCTGCACGACGCATGGATTGGCCGAAAGCTTTTAGCTTCTAGGTGTGCCGACATGACGACAACGGGTTGGTGGTGCTAGAGCTGCTGCTGCTGGTGGGGCTAGACAGGCTAGCAGGTTTCAAGAGTTGTCGCCAGTGACTTTTTTCAGAAGACAGGTTGGCCTTCTTCGTATTTTCCTTCTGATCTCCGTCTTTCTTATGACCGCAGCAACAACAACGACAACAATAACGATGACGACGGAAAGCTAGGGGCAGGAAAAGGAGATGCAGCACGGCATCGATGGTTAGGACCGCCATTTTGTCCTGCACTTTTGCGCTTGGTCGGGACGAGACAGGAGGCGCGAGTTAGGACACGGCGGACGGACACTTGTTTGTCGTCCGGCTCTTGTTAGTAGCGGTAGTAGGCCATACGCCAGTGATCGCTACCCTTAAGCTTGTTGTTGCTGTTGTTGTTTTTGCTGCTGCTTCTGCTGCTGTGTCTTAATGGTTGCTGTTGTTGTTACCGCTCTGCTTCGTCTTTATCAGCGTCTGGACGGCCCACTAGAGACACTCTCGTAGCGCTGTTGGTGATGATTCGACATTCGACCTGCTTGCCTTGGTCATTGTTGACTGCACGCAACGAATTGATGACATGACAATATACGTTAACGACACTACATCTGTTGTTGCGCGTGACCAGTCTAACCCTGTCATACCCGATTCGTACGCCCGGTGTTTCATGTCCTATCAGATACGCGATAATGTACGCTTGCAGATATAGTCATGAATGATAGTATTAAAAAATATGTGTTTATATATATGCATGTACATGGGTATATGTATTGTCGGCGCAATGAAGTCAAGGTAATGCAGTCGCGACTCTGGTAACTCTCATGCGTTCTATTTAAACATGTGCATTTACTGTTAGACCTGATCAAGCAGTTAACTACTTTCTGCCAGTATCCAGTTTCACTATATTACTACCTATTCATTTATGTGGCGTTTGCGAAGTTCATATTTGCTTATCTGAGACTTTACAAAAACTTATTGAATAACAATATAAATATATTCATTTTTTTCGGAAAGTATATATAGATAGATATATGTCTGTTTGTTGTGAAAAACAGTAGTAGCACTGTGTTATGCGAGTTTGTTGCGCAGTTTACTGTCTCAGCCAAAGGCTTAGTCGATTTAGGTGCTCTAAAGCAGTCGTGTTAACACGATCGTAAACAGCTGGACATTAGCCCCAGGTGGTGCTATAAAGACTACCCAGGCGCTAGAAAAACGGCCCTTTTCTCTCGGGGGTACGTACGTCTTTGTAGCGCTCTCTCACCTTATATATATTTATATATATATATATATATATATATATATATATATATATATATATATATATATATATATAAGGCTTAAGTATTAAGAGGAGGCATCGAGAAACGTGTCTCCACGTGGGACGTCCCTGACCCTGCCCTAGAAGCCCGACAGCGTAAGAATAAGGAGCCTTGGACAAAACCAAAGTGGCCGCCCGGTACCGACAACCGATATGTATCGTACAGCCACGCAATGCGCCAATAGCTGCTTTGTTGCGGCTCTTGTTGGCCTCTGGCCGGCCTCAATTCCGCGCAATAACTTGCCTAATACGGACTGGTACGATTCGAGACTAAGTACCATCCTTGTTCGGAGTGTCATCATGGCAGATAGCAATAAATGGCAAACAAAGTGTTAGCTATAGCCAACTATGTATTAGCTGCCTGTCCAGCAAGAATACTTACCCCTAGCTAACAAGCTTTAATGATATATGTCTCTCTCTTCCTTTCTCTAGAGATAAGATAGACATATTGGATAAATAAGTGTATATAAGGACAGGAAAAACAATTTGGGTGTATCTGTATAAATCGTCATATTGTACGCTATTGGCCATAGTCCTATTTAAAAAAGAAGAGGAAACGACAATACAATACAAAGTTTCCTTTATTGAAAAAAGCAATGCTAGTAAAGTCCATAAATCGCAAAATTTCTATGAGGGGAACGTGTATATATATATATATATATATATAATTTATTATACATCACCTTTCGGTATTGTTGAGTACAATTAATTATACGTATTCATTAAATATTGAAAACGGCATTCGTTTCCGTTAATATTGGACATATATATACATACAGGGCGGGCACTTTCTTCTGCCAACGGCTTTCCCTAGAGATTTAGAGAGGTAACGCGATTTCGGTGCTCGGAACTATGAAAGACTGGATGGACCCGCGTCTTCGCGTCAGGGGTCGGGCAAGACTCCCACTCGGACACGAGTGATAGATGAGGAGTGAGCCATCGGTGCCGTGGATTTAAACATTCACATGTATATATTAAATTCCTATATATACATTATGTTGTATATTTCAGTAGCCGGTGGACAACCTGACATGAGATACACAAAGCGGCTCCTTGCTAGAATAGACAAGCAAAGCACTTGCTTCATATATAATGAGAAACACCTCTCAAGCTGGTTAAAATTCGCCAGTGTGAGGTAGGTTCCACACCCTGTCAAGGCCATACATCAGCCCCGGAACAATCTTTAGCATGAAGAGCCTCACTGCTGAGAAAACGGACAGTCTTCGGACATTGCCTACTTCCCCGTAAAGAGAGACAAGTGCCTTCCGTACTGTTTCGTTAATATGCGCTGTGAACGTCGTTCCCGTATAATGAACCCGAAGGCCAAGATACTGGAAAGAGTTAACAAACTCCAATGGTTGGCCGCAGCAACGTATAACGTCTCTGGCAGCCAATCGACCTCCACGCCTGAATTTCATGGCTTTGGTCTTCCTGGTGTTTATCTTAAGTCCCTTCGAGACAAGGAACGCCTCTATCATAGAGGTAATGCGCTTGATGGCACCTAGGTCGCGATGAGCGACCACGATATCATCTGCATACATCACCACCACATTATGTTGTATATGCATCTCCGGAAAATGTCAGCGACCTAACGCCCAGATAGCTGGCGCTGACCGACATGTTTCATGATTATATTTGGTGCAGACAAGGCCGCAAAATTTGCAGCAACACTTATCGGAAGGGTTATGGAACCCAGTGCGGTGGCACAGTTTGTGGTAGAACCCATGGTTGGAGTAGCGGGTGAGAACGTGTCGTTGCTCCAAGAGCGGTTCCATCCATGTATTGTCGAACATTGCCGGTGTTTTAAAGAATATATAAATAAATATATATATATATATATATATATATATATATATATATATATATATATATATATAGTGCTATCTTTTAAAGTGGTGGTATTATAATCATAAGAATAAATATAATAATACTCACTTGTAGTTACGTCGTTAGGTTTGTATCTTTCAATTTAGTTTTTAGTTATACGTTAAGTAACTTAGTTATGCTGCAGAGGTTTTACTATTAGAGTGACCACGCCAGCCAAGCTAAAGCGACGTAATGTACCGCGTATGATGTAGAGACGCGTATTGTGCTCAAGCTGGCAAGGTCGACGACCCACATAAGAATGCAATGATATCCAAATATTCAAGATGCTAGCCTAAACGACTATTACTTCTACTATATTACCAAGGATATTGTAGCGAGCCCCTCGCGAACTCTAACTGAATGGAAACTCATTCATCTCAACATAATTGATTTTGGCTCTTTGTTAAGACGGCCCTGGAAATTTCCGACATTGAATCCACGCACACCTCCTTGTCGTTATGATAGAACACATATGATCCGTTATCCCAGTGTCAGCCAGGGACTACCAGGGCTTTGCAAAGAAAACACGTTTAGCTATGTAACCTTTTGATATTACAAATATTTATAATATATGCATATTTAAAAATTATTGTAAAAAAAATATGATTTTGCTAAATAACTTAGCAAAGTTAGCCGCTCAAAGCTTAACAAAATAGTGTCAATGAGAAATAAACGGCATTATTTGATTCGGATTTCCGATTAATTTAGTCCCCATTTATTTTTATTCTTGTTATTTTATAATTCAAATTATATTAATCGAAGACATTATGTGTGACAGTATTTGTCACAAAGTTGTGTTATAATGACCCTAAGCTAGATGGCTCCTCTGGCGCAGTATACACATATACACCAACCCGATAGGCGCTGTACGCTTCTATGAAGGTTTCAGTGTCGCGGCAACAACGGACTTAACGTTGTGAACAATCCTGCATTCTACATAAACATTTTACAAACATCTGGTAATAATAGTATTTAGTTAATGCTACGATACTTGAAAACTTTGCATAAAAGACAGATTAAAGCAAACAAACGCATGCAATACTGGTCTATTGGCCATTCCTCGCTAAGGTTTAATATTAGAAGATATTGTACACAATTGCTCGGCACTACAGACTACTACACTACTGAAAACATTGATTGGGCAATATTCTGGCTTGTCATTTAAAAACACAATCAAATCATCAATTATCTGTCGCCAATTGTGCTTACGTGAAAAACAATTGCAACATTGTGTCCGGTTAGCCATAAGGAAACCAAACATGGACGTCCAGAAATAACCTCTAGTTGAAACGCTAGTTGAAGCACGCAAATAGCCGGTAGCCAGAACGAGGTTGCATACATTGTTGTTTGTCTTCTCGACTTGAGCACGGACATACCCTTATTTAACTGGTCAGTTTAGTTATTTACTTTGCATGAGTCCTTAGGAATAAGTTTTCTACGGCTCTAGAGTTTTCATTACCTCCCTTGTAGTAATAGAATTAACCTGTGTTTTATTTGTGTCTCTTCTACATCTTAGACATAGGGGAATTTGATAGTGGTTTTGTGGATAGTGGTTGAGCTCTCCGCAGACAAGAGAGACCTGTTTGTGTTTGGTGTCCACGATAAAATGAATGCCTGGCAAAATGAATTAAGAGCCTGTTTCGTTCGGCACGATAATAGGTTCGTAACTGCCCTTCGTACGACGCTTTGTGTAGGCAGGTACTGTTTGGCAAAGCACATGTGCGAGCATTATAATCCGACGGCAATTGTCTTCCTCCTAGACACTCTGCAACGGCATATAATTGCGGACTTCCGTAGCTATATTGTACAAAAAAAAGCTGGTTCCCAAAAAGATATTGATGTGGCCGTGCCTCTAGGCATTTCACTAGCAGCGCGCGAGCTAAGCAGGTGTCATTACTAGTGAAATGCCTTACGACGCAGGGCCCATCGGGGGTCTCGCAGGGTCTTCTAGCCGTCCTTGTATTGCTCAGAGAAGATTGACACAACAATAACGTCAATCAACCACCGTCCTGTTTGGAAAGCGATAACTCTTCGCATGCAATGGCGTCCCTGTCTGGAAAGGGCTAGTTCTTCGAAAATGAATCGTGTCGGTTTCGCGGTTCCTCGCCAGGAGGCGTCGATTGCCGAGTAGAGCAAAATACGTTTTGAAACTTCGACACATGCACGAATTTGCGCTTGTCACTGGAAAGATCGGAATCACTCACGACTCTGTTAGTACAGAAGGTGTCTGATAGCTTATCTGATCGGCTGCTCACTGCATCTAAGAACAAGAAGGGTGGAAATTCTTTCTATTGCATTTTCTTTAATGAAAACAACAAAAAAGGACGCCTTAGCGGTGACGAACCCAATAACAGCGTGGTAATACCATTCGGGTAATTTTTCGCTGAGTAAGCAGGCAAATATTTGAGGTTAAACGTTTGCTGGTGTCAACTGTAACCTCTCCCTTGAAGTTACCAACTTCCTTTTAACATATACGCCATGCTTTTGTTTTTAAACAGAAATGCGCATGCGTGTGACCTCAGAACTGCATGCCTGGCCCCTCCGAAGCCAGGGCTGCAGTTCTAAGGATCACGCATATGCACATGTGATGTAACTCAGTGTTTCTGTTTTGTATATTCATTCACCACGTTCCTTTAGTTCGACACTGGAGAGTGGCTACTGTGGTTGGTTGAAAAAGTGAGTTCAATTAGAGGAAATCTAAGAGACTCACGTTATCTCACGTTATATATATATATATATATATATATATATATATATATATATATATATATATATATTACGGAGGCGTCGCGCATGATTCCAAAAATATCTAACTGGTACTTGGTCAGTTCAAATAGTTGTTAGGATGAGCTGCTTAGAACTCGGACTCTGAAGAGTTTCGAGCGGTTATAAAGCATTTTCTGTTAGAGGTTAGAGTGCTACCCAATGTTAAAACTGAGTTAGACGAGACTCACAGTAACTCTACGCCATGTTTGTCACTGTTTCCGAACTGGATCAATGGATTCGAAAATATAGCACGAGCACCAAGTATGTACCACGCTCAAGGCGCCTAAAAACAGGCCACCTAATAAAGAAAACGTAGAAAAAGTTTGAAAAATCTTTGCGAAGTATTTTTGGGGGGAGCTATTTGGGTAGTGTGCAGTAGCATTCTATTTTGCACGACAACTTGCAGAAAAAGACTCACAGCATAATTGATGCCGCGTTTTTCAGCCAAGAGCAAAATGACGCGCGTGATTCCGCTTCTCAGTGAAATTCGGTCAATATGTCGAAAAATCCGTCATATTTTTGGCGCCGATTCATGACCGATGATGAATGCTAGGTCCGTCACTACACTTCTGCGACCCAAGAAGCATCTCGCCAGTGCTGTGCCACCAGGACAATGCTCCTGCACACTAGTCGCGGCTAGCATTGGCAGAAATGGCCGAAGTGAAGTTCGAACTTATCAAACAACTTCCCTATTCACCAGACTTGGCTCCTTGTGATTATTTCCTCTTTGGAAACTTAAAGAACAGGTCTCGGTAGAAAACGTTTCTCCAGCAGAAATAGTTACACTAGAAAGAGGCAGAGTGCAAAGTTAATTAATTAAAATATCTATATTTAAGTTAAGTGTTTTTATTGTAGCCCACGTTTACGTAAAAGTTCTAAATCTGAATGCTCACAAAGGCCAGTTAGATCGCCCCCACACCGAGCGAAGTTCATACGGCGGCCAAATTTACTGTTACCAGAGCCTGTTACACCAGATGTGTACAATATCGAGCAACAGGGCGACCCTTGCGGGCCGGCCCTCTTCTATCTAGAACTTGAGAGTCCTCAACGCTAGCTGGAACCGTAGTTCAAACCGTGGTCTTTGGAAGACGGCATTCTTAGTGGAGCGCTGGAGACCGTCTTGAAATACGCCAATCTAGAAACCGACTTGCTTTAAACGGCGCAAAGGACGAATGTTTGCGTCTTCGATGGACCCGGCAGTTTAGCAAAGGGTTCCATTTCTTTCACTTTCTGCATAGAGTCTCTGCATAGAGTGCTCTTCACGCCTTATACATTGAAGAGTATCCTAACCACGAAATGCGAGCTGGTCTACCTATGATGCTCCAGGCTCACAACTCTCAATGTCCACCCAGCCTTGATTTTGCTCCAGAGTAGTCTATCGACTCCTCTAATACAACACGTTCTTTGATCCTGTGATCTAACCACCTTGACCGACCTTCTTCGAGCATTTGCTACAAAGTACGTTTGATGCTGTTATGAAACTATAGCTCGCCAATCCTCAAATAATCTGAAACACTGGCCCTCGATTAACCCTCAGCGGGCAGCAGACTAGGATTTTTGGGCGCACCTTTCGAAGCAAATAGGCAGTCCTGTCGGAACCTATCTTTCAGAACTTTCTCGATGGTATTGTGACGAAGAGCACCCAGAGGCGGCTACTGACTATGTCTGACCGGCTATGACTAAAGGTATCATAAGAGTCTTCTGTGAATTGGGCAAGGCTGAGGGCGGCCTTCGCAATATCAAGTCGAGCTTAGGTGCAAACCGTTCCTTCGCCGGAGCTGGGCACGACGCTGGATGGTAACTCACTCCGCATCGCTACCGGTCTGTGGTCGGGAACGTCTATGTGCAGGCCCCACCGCTGTGAACACAACAACAGAAGTGTGTCCAAGCGGTGATCACGCCCCGAACTGCCGTAAAAGTCAGCCACTCTGATGACGCCACTGAACGCTGCAGTCGCCCTAATCCCGGCAAATAAGGAATCTCTGGGCCTGCGTCGTAAACACCTGAGCACAGAAACACCTACCGAGAGCTAGAGCTCTGGTGCATGGTCTCATCGATGGTCATCGAGATGCTGGGAAGTTCTGGAAGGAGATACCGCCGCGTTGAGGAAATAGGCACAAACAGTCTCGGCTGCGATTAAAGACGAGTGCTTCAAGCGCATATCCACAGGCAAGGGCTGGATATAAAGTTATCTGGAAACGCGGCAGGCTGTTACCGGCCGGCTGCCTATGACGGGAGGCTTCCCAGGCCCGTGATGATTTAAACATACCCTGTGAAACTTAAGTATATATATATATATATATATAAAGTGTGTGTATTATCACGTGATGTATTATATTTGGCCAGCACGTTACCCTAAATCCTGTGCTGGGACGATTGGCCTCTAAGTAAGAATACATTTAGTTCAATAAGAGCTGGTAAACGTCTCATGAATCAGCGTTAGATGCCATCGGAAAACTTTATTGGGTATGGCACCGCTTCCGCGCAATGGCCGCTGGGCAGCGGTATTCAATGAGCGGGTTTGTTCAGATTCCCTCCCTCAGCAGTGGAGAGACGCCTTTCTATTAGTGATGCCCAAGGCTAAAGGCGACACCTGCACGCTGCACTGGTGCAGCTAGTTAGGAAGAAACTACACGATCTCACGGTGCTGCGGTGGATGTTGCTGATGAGGTCATTTTCATGAGCTAGAAAACATACACTCGTGAAAGGCTGACAGGGCAAAGTGATATATATATAAGGCTGACAGGCCAAAGCGCTATATTAATACGTTGAGTTTTACTTAATTAGAGCCAGGGTTTTTCTTACATTTAACGGCGTTGCTGTCGTAATCATCCATTACGACGGTTTCCCAGGCAATGTTTTTATTTATCATTATCGTTGTAGCTAGTTTTTCCTATTGTCTCTTCTTGTATTAGTACCGGTAGCGTGTTTGTTATTATTATTGCTATTGTTGTCTATGTTGTTGCTGTATTGTTGTATATATGTATTTCATAACATATACTGTGACTGCTATTGTTATTATTTTTCTTTTATTGCTCTTGATGCTGCTATTACTATTGCAAAAATGTACGAAACGTATATATGCAACGTGTATTGTAAAAAATGCCTTGAGCCGTTCCATTAAGCCAATTCACGAGTCACGCCAATTATGTGTTGTGCCAGAATCGAGCCTGAAGCTCTTAAACAAGGAGTCGGAGGCTATCTCCACTACCCTGACATATATATATATATATATATATATATATATAGTTATCGCGATTGTCATTATTTTTGTTATTGTTATTATTGTTGCTATTCCTATTGACGCTATTTTTAGTAAGTGTTGTTATCGTGACTTATGTGTAATGGAGTTGGTAAAAAGGGGGCGGTGAAAGTGCACTGCGAAACGACAACAACCACAGCTACAACGACAACAACTAGAGCTACAGCAAATACAACAACAACACTATGATGATGATACATCGCTTGTATGTATTAAGTCTCGTCTCGAAACAAACCAGATGGAGACGACGACGACGACGATAGAGGACATCCTCGAAATGTGAATGTCGCTTGCCGACAACAAATAGCCGCTGTCATGTTACATGTTAAAAGGAAGATATGGAGACTAAGCGCGGCTAGCCAGCGAAAGATGGAAGACCCGGCAGTCGAGACCGTCATGCGGAGCTGCTGGTTGGCGCGTCGTCGCTTCTCTTTACATTGCTGCTTCTCTAGGCTCGTTAAAGGCAATTGGTTTAACCAGCACCGCCACGATTACTACCGGCATCCATCCCGTCTCCGTTGTCGTCAAGAAGAAGAAGTAACAACTGGTTCGACGACCACAACAGCTGGTATTGCGGCGGCCACTATTATAATAAGGATTAACACTGAGCAAATGCTAAAGTTTCAGTCAGGTTTCATTATTACAAATGCACGTCGTTTTCAACTGCCCAATAGCCGGGGGCAACCCATCTCCAGGAGGGCGGTGGCATGTTAGTAATAGTAGCCCACATTAAGGTCGGTGGACCACGAAAGCATAAGATATAATAATATAATATATATATATAATTTGATATATAATATATATAATATATTATATATACTGATATAGATAATATATAGATATACATATATATGATATGATATACATAATAATATATATATATATATATCATTATATTATATATATATATATATATTATATACATATATATATTATATATATAATATCTATATTATAATTGTGTATACTTGTGTAATACATATACGTACATCTTACATTGCTCTCTCTCCCTATTTAAGCGGGACGCCTCCTCCAGTTTGGTAATGTGTGGCATGTGGTGCTTGGCACAAGCTAGACATAAGAAAAGAGAGAAGAGAGATATTACCAAATGAGCAGGCTGCCCAGCTATGTGGGGATTCGTTTAAGAAGCTCTTTGTTAACAGGCGCGCGACGCTGCACCCGAGACCTTTTGCTGCCTTGGTTCTCTGGCGTACGACCGATCCGATACTGGAGCGGCGGTCGGAAACGATATATCGCTAACGGATACCATATCGCTGACGGTAACGCTGTCATTGTCAGTCCTGCTCAACGATCAGCACGAGGCGGTCGTGCAAAACGATTGCCGCCCGGTGGTGACGCTCTACAGAACGCAGATCGTTCTGTTTCTGAGACGGCCGCTGACCACGGGTCGGCGATTTAACGGACAACACCCGCACAGAGATGGTACATGCACACGCGATGTATTTAACTATGCACACGTGCATATATGTATATATATATATATATATATATATTAGTTGTCAATTCATTTAGTATAAGACACCAATTGTATTTTGTTTATCTTTGTATATAACGATACATATACACATACGTACACGTATGCACGAAGGTGTATGTCAAGAGGAAGGGAGAAGCCTGCATGATCAAATCATCAGATTTGGACGTGACGTCCAAGAACTATTGACCGCTGGTTAGAGACTGGCATTTGTTCCCTGCAACCGTCTTTCGACATAGAGAGAGCAAGTGTGTGAGGGAGAGAGGGAGTGGGGGGGGAGAGAGAGTGAGCTAAGTGCCCGTCGCAGCATATCGCTTGGAGGAGGACGCCGAGTCCGTCGTCAAGCAAGACGTGAGACAAGAAGAAGCCGATGAAAAGCTAAGGAAAGAAGCAGGAAAGAACAGGAAAACAACGAGGATAACAACGCTGCCGATGGACCGACGAAACGATCGACGACTGTAGGAGTATCGTCTCCAGCGATCACCAGCAGCAGCGGTTGAATCGCGTTCCTGTCTGCATACCAGGACCGACTGTAGCTCCGCGGTGTTAGATCGCATACAAATCGTACGAAGCCAACGATGTCAACCCTTCTATCAGTCATCCTAGCTCGCTGCTCGCGGTTAAGGTGAACTCTTTTTCTTTCTTGATCTTTCTAATTCTCTATATACCTGCCCCCCTATCTCTCTCTCTCCTCCCTCTCGGAATCGATCTCTGTACTCTGCCTTTTTTTGCCTGGTTGTTGTGCGTAAACGTTACCGGGCCGGTAGCGTTCGTCCGCTGTGTCCTTAGCTCACGGCCAACCATGCTCCCTATGCTCCTCCAGCAGCAGCAGCAGCAGCAGGAAGAAGAGGAAATATTGTCACGACGTATCTTCTCCCGCATCTCGATCGAGTGGCCGATCCATTGATCTATCGGCGTGCATCCACTACTAGCGTGACCTGTTCGTCATTCCTCTCGATAAGGACCTGCGGTTGTTGTTGTTGTCGTCGTCGTTGCTTTTGCTGTTTGGTGTCGCCGCTGCTACTTTTCGACGGCTAGAGATGCTGCTTACATTGCAGGGCGCCCTGGTCCTGCCGAACTCAAGAAAGTACGGCACCCCCAACGTCTAGCCGTCCGGCCAGGTAGGCAAGCTAGGGTGGAATCGAAGTGGCTATGATGTGTGCGCGTACCTGCAAGTGTCTGTATGTGTATGTGTGTGCGTATGTGACCAGGACACCCTAAAGCTTCCTGCGTTCTTACTCCTTGAACTAAGTACGGCCGCGTCGGGGGGTTGCCATTTGAAGCTGCTTAGGTTTGCTGTCCAGCTTGTTCTTCTTCGTTCGCGTATCGAGACTCACTGTAGTCAAAGTCAGTGAAACTACGCTTCACTGCTAACTATCGCCAGAAACACACGTACAACGCGCCACACAGTTGATTACAGATGTTTGGTCGGCAACGACTGTTCGTCGTCAAAGTTATCGCCCCATACTGGCGGTGCACCGTTCTCTGGATACGATAGAATGGCCGCATTGATTTAGTAGTAACCCGTCGTGCTCAGCGGCCATCATTCATATATTTCCGAAGTTAGAGTGGAACTCTACCTCGGAAACATCGCCTGTTACAATATTATTAATTAGCACCTGTGGGTTCGTTCGATATTTTCGTTTAGTGACCGATGGATTTTGTCAGCCGCAGACAAAGCTGAAACGCGCATATTGCTACTAGCTTGAGTTATTCGAAAAAGAAGCCTTCTTTAGTATCGGTATGTGTCATCATCCGTGTACGTACATATATTAATATATATATATATAGTACACGTTAATATGCTCGTTATGTGCTCTCGGTGATGTTAGTTTAAGCTTTATGGATAAGCTTATGCTGCCGTCTGTTGCGTGCTCCCGCTAAATGCGACCTCAATCGTTCTGCGCTTTTTACAAGGTGGTAATCGCATTGGTGATGCTGGCAGTGGTGTTTCGTTTCATTGCTGTGGTGATGTAGCAGTACTATCGACTAAAATGCGAGGAATCAGCTGAACCAAGTCAAAGGACCACTATGCGACGAAGGATGATCGTCATAGGCCTTGATGTGGTGGTTGGCCGAAGTGAGCGCCTTTGAAGACCCTGCGCCGATCTTTCCGTTTGGCCAACACGATGAGGTGAGTGCATTCCATCGTACGCCAAGAGTGACGATTATACTGACTATTAACGACGTACGCGGATTTACAATTGTCTTGCGGTAAAACAGTCCGAAACAGTTCGAGAACTTCATCAAGTCCTGCATGTAATGACAGCACCATGCCGATAGGCGCCGTATTTGAAGTAGAGCACCCCAAGCCCACTGAAGCACGGACTCCTGTTGAGAACAATATACAAATAGATTGTTTCTATATTTGATTTGAACTATAAACTATGAATCTATGAACAAAAACCTGCGCTTTCTGATTGCTTAATTGAATAAGGCTCGTTTTTACTTAGCTGGAATCTACAGAAGTAGATTGAGAGCGTATTAACATGATTGCTATCAGCGAGCGTACTGAATTTCAAAGGAAATCTGTATTGTAGTCCGTCTCCGTGTTGTTTTTGTCCTTGTCATCATTATTGAGCTCGTTGTTGTTGTTATTGTGGTGGTTGGTTGCTGTTGATGTTGTTGTTGTTGCTACTGTTGTTGTGTTCTTTATTAGCGCTGTCACCATCGGCGTTATTTCCCTTGCTGTTGCAGCTATCATAATCTCTACTATTGTTGGCATTGCTGTTATCCTTGTTGTTCCTGCTGCTGTTGTCTTTTTTCTAGAGATGCGTCCTATTTGTGTTAGTTATTATGCATGTTTGATTATTGCCATTAGCAGGTGTTCTGCGCCGTAGGTGGCTTTTACAGGTGTAGAGCTAGTTATAATCACACATGATCCTCGTTGTAGAAATATAACTTTATATGAGTGCAAGATTGTCACGCTTGAACGTATGCTTGCTACGAGTATGTATGCTAGGAGCCGAGGCAGTTTTTTTTATACTACTATCACTACCAATAGCCGCCCGGCCTCTGACAACCATTACAAGATCACTAATAATAATAATAATAATAATAATAATAATAAAAAGATTAGAGACGTCGTTCTAATAATGACATCGTCGACAGCAGCATACTCGTAGTAAGAACAGTAGTGCCAATACGCAGAGCGGCAAATAAAGTAAAGTTATTAAGGATAGAGTTGTGCACACAACTGACGGATGAAAGCGATAACAAGTAATTACTATTCACCATTGCAGTACTAGTCGTAGTTGGAATAACACAACAACAAAAGTTATATGACCGTCGTCTTATTAACCTGGTGATTGCCATTGTGTTTTTACGTGCGTTGTGATGCAGGCCCTTGAAGCGGGCATGCAAGGACGAGAGATGCGGCTCAGTTTTCCGATCACAGTGGGATCGCAGTACTACAGTAACGTGCACGTGAGTACTAAACAAGACACCCTCATTAGCATCGTTCCAGGTAGAAGAAAGCATGTTGTTATATGACCACTAGTCCGAGGTAGGACTTAAGGGCGAGGTGAGGACGAGGTGTATTTTGGGGATACATCAGATGTGAGCCACTGCTGATTTTCGGTAGTTTTGCGGCGGTAGTAACCGCCTACGCAAACGTGCTCGGTCACTACACCAGAGGGTGCAGTGACTTTTGTCTGAATGTTATACACACTATGGGTGTTCGTGGCCATGAGCTAACAGAAGAATAATCGTATGCTGCAACGTTGGTCGAAAAACGAAACCAGCTTGTTAAACATATTGTCATATCGTTTG
Organism: Dermanyssus gallinae; assembly: GCA_003439945.1. Classification (NCBI taxonomy): domain Eukaryota; kingdom Metazoa; phylum Arthropoda; class Arachnida; order Mesostigmata; family Dermanyssidae; genus Dermanyssus; species Dermanyssus gallinae. Next base: position 89,186 of record QVRM01000994.1, read on the forward strand.
CTCTGGCAAGATTCTCCAAAATGTTCTCTCACAGAGTTTACAGAATTAACAGAGTATAACATCACTGTACATATGACCTGCTACCTGATGTATGCACCATTTGTGCATATCCTATATTTAAGGTTACTACTAACTGTGTTGCGTTAGGCCCACGCTGCTCCACGCTGGATACGCATAAAGTAACATGGGTATAACACGCTGTTTATAGAGTTTCGTGTACGATTGAGGTCGTTTTGAAACAATTGTGCGCAAGCGTGTCTATTCGTGGGGATGATGATTGCACAGGCGACCAAGTCAGTGGTCACGTAGTTGTTGCTGTACTTGAGCATGTACTTCGATTCTAAACTAATTGTCGAGCTTGGTGGCGTGCTGCATTCGCGTGCAAATTGCGACTGGATGAAACACATGGGTGCAGCACGAGTTTAATCTCCCGCATTGCACATTTGTATTTACTAGACGGCCGTCTTATAAAGCAATGCGAGAGCGGTTCCGTGGGCGTTGAACGTTGGTTGAGACTCAGCCCGAAAAAAAAAATTGATGTTAAAATACTTAAGATTCCGTAGTTATGGTTACTGCGTTAACAGCTTCTCCATTGAGCGTGTACGTGTAACCCGACTGGAATGGCCGAAATGTAGCAGCCCGGCATTTATTTATGTATTGCCCCTATTCATATCCGTATCCGTTCAACACTTCTTAGAGTAATACGCATTGTTCTTTCTTTGTTGACAACGGAGTGTATCTTGACGTCGTCTTCGTATACCTTAACGTTCATTAGAAGGTGTAAAATACAACTACTTAGGGAGTATATATATATATGTGATCATAATGCCAATGCGTTATTGACCCGAATGCAAAAGGTGCTGTTATCGAACCGATATACGCATTGCTCGTTGAAAGTCGAACCTTCTTTGGCCTTGCGTTGGTGTAGACAGTGTTCGAAATCACGCTTTTAAACATTGTTCACTGAACATATGACAAGCACACAGGACGCTTGTTATGTGAGCCACTTGAGTCTTTTTGTGTGTACCGGTCAAATTATTACATGACGGCAGATACCAAGCATCCTTTTATCAGCAAGAGAGCGGCGGGAAATGATCGACAGCGGTACGCATATTGTTTTACTAAACATTCTGTATAGGTTGGTCGGGGTTTCTTCTGTGTCTCGTTGTAATTATTTGCGAAATGTTTTACATAATTTTTTTTTTTTATGAGAGTGACGATTCAGGCGCCTATACAAGGTTCTGCACCTGGAATCACAGCCGGTTTCTATGCCCGGTCTATGCTTGTAAAATGGTTAAGCAAGTTTGATGACGAAGTGCAGAATATCAGCGACGACCCTCGTGGTAGTCGGCCGCCCACACCAGTTTTGTACTAAAAGATGGACGAAATAAAAAAAAACTGTGCTCATCAATGGACGATGAATCGACAATACAAATAGAGAAAATAATGGAGTGAAAATCTGAGAAAAGTAATCAAACGGGTTAGCCTTTAACCCCACCAAATCTACAGTAAGAACGAAAAAAAAGGCGTCGGAATTATGATTGCAAGTCCGTCAGTCAAGAGATAAGATACCACTATATGTAAACGAGGGTTCAATCCTTGAGTGGTGCTTCAAATGAGAGCCTCGGCCAGTCAAACTAGAAGGGACAGCGTTAGTGTTATAAGCATATGATTTGGCGCTGTTCGGCTCAACTCTTACAACACCCATAAATAAAGTACATGCCGCACAGAATGTCAAGGTGATGCAGCGTGCCTTCAACTGCAATAGGACTCGTTAAACATATTATAGGAAAGAACTGGCAAATCATTGTCTCACTCCGAATCCAGCCCACTTATTACACCCGTTCTTCTATGTCCAAAACCTACATGAACTTTGCTCTCAGCGCAGTCGTTTGTGGATAACTCTGGCTCGTTAATTCGCCCCTTCTCGGCAAGTTCTCCGAAGGCCATTGACCTTTTCCAGTGAACTCCGCTATCAAAATGAAACACGCCATGCGGCACAAACATGGAGCGTCTGCTAACGCTTCTATATATATATATATATATATATATATGACATTGATCAGCAGATTTGCCATGGAGCACGTGGTACAAACCTTGTAGCGTGGGAAGATTTGAAGAGGGTCAAGAAATTATCGCTTGACCGACGTCAACTACCTGAAGCAGGAAGTGAATTAGATAGAGAAGCAGATAGAGATCGAGAGAGAAAGAATGCAAGAGGTCGTTTGCCGAGTGCATACGCTGCCGTTCTCGACTGGTTATATACAGCAACGATGCCAACAGATAGGGAGACGGGCCACTTCTTTTCAAGTCGATTGGCAATGCTAACATTGCTTGTAGTGTCACCACTACGTCTAATAGCACGTGAATTCTCTATTATTAACATTTTTAATAATTGATATAAGGAGTTGTATAGCTCGGTAAAGCAATATTTTTTCCAATAGAACATGGTCTCTGAGAAGTCCTATTTCGGAGTGAGAGCATAAAATGTGCAATTGCGAGACAGCCAGTCATCCTGTACAGCAACTAAGCGCACCTAATAAAATAGCTTCATTTTTGCGAATTCTATTCCAAACGACCATGTCGCATCTTCTGGCCGGCGTAATATGTTCTTCGGAGGAAGCAGAATTTTCACGAACATGTTGGTGCGCTTAGTTGCTGTACAGGAGGACTGGTTGTCTCGCAATTGCACATTTTGTGTTCCTATGTCGGGCAAAAACACTAGTGTCACAAATTGTAGCAATTTCAGTCTCACTCCAAAACAAGACTTCTCAGAGATTATGTCCCATTGAAAACAATATTTGCTTTAACAAACTCTACAATTCCCTATATCGATTATCAAAAATGTTAGTTACACCCTGTATATATACAAAGGGGATTCAAGTGAAACGCTGCGAAACGACACGGTGGTTAAAATTAAAGTCTTTGCTTAAGAATAATCACCAGATATCTGAGCACAAATTTCCTACCTTTTCATGAGCCGAAGGATTTCCTATGCCCAGAATTCCTGCGGCTGTGACAACAGCTAGTTTTCACTGGTGACGGTCCTGCTCCAAAAAGCGGGGTCTTTATGATACCGCAAGCGGTATTACAGTGCTATCTTCTTCCGCAGTTCCTTTTGCGGTTCGCTAAGCTTCTTCGGAGTCTGCTGCACGCCTACCTTTCGGTAACCCAACCTGTCGTGCACAATTATCCGCACTGTTCCAACCGGGTCGATCGATTACCGTGTTTGCCTAGCCTTGTCTCGGGGCATCTCTCAAACACTATCGGCCTTCACGAAAATGGGTACTCCACGCTTTCATTGACCTGTCGGACACACAGTCTTCCGCCGTGTAGGGCTAACATCCGGCGATGTGTATTTGGCGATTACAATGAAAACGCCATAATGCTCTCACACCGATCACCGAATCGTTTGGACCGCGCATGCGCACAATTACGTCGGACATCCCATTCGTGTCCTTTGATGTCTCACCACGTTATCCCAAAGAGTCATTTTCAAATTCTAACAGGATTGGTTGTTACGACGTCTCGCACCTTTTCATTTGAACCCCTATATATATATAGCAGGGACTCAAATGTCACGTTCCCACCCTGAATGATTGATTACATTATATATATATATATCGTGTATTACTATAACTGATATGAAATACACAAGTCCAAATAGAGACAAATATATTATAATATATATATATATATATAATGGGCTAATACTTCCATAGTAATACTAATAAAGTAAGTAGACTAAGTAGATAATAATAGTAAATACAGTATTTCACGCCTCATACCATGCTTTCAGTGCAATCTGACTCCGAGCCTTAGTCCACTCAGTGCGATAGCACGCTGAACCGCAGCGACCGTTGGTGTAGGAGCTTCCTTGTGTAGAGCATTTGACAACAGACCGGTTTAGCACCCTCTGGCATCGTAATGTGGCCCTAAGTAGCGGTGAAATTCCGGATGACGTCATTATTCCTCCGTAGTCTCGTGGTAAGAGCTTAGCCTGGAACGCCGCTATCTTCTGGACCGTAGCTCGCTTCTACTTGACGCATAGCGTTGTAATACCCGGTTGAGTCGCACATGATGCAGAGACTTAAAAAGAAAAAATATCAGGTTATAGCAACCGGACACCATTTTGTACCCATTATAATGGAAGCTCTGTGATCTGTCAGCAAAGGCGCAACAACATTCCTATGTGAATTCGCAAAACGCATAAGAGCCATAAAAGAGCACCTAAAAATCAAGTATCTGGGACAGCAGCTGTATCTTGCACTGTGCAGAGGTAATGCCGATTTCATTATCGGCACTAGATGATAACGTAGATCCTATACATTGACGCAGCAATCGTACAAGAACATACCTCACAAAAATTTAAGGAATATAGTAAAATAACATATCTATACACCTGGAATAATAATAATAATCATAATCATCATCATAGATTTTTTTAACAGGAGTTTACTTCATCAATATATACATGTATCACAATTACTAATATATTATTTATATAACATCTACAATATTGCTAATAATATTCTTATTGCTTAAGTGTCGGTGACCACTCAACATCATCTTTGCGTTGCCTTTCTGTAGTTCCAATGACACTCTCTGTCGAAGGACCGCGGTCGGCCTTGGCTCCGCTGTGGCCTCGAACTTCTTCCCAAGCTCTTTTGTTAGTTTGAGTGCATTCTTGCCCCAAACGCCAGATGGCTCGAGACCGAACGCCATAATAATAATAATAATACTGTGTGCCAAAGTTTTGCTAAATAGAAGAACGAGCGTAGTGATTGCTCGGGATTGAGCTCTCCTTCCGTGTTCTGTATAGCATGTAATTTGTGAGAGAAGGTACTGTGCGCGAGAAGGTACGCTGTGCCTTCCACCCTGAGCAGGGTGGAAGGCACAGCGTACGGCGTTCACAGTAAGATTTGACTGCCTTAGATAACAACATTGAGGTTTTGAATTCAGGTTAATGAAGATGGCCTAGTGAGCTTTGGCCACCCCTACCCCAGCTATATAATGGCTCTGGAGTTGATACACACGCCATGCGTAGCTGCGTTCTTTAGCGACATCAACGAAACAGCATTCACCGGAGGCAAAGTGTTCTTCCGCGAAGAGACTCAAAATACCGACGATCTCATTAGGTGAGCAACAACAATGAAAGCCCAGCTAAAGCTTCGAAGGCGATTCATTTACACCAACCTTTACTAGCTATGTAAATCTGGAAAAAATAATTCTTTGAACATACACAAGTGCCACAGAATGGCACCGACGTCCAGGGCGCAGCCTACGTGGTTAAGTCGGCCTAGGTTACAACAAACGACAATTAAATGTATGCTTTAAATAAATTTGCGGGCGTTACCCAGCGCTGCTGACAATAACTGGCATATATTCGATATTCGCACAGATTCGATAGCCTCGTCCTGGAACATTTTGGCGAAGAGGTGCAGACAAAGTCGTTGGTTGTTGTAACCTGGTTCAAAGTGGCACCGAACACTTGGCAGGACCGCGAACATTTCGGCAGCAGACGTCACTTCTACACGGATCCAAATCGGACGGCCGAAAAGGTTAGTGAAAACGGCCTTATATTTTTTCAGGTTTGGTCAGCGTTGGATCGATTGTGTTCGATGAATAATAATTGCAAATTTTTGCAATATGCACATGCTATTGATTGGTACAGGTTCATAACTTTTCTTCACATGCGTAGTCACTCTATCAATCAATTTAATGTATAACCTGCATCCTACGATATGTTGCTTAATAATAAGAAAATTTTCCTATTTCCACAATTTTTCATTTTCATATCCAACAAAAAAATCAAAATAGTTTTTTAGCACTCTTCGAAGACTTTCGAAGTGTTCTGTCGCAGAGGGTTGTAAGGTAAGCGGAATAGACGATAGTCTACAAGGGCAAAATCAGGACTGCAGGTTGAGGTGGATGAGATAAGGTAATCAGAATCTATCATCATGATAAAGGCGGGCAAAGTACAGCACCGGTACGATCGCAAACTGTCTCAGGTCCGTAAACAGCATAAATCCTTGCCGCTGAGGCAGTCTACAGGGGGGCTACAGGGGAGACCCTCCACAGTAGAATGTCTACAACCTTTGCCCGTACATCTGCGACGGATACTAAGACCGCGGACAGGAGGTCCTAAAAAAGAAGTCGAGACCTAAGGAAGTTTAGACCAGCTGCAGAGCTCCTGGAGAAGAGTCTCATGACCAGGCGTACTACTGATTGATTATAGCTTTTTTTATATATATATTTTATTGATTATAAAACTGAGCAAGATAGCTTAGTGGCAAAAGCCTTTGCCTTGCATTGGAAGTCGGGTCAAAACACAACCTGCCATCCTAAGTTGGTTTCATGGTTCCCAATTTAAACAAGGTGAATGCCGGGGTGGATTAAATATCGACCATGATCGGAAAAAAAACGGGGAGCACAGATGTCTCAATAAAAAGAGATGGTGTATTACCATCAACTCCCCTTCCCTATTTATAGTTTGTTTTGCAATAAGTTTGTTTGTGCATTCAAGATGGCACATTTATTATATAATCATCATCATAATCTCTAGTTTAGTGAACACTCCAGCGACCGTCCCACCAGCGGACGAAAGATATGCAGAGATAAGCGTTGCGCCTGACGTTACGCTATTGTTGAGATCACTATCGTTACTACCATCATTAAAGGTAGATCAAATATGGTATTTGTACACGACATAGACAGAATTAAAGCTTACTCCAGTGTTTTACGCAGAGGATATTTAAGTAAGCGGAGGAGACTATTATAAGGTTTAGGGTTAAAAACAACGTTCGCATAGTTGCTTCTGCATATGTAGTAGCCAGCCTTATGGTCATGTTTGTTATTTCAGAATACGTTCCAGTTAGCCATTGGCAGTAGCGAGGGTCGAAGCTTTGTGGCGATGTCGTATCCACGAGGAGCGTTGGGCTGGGCTCAGAGTGTGTCTGCCTCGACCGGTGGCAATTGGGCGCAGGCTGCTATTAACGACGGGCAAGGTTAGTCAGTCGACATGTACGATTGCAACAAGCAGATTAATTGATTGCCAAAACTCAGTAGAACTTGTTTAAAAATATATGTACTTCGTGTTTTTTTCTTGTTCAGAATAGATATTATAAAGTCTACATGTAAGCTTAAATATGTATATACTATTGTTGAAGGGCGTAACAGCAACCACTTTTCAATACCATCACCGTAAGCTACAATACGCACTTAAAGACAAAATAAAATTAAATAAAGTATACTGATCACAAATGCAGCGCAACTAAACAAATAGTGTTATACGTGTGTGTAAATATATATATATATGATTTTTCTTCGTAGGCATATACTCTGATATGCATTTATATAGAATATTCATGCAAATGTACTACATATTGTAAATATCCACATGTGTGTTTACTAAGTATATACTTCTCCAAGTATGCTGCAACGATCGTAGCGGTAATTCCACACGTCACCATGTATATATATCAATAAATTATGTACACGTATATGATATATAGGATTAAGACAATTGCCGGCATTGAATTTTCAACAAACGCATAGTGGGACGTGATAATACCATTACACTGTTTTTACCAGAAACGGCCAACTCTGCTAAGATTGGTTACCGACGTAACGTTCGACAAACAGCGTAATATATTAGCGCCATATGCTGGTTGTGGGTGGGGTACGCACAGCTAACTACGGATTAAGCTGTTCTTCTATCCTGCGGTTTCTAGTATATTGACGGCAGTGTAATGTTTCACTACTTAAAAGTAAGTTCTTGTTGCAGGCAAAATAATCACCTTTAAGGAGTCCGGGGGTCCTCGTATGCTCACCCTTGATAGGTAAGTCAATTTTTATATATATATATATATATATATATATATATATATAAAATGTTGCATTAGCACAGAAATTACGCCAACTGAAACGATGTCCAAACTGTGGCGGCCGTTCTGACAAATTCAAATACTTTGGGACCTTAGGCCAGCCGACGGAAACCAAGGTTTAGGAGGATTAGAAAAAGCTCTTTCATATACGGCCGTCAAGCAACTGGCTAGTGCCCATTTGCACTTCTGGGAGGTAGTCGCAACTTCCCATCAGAAATAAAAATTCATCCTAAAGATCATGGAACTCAAGACATGGAACCTAAAATTGGTAAAGTTAGACCACAACCCGGCAGTTTTATAATTATATTCCTTTTCAAACTAATATCTGGCCTCGTAGTCGTAGTAGATTGGTCTGTAAATCGCCGAAAATGCTAAATATTCGAAGCAATGTGTTCGCCAACGTCTGCAAGGCTAAGGAATATATTGTTCATTATTTTGTTTGATTGCCAGGCCGTCTCCACTTGTACGCAATTTAACACGGCTCCGTAGCGGCAATATGTTAGGCTTTTGTCTAACAGACGTAGATTAATCTCATATGAACATTAGAATTCAAGTCTTTCCTGATAAATGAGACGTATCCACCTATTGCACCTAAGCAATTGTATGCTGCGTATAGCGAACACACTACTTGCTCAAGGTTAATAGATTGGGCTAACAATTTTGCCTTCTGGACGTGTGGGGTTTTAGTCACACGTAGCTTATAGGTAGGTAGACTACTATAAAAGTGTGCCTCGAACCACAGCGGCGTTTCCAAGCTGGTTTCTTACGCGCTGGCGAAAGAAACATTTCCCGACGGGCGTTCAGTTGCTGGAAATTAAAAGCTTTTGGAAATGACTTCGCTGCCAGTCTTCTAACGCATAAAATATCGGTCAAAACTGTTACAACTGGTTCATAAGGTCTCTCCATTTTTTCGGCTATTTCCCTGATAGTAATTCGGCAATTGTTGAGTACAAAAGTACGAACGGTTCCTTCTGTAATTGACGTCGAAGGCCTTCCCGAGCGGGGTCATCTTCGGCATCTTCATGCTCGTCGCAAAATAGACGATTCCACGTATACACAGAGTTTCAGAACATTGCTTGATCACCATAAGCAGTTCGTAACCGGAAGACGTTGGTGGTTTCAATTCGGTGACAAAATTGACAGTACCGGAACTTGCCGATCAGTATATATATAAATTCCAGCGCGGTTAAGTTTGAAACTCGCAGATTACTCTAATTCTCCTTGTGTACATGCAAATCTCCCACATATGAACTTTTATTGTGAACATTAAAAAATATATAGTGAAAAATAATATTTATATTAAATAGTGCATAGTAAAACTGGACAATACGACTGGATATAAACTATTTTTATCTAATATACAGACATATTTTACGCATGCATATATTTACTACTTGATCACTGCACTTATTATTGACGCTGGATTATCATTTATTGTCCTAAAATTACACAAAACTGCATTGTAGATATATATATATATATAGTTTTCTGTTCTATAAAAGTCACCCTTTTGTATCAGGGGCGCTAAGACTGCGCTCCAATCATCGTTGTGGCAGCGGTATATCATCTATTCTCAATGGGCATCACTTAATGAAAATTCGATCAACAGGGATCAAACCGGCGAGACTCAACTGGCGAGACCCAAAATGTGGCAACTATTACTAGCCCACTTGACTCCCCAACCACTTAAAAGAAAACAATATATATATATATACCTTTCACTTTGTTTTTCAGACGCTCGAATGTTGGCAAAGAGGGTCTATTCATGTTCCGCTTAGGACCTTCTCTCGAAGGTCCTCCGCCTTCACCAGCTTCACTTTCCGCATCTGCTGCACGAATGACGTGCGACATCAATCCCGATCCCTGCCATCCACGCGCCTTATGCACGGTAAGGCACGCTGGGACCATAAAGTCCAATCCAACGCCGTTGAAACTTTCGTTGTGTTCTATATGGTACCTAGGCGGTGGCTTACATGTCCAAATAGCAAATGTTGATGTTTGCCATAATGTTCACGCACGTTAATGTGATGAAATGTGTCATCTCAACTATATATATATATATATATATATATATATATATATATATATATACCAGAATCGAATTAACACGAATCCCGATCGAATTTGTCGATCTGTTTGTTTCTGAATTAGGATCTAGACACCGGTGATAGTTTGGCTTCGACTGCCGTGGAGAGCTCTGCGGAACAAAATGCCCCTCCCGGTCGAGCGTTTTGCTGTGCTTGCGCACACGGCACGGTGGGCGACGGTTATCTCTGTCTGGACGAAAGTGCCATTCCCGCTTACCGAATCGTTGGCCGTATTGAAGGTAAGCCTAACCCTATTTGTGTGTGTGTGTGTGTGTGCGGCGGTATTCACTGCGTTGATTGGCTAATTGCTCCGCTCGATTCATTCGATTAAGGAGCTCGCCCAACACGAGACGAGAACAAGAAGATGCGGATCTCTAGCGAGTCATCCTAGAGACGGCCAACTGATGTTCGCTCGACATTGACCGTGAAATAAGCACGAAATTCTTCTTACCCTATCTAATACAATTTGGCGACGAGCACGGGGGGTTGGGGGAGGGGGTAACGGTGGTGGCACCGCCGCCGTGCAGTGTTCAGATCGCGCAAGATCGTAACCGTTGGATGATTAAGTGAACGTAGCCGACGTAAATGTTGTCGAAGCAATTAGTAGTAGGCGTAATGCAGGCAGAACTAGGCGATTAGCAAACATAGCGTTGTTCTGCACGTTTCATGCTGTCGAGTTCACGTGTGTTCACCGACACCGTGTCGGCGCAAAGCGAATAGCTATGGCAGTGGAAAAACACTGGAAGGGATCTTCAAGGTCTCATCTAGGCTTACAGAAAATCCTATATATATATATATATATATATATATATATATATATATATATATATATATATATATATATATTTATATACATATATATACATATACATATACAGGGTCATTCATATTGTTGTGCACGCATTTCGAGGTTTGATAGAACTCGGCAAGAAAATAAGTTTTCCCTATGGACGGAAGACGTGGAAACGTCTTGTTTAGGAGAGAGAGTGAAGTTTATAAAAGTAGTTTTTCTGCCTTTTTTTTCCTACATAGTTGTGCGAAATCTCTGTTTGCGGGAGAACCAGTCAACGCATGAAGGAACCGATTACACCGGCGTGTTCGGAGCTTAGTTACTTGACAACTACGTAACGCAGCACCATCACCTTGATACGAAAATAATGGGCATTAAATTTGCTTTTGCGTGAGAGTGGTCTTTCGGACGTACATTTTTGGTCGCAATGGAAACATTTTACGATTTTTCATGAAAAGGCGTTAACGCAAAATATTGACTTTTCATGACTTTCCTTAATCTGGGTATTAGCTTTTTGCTGCGCAAGCTAGTGAAGTGTCTCGAAATGCGTGCACAACAATATGAATGACCCTGTATATATATGCCGAATGTGAAAAGGTTTTTTCGAGGCAGCGGTCGGGAACGCATATAGACTTATGCATATATTTAAACTTTCGATATGAAGGTGACCTAAAGGGACGGCCAATTGGACCTTTCGATTTGTACGGCGTGGCCAACGGGTCCTCCGGAATTACGTACCTCGCGTTGACTGCAGATCAGACGGGACTCGCCAACGACTTTCAGGTACGCCGCAATACGTCGCAATATAAAAACATATATATATATATATATATATATTGTACATTGGCCTAGCGACAAGTAGCAACACTAGGAATAGATAGAGCCTACGCGTACGAAACCCGATGGCAAACCTCCCATCATAAGCATTTAAACCGACGATAATCACGAAAAGCGCTACATTAATCATATGATCGTTTTTGTTGTGATGTTCTGCAGTGGGGCATATATTATTTGCTAGATTTGCTACTCTTACTGTACAAACGTCTGGTAACATGACGTTTCTGGTAGTGAGAAAACGTTACACCCATTTCTCTCACTAAATTAAGGACGCGTTTGAGTGATTTGTTCTGGATATCGTTGTTGTTGTTGCTGACGGTGGCAACGGACAGGTTGCGATCGTTTAATATGCTCATAGATTACCAATACCTTCCAAATATCACCAATAGCGCAACAGAACCTGCTTTGTGTGTATTTCTCGCTCGAACTGGAACCGTGACAGCTAGTTGTGTTAATATTTGAAAATTATATATACATTTTATATTTTTGTTTTTAGGGCTTGTTTGCGGCTAGCGGCGGCATCCATTGGCTCTTTGGAAAAACACCGTTGGGTACGTATTCGGAATGCAGAGCAATTTAAATTAAATAAATAAATATATATATATATATATATATATATATATATATATATATATATATATATATATATATATATATATTATATATTTATTTAATGTCGTGTTTTACATATTTAAGGTGGTAAATCGGGATTTTTGTTATCTGGTGGCCGCCTCAACCGCACTGCCGAAGTAACGTTTCTCAAGGATGGTAGTCATCTCACTATCGAGGAATCGTTCTACGGTAAGCTCTACTTTTACTGTTTGCTTACTCTGCTAATTTGTTGTATGTTTATTTTGCTGTTGGTGTTGTTATTGTTGTTTTCTCTGTATTGTGGTTGTCTCTGCTATCGCTGTTGGTTACAATAACGAGATTGCGAAGTTATTTTTTGTATAATTAATTTAATTCGTATTCATGCCGTGCTCCCCTTATATGTCTTTCAGTTGTTCTAAAAGTAATTGTATTTAACTTAGCATCGCCTTGTTAATTATGGCTACTTCCTCAGGTCTGACGTTCGACAATATGATCCGGGTCAAGACTGTCGTAACTGGTAATCTGCCTACCATTCGCCCAGGCCTTAGAGTTCAAGTGAGTTTATATATATATATATATATATATATATATATATATATATATATATATATATATATATATATATATATATATATATATATATAACAAATAAATGCGTTTTTTGCTATAAAAACGAGGACAAAAACTTTAAAAGTGCACAAGAGCCTGTCTCGGCACCTAGAATTTCACATTTTCACAGAGCAGAAGAAAACTCATAATCATAAGATAAGTCGCCTTGGCACTAAAGCGGGCTGAAGTGTCTAAAGTCGGCATTTAGCTTCCACCACAAACCGCTTCCAGCGTTGTCTCTGGTCTCTGTGGCCCTGTCTGCTGCCGAGACAGAAAGACAATTCGTCTCCAGACCGAGAATTGACTGGCGAGCAAGTCTATAAGTTCATCATGCAGAAGCTCGCTCCGCCGCATATCTCGAGGGTAGTGAGTTCAAACATCGTCGAAAATGACTCGCATTCCACCGCCTTGGAATTTGCCTCACAATAGCGACCGCTATAAGAGTCGCCCGACATGCACGTCGTTGTTTCGCTTACATCCAACAGATTTTGACGCGGAATCTGCGGAGTCTGAAGGCACCCATGTAGCATTATTAGTCGAGTAGGGAGTTTATTAATATTGTAATTAATACTATTAGTTGGATGACTGGAGTCTCGAGAAGATTCGAATCGAAGGTAGAGTTTGAACTTACAGGAAACATTTTTCGGAATTGCTGCGGAGCTTTCCCCAAGAGATTGGCCAATATCTGTTCACAGTTTAAAGTACAATCTCAATGGGAAAATTGCTGCATTTGTGAATCTGTGGTCATGAACAGCTGTAATGCATGTCGCGCTTGTGTGTTTTTTTTCTTTCTTAAACCCTCGTCCCTACTATGGAAATCGTCGTAATGGCATATAGACAATATATATATATATATATATATATATATATATATATATGAGTGTCTGTCCTTGTTAGTGAAAACATATGCGCAACATGGTACCATATTACAAATACCAAAAATATCTACACTTCACTAAATCTATTGTACTACTTATATATATATATATATATATATATATATATATACAGGTAGTTCAACAAGTTCTTAAAATGAGCTTTTCAGAATTCGAATTTTGGCGCGCTTTCACCGCTATTGGAAACGGCAACTTTTCGAATGCTAGCAGTCAAAATATTATGGTGATCGGCCGTTGCGATTTCGTTTGATCGCTTTTCCCGTGCAACGTATCGGCTTGATTTTGAAAAATGGAGAAAAAAGAGTTTCGAGTGGTTATCAAGCATTTTTATTTCAAAGGTTGGAATGCGACCCAAGTGAAAACTGAGTTAGACGAGGTGTACGGTGACTCTGCGCCATGTTTTGCCACTGTTTCCAACTGGATTAATGAGTTAAAAAGAGGTCACAGGAGCACCGAGGATGAACTACGTTCAGGACGCCCAAAAACGGCAACTGATGAGTAAAACGTGGAAAAAGTGCGGAAAATCGTTGCCGCAGATAAGCGAGTAAACATTAGGTAGATAGCGGAGGCCTTGGGGATCAGTTTGGGTAGTGTGAATTTCATCCTGCACAAGAACTTGAAGATGAAAAAGCTTAGAGCAAAATGGGTGCCGCATTTGCTCAACCAAGCCCAAAAGGACGCGCGTGTTTCCGCTTCACAGCGAAATTTGGCCAAGATGTCGAAAAATCCGTAGGATTTTTGGCACAGATTCGTGACCGTCATTGAAAGCTGGGTCCATCACTACACTCCTGAAACCCAAGAAGCATCTCGCCAATGGTGTGCACCTGATGAAGGACCTCCGAAGAGGGTGCGGACAACGGCATCGGCCGGAAAGATGATTGCCACGGTTTTTTGGGACCAACGTGGAATAATTCTGGTCGACTACCTTGAGAGCGGTAAAACGATCACGGGAGAATATTATGCAAGACTGTTGGACTGCCTGAAGCAAACGTTCATCGTGAAACGGCCCGCTTTGCAGAAGAAGGTTCTCCTGTTTCACCAGGACAATGCTCCTGCACACAAGTCCCGGCAAGCATCGGCAAAACTGGCCCAACTGAGGTTCGAACTTATTGAACAACCTTCCTATTCTCCAGACCTGGCCCCCTCTGATTATTTCCTCTTCGGACATTTGAAGAATAGTCTCGGTGGAAAGCGTTTTTTCAGCAATGAAGAGGTTAAGGCTGCTGTCAATGCCTATTTTCAGTCTAAAGACGCGGAATTCTACTCAAGAGGTATAAATGCTCTGAAATCTCGGTGGGAAAAGTATATTGAGCTTCTCGGGAAGTATATCGAATAAGAAAAAAATTAAAACAAGATTTGGAAAATTTTAGGTTTTCATTTTAAGAACTTATTGAACTATATATATATATATATATATATACGAGCAGCGTCTGCCCTTTCAAGCCTTGTTAGTGGAACATATGCGCAACATGGTAGAGGCGAACATAGGCGCGACAATTTAAGAAAAACGTAGACTAATTCTGAGTCTATGTAAAAGTGTATATATATATATATATATATATATATATATACATATATATAATAAACATTTTAACATCTGTTCCTATGAACTTTTACGTAAACGCAGAATTGCGTTAATTAATTAAAGCAAATTGAAACGCCCTGCTGACCGTGCTAACCATTTTAACATCTGTTCTTGTTAACTTTTACGTGAACGCAGAATTGCTTTACGGTTTTTAAAGCAAATTTAAACGCCGATCGTGTTATATATATATATATATATATATATATATATATATATATATATATATATATATATATACTTACAAATACAAATTCTCTAGGTTCCAGAGTACATAAACGTATTTCATCGCACTCGCCCCGGTGAACTTCGCTCAAATTCCACTCAGCAACTCCAGTTTAGTACGGAATCCAGCGATGGTCATCCACGAAGCTTAGAATTTAGTGAGGAACCTCTGGCTTACAATGTTCAACAAACGATCAGGTACTGTTTCTAGCAATCGGTTTATAACATGTTAAATAAATTGTGTGTTCGTTTGGCTCATTATTGTTGCGTAAGACAATAAAGTCGCATCATGACGCATCTTATATTAATGATAATAACAGTTTATAAATTTGATCGAATATTCCAGCTTTAACTTAGTTAGTGGTTTCAGATGGTATATGACAAAATCAGGAAGGTGTACATATTACTTATCTAACTGGCAGACTCCGCGGATGCCGAGGGGTCGGTGTTCATGTTCAGCTCTACCTACATATATATATATATATATATATATATATATATATTAATGTTAAGAGTAAAAATTAAATATGCGTATATATATATATATATATATATATATATATATATATATATATATATATATATATATTTACGTAGTGTCTACGAATCGGAAACTGTGCACGATCGCGCCGCGATGTGGCTGTTCCGACCTCGGACAGGTCGGCCTTCCACGCAGGATATGACTAAAATAATTTGTCTTGTAAATTGCGATCCACATTTAATAGTCGACTAGATCGATCACATGGTGAACTATAATATGAGGTAGTTTATTACAGTGCCAAAGTGCTACGCCATACCAGCAGAGAGCAAATTCTGAATGTGATTTATGAACCTGACAGAACTGACCTAATCGATGTGCCATATCCTACACGGTCTAAATTAATCATTAAATCAAATAGGTCTTCCAGAACCTATTGTTAACGGATGACGGAAGTGCTAACATAGCAAAGTATATAAATAAACAATATATATATATATATATATATATATATATATATATATATATATATATATATATATATATATATATATATATATATATATATATATTATAACAGCAAGCTAGCACTAACGGGTTAACATTCAAACTTTTTTTTGCTACAGATTTGAGGAAAATCCGTGCGACGAGGACCTTCTGGAAGATCCTTACAAGTAAGTTGTCGTCTATTCTCTCCTAGTCTTCTACGTGTAAGTAGAAGATACTTACACGTAAGAGTCGTAGTACACACACGTTTTTATTCTAAGACGCCTATGTGTTTACGAATGAGCACTTTTAGTTTAAACATCTAAGACATGATTGACAGATCTAATGAGCGTTATCATTTAAAAAACACGCTGTTGAAGGATCTCGGCACACTATATTATCCATCTCAAGTGACAAGTGGTACAGTGTTCGCGTGATAATTACCTATATGAGTTTGGAGATTTTCTGTACTCATAACGAACGGGTGCTCAGACTCCGTGTGCCAGAAATGATCCTGTAAATACAGTAGTCCAACAGTTTTGGCATAATATTTTGATCCATACCATAATTTCTTTGCTTCGTCTCATCAGCATCATTGTAGCGCTACTAAAGAGTAGTGCTCTACGATACTCGCACGTCTTGCTTCATGTAGTCGTAGAGTTCTCCACAAACGCAAACTATGTATGCACCATATTGTTCCTGTATATTCCGTACTCTGCGCAGGTCGACGAAGTCAGCGTATCTAGTAGAGAGTGCCATCATAGCTTAGGACGGCGCACCCACCAAGTAACCTAGCGTGCAGTGTTTTTGTCCTGGTGCCACTGCGGTTAAGCAGGGCAGTGTCTCGTACGTATTTGTCTTGCTTCTAGTTCTGCTAAAACGTTTATCTCCACTCTCGTGGCTCCTGTACCACTCATATGGAGATTTCTACCGCCAATACACTGGCATAAGATTTGGAGTACTCGGCATTCTGCAGAAGCTTCTTTCAAGCTCATCGAGGAAGTCGAGGAAAACCGAATCTGTACTGAAAAAGCTGTCTATAGAAAGGTTAAAACTCGTTTTACTACATGGCCACAGCAAGTGGTGTATTTGGTGTTGTTCTGTAAATATAATGTCAGACTATCGGTGCGTTTCTCTGTTTTTCGGTGGGCAGGGTCATCGTTAACCGCGCGAGCATACGTACGGACCAAAGGATTGCGCCCGCTCGAGTCCACATGCAGGCCGAGGTGGACATCCGAGTCGGTACGAAAAGCCGACGCATAATATGGCGTCCGTATATCGCATTAGTGCATTCTCCTCGTCTCTAACTTGTTCTCTTGCTTGAAATCTTGCTGCTGAAACACGTTATAATATTGCATGCTAAACATGCATCTATTTAAAAACCCTAATACTAACTAATAAGACTAAATCTAATAATAAACATTCAACGTTGCAATCACAGTTATATCGACAGTGAAATGTAGGTAATATTATAGGTGATATTTTTCATCACAACGTGACGTGTCATTCTACTCACGGCGTCTAGGCCGTTCCTTGTGCAATCTAATGCGATAGGTACGAGCGCGTCCAGGTGTGTGTTCATTTAGTAGCATAGGTTGCTGGCAGGCTAGGTAAGTAGTGTCTCACGGCAATAGATGGGTAGGTAAGTAGTGTCTCACGGCAATAGATGGGTAGGTAAGTAGTGTCTCACGGCAATAGATGGGTAGGTAAGTAGTGTCTCACGGCAATAGATGGGTAGGTAAGTAGTGTCTCACGGCAATAGATCGGCGTAGACCCTGACCTTCCGTGAACAGAACCAGAGGTCGAAGTCTAATAAAAATGAGTAATTAAGTGTTTGCCTGTTAACCTATTTGTTGGTGGTGATGGGTGGGTCTGCTGTTCGGCCGGACTTCAATTCGATCACTCGATTCGCAGGCAAACTTGCGACGGATCCCTGTGACAACGCCGATTGTGGCGATGCGCTTTGCGTGCCTAACGGCGATTCCGACTACCGCTGTCTCTGCGATCAGGGCGCCGAGTTTCGACGAGGACGCTGCGTTCGTTAGTACATGCATACATACATACACAGAGACACACAGAGTTTCAGGGTGCAGCCAATGTGTTGAACGCGTTTGTCGTTAATTTAACCTTGCTACGACCGGTCATGCTAGCCGACCACCAAACGCTCGAATTCATCTGGCAGAAACACGCATTTGCAATACGCATATATATATATATATATATATATATATATATATATATATATATATTTGCAATACGCATATATAGATATATATATATATATATATCCCACAATTTTTCTCAATGGAATGGGGGGACGTCATCATTTAGTATTTCTAGTTTTTGTTATACCGATGCGGCTGACCAAATATCGCTTTACAAACGGTTGCATTGCAGGGGAATAAGTTGTCTTCCAAAGGAACTGAACATACCGGTTCTATATATATATATATATATATATATATTTATATCACGTGTAGTGGTATCACGCACGCTTAGCACTGCAAGATGTGTAACCCAGAAAAGAACGCGAGCACTGCCGAGTGTGCAAACGTATTGTAAATGATTACTAATCATCACAATATTTTCTATATATATATATATATACATGGAAACGGGTATTTCCGACAGATGTGACTTCACAAGTGCGCAGCTGCGCCGACAGCTCGATAGCAGCTATGTGTCCACGGCACGCGCGTTGCATCGATTCAGCGCAGGGCCCGTTCTGCCGCTGCGACAGAGGCTTTCGAGAGACCAGTAACCGGATTTGCGAGCCGGTGGCAGATCAAGGATACACTACCCGAGGATACACTACCTTTCCAGTCGGTAAGCAAATCTACAATGAACTCTTCTTTAAGGGCCCTCTTTATTGTTCTAATTACTAAATCTAAATCATACCAACCACAGCCAGTGCTGCTAGCCAGATGTAGTGTTACCGAGGAGCAGGAATCGGCGTTTACCGTGTACGTCTAACCAGTCTTCGCAGTTAATTCTCCGCTCTTTTTGATCTTTTATTTTAAAACATTTTTATAAAGGTTGTTTTTAATTCTAGACTATCCGCCGTCCCCTACGGCTTGGCACTCACCGTGAAGTATATCTTCAATGCACCGAGAGCCGGACATGTTGAGATGTCTAGAGTTTTCCCAACAGTCCTTGTGGCAGCATGACCGCTGACTCTCAGCGGTATCGTTTAGCAACTATTCTCAATGAGCATCGCTCAAAGAAAATTCGATTGACAACAGGGATCGAACCGACGACCCCCCGTTGATGATAACCATGACTAGCGCACTAGTCCCCTAGACCACGCCGCCACTCATCGTGTGTAATGCGCATACAGTACTAGAAACTTTAATATCTATAATTTGTGTCACATATACAATGTGAGCGTATACAAACATGTGCAGGTGTCTCTCTGCTAAGTATTTGTTCTTCTTGGCGCATTTTTGTAACCTGCTCTAATCAATTGTTTGTTGTCTGAATCTATTGCTCTAAAACGGTCATAAACCACTTTGTAAAATTTTATTTATAAAAGTATCACATTCCGTTTTTTTTAAATAATACTAACACCGCACCTAAGTTGGAAATATCGGCGCGTTATCTAGCAAAAACGAGCAACGCAGATAACTATTAGCCTTTCTGTTAGCTCAAGTTCGTGCTATAGAATGCAAGAGGTCACAACGAACACACACGGTACACTAACAATAAAGTAAATGCCTACCAAAGCAAGTTTAATATTAGTTTTCAAGCAGTGCCAAATTGTATGTCTTTCGCTTCCACCACTTACGTGTTGTGCCATCCTTACCTTCTTGTCGTTAGAGTCCGTTTTGATTGAACCCTTAGCTATACTCTAGATGAACTGAATCAGTAAGGGCTTACTTTACACATGCTATTGCCCTACGGCGCGTTTGTCCACCTCACTCTGGATTTCTACATTGATCTCTGGTCTTAGAGGAGAACGTCTTCGAAATGCTGCAGATTGTTACTATTTGTATTTTTTGTTAGTATTTTAGATTCTCCATCACGGTGGAACTCTTCGCAGGGACTGAAGTTGCCCTAACGGTATTAATAAACACACTAATATATATATATATATATATATATATATATATATATATATATATATATATATATATATATATATATATATATCTATATATATATATATATATATATATATATATATATATATATATATATATATTATATATATATATATATATATATATATATATATATATATATATCATGCCTATGAACCTCTTCGTGTAAATCCAAATTCTTAGGTCTGATTGAAAAAAACGTTGATGGCGCTATGTACTTCTTTTCTGCGTGTTTTCTGCGCGTCATTCTTGTGCTTCAGAGGCGCCTCAGGGTCGAGGCGTTACTCCGCCCGAGGCTGGACCGATGCCACCTACGTGTTCGCAGCCATGCCACCGGATGGCGTCCTGCGTACCTAGCGGAACGCATTTTGTCTGCCTTTGCATGCAGGGTAGGCGACAACACACACATAGCGTTCGTTTATTACTACCGTTTGGATACGTCACGCAAACACACTTCATGACCCATATTGCATTAGCGGCGGCGGGGTCGTTTATGGTTTTGGTGTGATACCTTAGTGTGTGCAGACTCTAAAGTTTTGAGGTATATTTCCTACGCCGATACTTGTTTGACGTAACCATGTATATAGCGTATACGGAGTCTATCCGATCCTTTAGAAGAATGCCCGGGAGGTTGCTGTTAAATTCTGCGATCACCTACTGACTCTCTTTGTTCTCAAAACACTGTAGGAATAGCTCGCTATTAGATGGCTACAGCCCGCTCCATTGATCGAACGCTTTAAGATCCTTGATGTCTCTGAGTACCACCGAAGGATCGTTGTAAAGAAGGGTCCCATCGTCGAGGTAGAACAGAGGGACCTTGAATGTAGCCTGCTTGACGTACTTATGCAAAAGCAGGCTAAACGCAAGGGATGCCGCTGCATCCCCCTGTTAACAACCAGCTGGTGACCTGATTTCAACCTCACCGAAGATCAGGGGGAAACGCCTACATTATGTCTGGTGCGTCACTCGACGTGCTTGGAAACCTATGTCAAAAGGTGCCCTCGTTTGTTTAAGTTAAACGCAATTTTAAAATATAATTTTTGGAGGCAGCATTTCTCGCAGCTGTCGAAAAAAGTGCGAGCTGTGTAGTAAGCAATTATTGCCACCACATTATCAGTGGCGTACCTCATCTGCCCCGTGGCTGCAGGTAGTTTTTCACGTTGACCTGGGCAAGCAGGGTCTTTGTGGCCAGTCTACGCAGTGTGTTTCCTGCACATCGTTGTGGTCTTCGTTGGCAGGGAGAAAGCATTTTAGATGGTCAGGCGTGATGTAGTTGAGGCCTCCTATCCTCGCTCGAGCTAAAAAGCCAATAGAGGACGGTGATTCCCTGTCCTCTGCAGGAGTAGGAGGGTACTTTGCCACTACCTCACTAATCGACTCCTTCGGTACGGGCGAAATCGAGTTTATCGGAAGACAAGATTGTAAGATTGTAATTGCGCTCCATACCCTTAAAGTTTATGGGGAGTTTGTGAGCAGCGATCTAAGCGCGGGACTTAACCGTCATTACACGTCTGCCTAAATCCTCGGCCTCCGCGCGAGTGAAAGCGGTACCCCTGAAAAGGGCTTTCTAATCTCTGACCACGCTAGCCAGCTAATGGCCTCCTTAGGTTTATTTGGCGACGTGGAGGAATTTTTTTTGGGGCGAGGGTGAACAGTGCGGTCCAGCTTTCTCGCGCAGAGGGATTTGTGCTCCCTTTGGAATCCTGCGCAACACCTTGCGTGTCATCTTGGCGTTGGTGAGCAACCGGTAAAGAGGAGGGAAAGAAGAGGACGGCAGGTGTTGCCAAATGACAGCCCTCCATTCCCTGGCGGCTGCCTGGCGGGGTGAGGAGAAGGTTCTGCTAGTGGAGCGCGTAGTGGCCGATTGGAACGCTGCTGTTCCCCTAGACTCGGCTATCATTTTCTTATGAGTTTTTCCTGCGTGAATCTCGGACCGTTACGCGACTGGTTTCGTTTTGCTTCAACCTGTCATTGTTGGAACTTCACAACGCCATGGATGCTGGTCCCGCCGTCGCAATGACCACACACTCTACACTCACAAGGGTCACTAAGTTACACTCGTGACTCTTGTATATCAATCACTTCCTGGGTTTACCGTCTTGCACACACACCCGTGTTCATTCGGAGCTTCATATGCACACGTCCTCATTTCTTGGCGCCAAAAACAACAATAATAATAAGGGGTAGCGAAAAAAATTCGATACAATGAATCAATCACATTAAACATGGAGACAAAACATGTGTGCAATGCATATATATATATATATACATATATATATATATATATATATATATATATATATATATATATATATATATATCGTTATATGTTTCGTCAGTAGATTAATTATCGTATCAATCGTCCATATATGCAGGGACGGTAGGCGACGGTGTGTCGGATTGCCGCCCGATCACCTGCCATGACGACCCCCGACTCTGTCCAGCGGGGGCGCATTGCGTCTCAGCCTCCTGTCGGTGCCTTCCCGGCTACGTGGGCGACGGCAGCCACTGCTCCAAAGAGGAAAAACTCGACCGTTTCAGCAACGCGGACGGCGATCTGCTCATCTACTCAAGAGGTTGTTGTGCTTATCCTAACAGACCGGTAGAACAGAATAGAGACCAGAATATATATATATATATCCTAAAGTTCGCGGGACTTTTTCTCTGATTACGCGCATGGTAAAATACCTTTTCAGCCGTTGGTGTCTGCGGGTCTTTCTTCTGAAGTAAATACTTGCTGTGTGCAGTTTGCTTCAGACATATACTTGTGCGCACGTTCCGTACGAATATATATATATATATATATATATATATATATATATATATATATGTATACATACATACATTACGGTAAGGCAAGTGCACTTAATTGCACCGCATTTGTAGTGGTTCAGTTAACGTTAGTGCTCAAACTCACTCATTTCAAAACTGTTTGCCTTGTTATTGTCACGGAACTGCAACCTACCTTTTGTGTGATATATCTGTATACATATATTTGTATTGTCGTATGGCCGTCGGATGTTTGCACACGCAACGGCAAAGCAGATGAGCTGAGGTGTGTGGCCACCGTATGTATGCCATATAATAGAAACAAAAAAGCTCAACGACTTCGCTTTCGAAGTCGTTGGGGGACGAGTTACCATTTAAAAATGCGCCGACTAGCGATGTTCATTTGATGACTCAAGGGATGACAATCCTCGAGCTTCCCGCTATTCCATCTGGACAGACGCCGGCCAGACTACTGGCCCTCGGCGATGATACTTCAGAGGTGAGTTGTCTCTCTCTATCTCGATTGCGTTAGCTCGTAGGAGCGGTGCTTCAAATGTGTGCTCGAGTTAAGCACACCTTATATATATATATACATATGTATATATATATATAACCTCACGTGACACCTTTTTACCACCATTTTTATTAAGGCGAGCACTGCAGACGTATTGTAAATGATTAATAAATCATCACAATATTTTCCATATATATATATATATATATATATATATTGAATACGATATATTATTTATTGTTTCTACTCTCCCAGAGGGGAAATGGCGTGATGTGTGTGCGAGTTTGCACCGAGGCCGTGTTACTTGTACGATGTGATTGACTAAAAAAGTAGCGAGCATTCACCTAATTTCACTTGCCAAGTGCGATGATGATGATGATGATGATATCGTACCCGATGTGATCTTTGCACACATCAATGATATATAAAATAAACGTATTTTTTTCGATATTTTTGCAGAAACGTTTTTGGGTTTTGAGCAGTTTCGGTTCACGTCGCTGAGACGCTCGCATTGTGCCACATATGGCCTATCGATGTTTTGCTCTTATACTATTAGTACTATTATTATTATTATTATTATTTCTTACTGCTTGTATTACAACCTTGTTCTGCTAACTTGGGCTGTCACCATCGCCCGTAAGTAACATCGTCACTACCCAAGCCGCTAATTTATGCTCGATCATTGCTTAACTCGTTGACGCAGATCGTTGGAGTAGCCGTAGACTGTGACCACGAACACATCTACTGGACGGACAGTATCAACGGGAAAATCTTCCGTTCGAGAATCGATGGCAAAAACACAGAGGAGGTACTATCTGGTACGTAATCGGGGGGGGGGGGGGGGGTTGGATGTCACCGAAGACTATCTAGAGTCGTAACATACATCTGCGAATATTTACTACGTTATAGAGGCTGCGCGATATGTTATGCATGAATTGGTAAAGCCAACGTGTGCGAGTGTTGTGATGCTTATACTTGCGTTGCTTTTGCGCCACTGAGATTACTGAACAGCACACTGTAGCCGAGCAAATTCGCGTCGTATCGGGTGAGCGAACCCTTTTAATCCGCCGAGTCAAGGTGTATCTATTGAAAGTGGTTTGAAGGACAAATATACGCTCTTCGTATCGTTACCATATGCAGATTTACTGTCGGCAAAGTAACCTTCTTATACTGCCGGCAGTATTATTTATATACAACATTTTATATACGTTACTAATTACTCTATATACAACACAGGTACGGAATTCGTTTTCTGGTACACTAGTCATGTGAAATGTGTCATGCATCTGCAAATGCGGCACAAATATTGCAAACGTATTCCAAGACGTTTACCTACAGCTGGTTGTACATTTTTCAGAGAACTTTTGTCATCATTGATCCCAAGATCGAATTGCCTAGCAGTTGCGTTAAAAAAATCATCACCTCGAGGCAAACACCTTATACGAATAAGAGGCCTTGACTGAGAGAATACTTACTAAATTGGGCGAACGATTAAAGATAACTACTGGGAACAAGAGAGCCGCACAATTTTTCCGCCAGAGACTTTTCATTGACGTCCAGCAGGGCAACGCGATCTCAATTTTGGGATCGCTTGCCGAATGGTGCAGACTAGGGCTGTAATAGGCTGAAAGTTAACACGTGCACTTACACCGAATTGTACTATAAACTGATTAATAATATGCAACATGTCCTTTTGCAAATAAAAATAAAGGGCCTACGCGATGACCGTCTACGCAAAGGGCTTTGTCGCAATAACGGGTCTGCGCGGAAAACGCAATAAAAATTGAGTGACTGAATCTGCATGAGTCGTAACATTCTACGATACGATGCAGACAGCAGATCTTTTTAGGCCCCGTAGAACGCTAAGGCTAAGTTTACTAGTTTAAATTTCACTAGTCATCCAGAGAAGAAATCTGAGAGAGTGGTTGCTTGTATCTGTCGCTTTGTCTAACTGCCTGTCCGTATTCCTAACAGGCCTGAAACAGCCGGAAGGCATCGCTGTAGATCCATCATCGCGAAACGTTTTCTGGGTAGACTCAGAGCTAGGCAGAATTCAGGTAGCGTCGATGGACAATTTCGCTCATACATACACGTTGCTCGGGGACGACCTCGACAACCCCCGAGGAATAGCCATTCACCCACAGAGGGGGTAAGTTTTTCCTATCATTGCGACCTAAACTGAACTGTATTGATTTGATTACGTGTTATGCACCCGCCCATTTATTCCCGAATAAATATTGTATTGAATCTAGCTTAAAGGGTTAAAAATTAGGAACGTTACATCTTTCTTGTTTATTACTTACTCACTTAGTGCTTGTTTTCTTAATGCCCTCTCCTCTAGACGTTTGTGCTTAACTGAATGAATTATGCCGCGAGGCGTTAAAGTCATTATATCGTCACACATTATGCCGAATTTCACACATCAATTGGTATTCAGGCTTCAATGCAGGACGAGATCGTCGTTGGTTAGATTGTCTAGTTGCAAAAGGCTTATTAACAAGTTTTTAACACGTGTAATATTCGTTTCGCAAATAAAACGCTAACAATAAGAATAATCATTCTCGTACTCGTCGTTATACGCTACATTATTTATAATTTTGCTAATTCTCAGCAAGGTGTACTTTACCGAGCGAAGTCTGGACTATCCGCGTATCGGCTCTGTCTCTATGGATGGCACGGAGCGAAGAACGCTTGTCGACACCGAACTCGAGGTTCCCAATATGCTTGCCGTCGATCCTGAGGTAAGGCTACGAAACGTTTTACCTTCCATTGCCAATGCATGACTACACACATATATTTACACGTAGGATAACTTCTCGACACGTAGATATACCCACATATAAGTGGTAGCGCAGCATTGAATGCTCTTGAGGTTTGCGGAAGATTAATTTCGGGAGGACCCTACAAAGACAGTTAAAATGCTACTGCTGTTCTGTTAAAGACAGTCGGGCGATTTAGCTGCCTTTGTAGGCAGCGAGATTATATATATATATATATACATATTCAATTCTTTGGGGGGTATATATATATATATATATATACCCCCCAAAGAATTGAATATGTATATATATATATGTATATATATATATATATATATATATATATATATATATATATACATAATCATTTATTTATGTGTATAAGATAAACAATTGTGATGTAAGAACATGTGCACAGCCCGCTTGGGGCATAACTCAAAGCATTAGGTCCAGGCTAGGGCTGGTCCACCTAGCCAGGGTACCTCTAATCGAGGCGGCATTCCCTCTTTGAACATCTAATGACAGACGTTGCAGTAAGTATTCGCCCGCCCTCTTGTCTATATATATATATATATATATATATATTTTATATATATATATATATATATATATATAACTATTGTTATACATATATATATGATTATATTTATATAATCATTCGTTCTATGGATATGCTTCGGTCATATAGATTCCACATAGAGAACTAACTAGTCCATATAGTTATGAATTTATTTTTGTTAAAATAAGTTTGCATAAGACGTGTTTGTTATATGCGACTTGTGAGGAGTATTCAGCGTAAATTGAGGCCGTGTCCAAAGTAGCTCGCGTTACGGACTATACACAAACACAAATGCTGTACACACACAAGCTGCCCTTAGCCAAAGTGTATGATATGAGTTTGTTCTGATTTATCACGGCTTTCTTTCACGACTGCGTTGTTAATGACGATTAACGACAAAAGGGCGTCGACAGGAAATCAATTTGCTGCGCATTATTTCCACACGATGCGGATTTGAACGTCAAATCATAGCCATAAGGACATGAGATGATGCTTATTCTCCCGTTTGAACTCCCTAATAATGAATGAGCTAATAAATAATGAATAGTTTGCCATTCGCTCCGCCAGGCCAGCATGCGCGTGGTGTGCCCGGCTGTTTGACTGCCCAGCTGTGTTGATGTTGTTGGTTTCGCCGGTGTTGGTGTCACGACCTTATTGTTAACGCAGAACTGCTGTTATTTATTTTGTGGCTATGTGTTGTCGTTGTTTTTTGGTTGTGGTTTTTGTGTACTTGCTACGGCGGCCGCTGCCACTGTGTTTAGAGCGAGGAACTGTGCTGGACGGACGGAGGAAGGAAAACGATCGAATGCGTCTCGCTACTTCCTTCCGTAGTGACGGGTCAAGGTCATCGAAGAGTCGTTTACCGTTCGGACGCGCTCCGCTCAAAAATGTTTGGAATCGCCATGCATCGTACGTAGTAACTAAGCCATTTGATGCTAGCGTGCGTGTTTATGGTGTACATTCATCTTAACACCCATATATATATATATATACTTAATGTATCTAATAATTTTAAAAATGCGTACGCAATTTAATTAATTGTAAAAATACGTACTGCACTTCATAAATGACCGAAACGGGCAGTATTATGCAATTATAACTATTATCACCGTACACGGAATGGCCAAGCATATTTAGCTATTGATTGCATGATTGATCGTTTGGTTAGGCATACGCCTAGATTTTGTTTTTAAGCCACGATGATATATATATATATATATATATATATACACATATGTACATACATATATGTATATATATATATATATATATATATATATATATATATATATATATATATATATATATATTTATACACATATGTACATACATATATGTGCCCGTCTTGATTGTTGTCATAGAAAAACGGATCTACTGGACAGACTGGGAGATACCCGTGGTACACATGCTGGACCGAACCAACAGCAGTGGGAACAGCCTTCAGCCGTCGCGGTTCCTGCCGATCACCGGTGGAGGCTCGCGCCTATATTCGCTTGCTATAGCGCCTAAACACTGTCCCAGAGGTACATTATCTTAGTATAAATATATTTAAACCGTCGTGGTAAACAGCATGCACACATATATATATATATATATATATATATATATAAAGCGTAGCCGCGAGGTATAAGGGGAAGTTATAACTCACTCGGGTTGTCTCAACAGTCTCTAACTGAACGACGAGCGTTGTCTCATATTAGATAACAGAAACACATAGGCTTGATTATGCTCCTCCCGGTGAACCTTACAGTAATAGTGGCCTTCACTGCCGTGCCGAAGGGGTTACATATAAATGGCAGATATTAAAAGGTTTCAGCCCAGTGCAGGATTAGGTCATGGCTTTGTAAACACGGAGTGAATAGCGGAACATGGTGAAAGAGAAAAGCAGCGTAAATATAGTTGGAGATTTCGAGGATAGCTACCATATGTGTCTAATAGCTACGTCGATACTGGCTTACTTACTTTGGAACGTGTATTGCTCCTAAGCTCCTCCTTGGTAATAACTCCTTCATTGGAGTCACTTTTAACAAGTGACACGCTTCGCCCCCCCCCCCCTATCTTAAACTGAGTCACACGACTCTTCAGTTCGGACTTAAATTCTGGGGATACTCTATACTATGTATATATATACGTCGCCACGCATATAATGGTTAAATGTGATTATGTAATGTATACAACGCTCTATGCATACGGGATCTAGTTTTCTTGATATGGCCTTTTCGGCGGCTGGATTGATTAGTAGAAAGTAGATACATTTTTGACTAGCTATTAGGATAGACTAGCATGTTATTTTGGTAGTACCGGTCTTTCGCTTCATAGAATCCACCTAGGGAATACTACTGAAATATAGGTTGAAGACTCAGTATAGCAACCAAATATTTTTACTACCAAGAAGCGACCGATCAATTACGATGGCGTTCAATACGAAGCAGTGATCCAGGCACGACGATGAAGGCCTAATTAGGCTGGCTTCTTAAATTGTTTGTTTCATTGGGCGACATTTCGGACTTTCACTTGTTTGTGACTCAACATCGATACGCCATCAGTCCGCACATCGTGCGAAGTCCGCCGCGGAGACTGCCCGTACATGTGTCTTCCAACCGATTCGTATGGACGAAGTTGCGTGTGCCCCGACGCCCTTCGTGAGGTAAGCTTAGAGGACGCCAAGTCTCGTCGACGTGTACCAGATGGCATTCAAGTTATCCCTCTGCTTTTTGTTTTCTGTTGCTTGCCCCGAGTAGCAGTGGCCAATTAGTAATGGCCATTAAGGCAACTCGATCCTCGGAACCACCAAAAAGTCAACGACGAACCGTATTAATGTAATGTTGTTCCACCTTGTTGTTCTTCTGCTGTTCTGCGCTGTCACTTTTGATCTCAGATTGGTCAATGCCCTTCCGCGCAGCCGCTAAATGTGGTTCCACCGCAATTCTCCACGACACAGATATACTAGCTTCATCCGATGCTCCACCGACCGCTAGTAAGCATCGAACCCATCTACCTCATCGACTTCATCCAGACGGCGGGGTCAACCCTGTGCACCCTTCAGCTTGACTTTCGTCCGAGGCTCAGCTATTCTTGGACTTTGTCTGTCCTTCCATCCGTTCAACTTTTTTCTAGCCTTTAGTGGCCGGCTCGAGACAAATCATGATGAAGAAGACGACAACGAAGATAGATCGGCGGATACGACAGAAGCCGGCAAAGGTTCAGCTGTCATGGCGAAGTTCAACGCCCCGTTCTGCATAGCGGATAGCAGTCCTAATTAAGACTAGTGTTATAATGGACAGTTGTAGCTACAAGTCATTTTGCTGCCGCCCTATCAAAACAGATCACGGACAGGTTGTCACACAAAGAGTTGTTCCCTGCTCAGGTCGCTTTAGATGGACGTTTGTTTTTCCAGTCCATATATGTATATGTTTGTGCGCATAACACGCTTAGGGAAACGTACGCCACTATGGTATCGTGATATACAGATCACCTATTCTTGTTTACGTCTTTACTAGACAAAATTAACGCAAGCGGATCAGTCACCGGCATCTGGTTTACTCTATGTCGAATATTGCAACGTCTTCTGTCGTCTCGAGAAATAAAGAACGCCCTTACGCTTTAAGGGGCAATTTATCGTGTATGGGATTCGTTATTAAATTAAATTGCAGTAAGCAAGTGCAACCGTAGTTACACAAAAGTAGAGTTTATATATATATATATATATATATATATATATATATATATATATATATATATATATATATATGGTTTTACGCGATTGCGTTACAATATTCAATAACTTGTCTCGGTGAATTCATTTGCTTGAATTCGCTCACGCAATACATACAATTGCGGCTCGATTAGAGGCTGCCACCTTTGTAGCGCAAGACGCAACGTTCGACGTTTGATTTAAGTAATAAAAGTATACCAAGCCACGCACAAATTACTGGCCAGTTGTTTGGTCTGGAACTCATACAGATGAGAGTAGCGTAGGGTAAAAAAGTATAATAGTAAACATGATAAGTTGAGGCTAAATGAAATTTCAAATATATATAGGAGAACCTGCGCTCAAAAACACAGATTATTCTACGCGGACAAGTTTAACACCTCTACACTCCGAAAACGAGAGGAAATTTATGAACAAGCTTTTTGGCAAAAATATACAGAAATAAACTTTACTTACGTCAATTAACCACAGCAATACATCTACAACTGACCCTGCTGAAATAGCCGAAGCACTTAACATCAATTTTGCAACAGTGGGCTCTAAAGCAGTATAGAATAAATATGGAGCAAATATAGCTGACAACAGTTACAAAATGTGATCAATTATCTATTAATTAATCAATTACATCCATTTGACAAAAAAAATCCCGCAAAAAATGTACATTTAATGAAATTACCTTCGAGGCGATTATACTGAAATCATGTAAACTTAAAGCAAACATGGGAGGCTGTCAAGCGCATATTTCCGGCAAGTTTATTAAGCAATGCATAACTTACTTACACAAGGGGTAGGAAATATAATACCAGTTACTTATCTCCATAAATATATAACTAAAAGCTGAGAGTCCAATTAAATAATTGCTGGTATCTTTGTCGATAATGAAAAAGTATTTGCCTCTGTAGATAAAAAGATCCTAATTAATATACTCACACAACTGAATTTCACTGAAGGTCCGAGTACACTTTTTAATTATTACTTAAGCGACAAAGTACAAACCACGAGAAACGGCGCCAATATGTCATCTCTGTGCTTCCCACACCTCGGTACACCACAAGCAACCAGCCTCTCACTAACACTATTTCGAATATTTATTAACTCTCCTCTAAAAGCTAGTGAATTAAAGGCTATCGCTTTTGCCGATGACATTACTCTTTTTTGCCCAATTTTCGTACAAAATCAAACTAGCGATGTTGAGTATACAAATAGCCAACCTTAAGTTATCTCAAATTAGTACTCAAAACATAGGCTGTGTTTAAATATAGAAAAATGTTTTTTTTTTTTACAACATTCTACAACAATTAGCAACAAAACCAAATAAAAACAAAAAATATAAACGAAACGACGACAACAACAAACAAGCAACAACAACATTTTATAAACACTTCCGTGGTATGTTACTTCCAGATTTACCGTTTTACTCTTCATCGAACATCAACAGGAATCGCTCCTTTGAGAATACCCAACACTTACCGTAACTACAGACTTAAATCATCTGATATGGTCATGGCCAACATTTTTATTTACGGGATTGAATTACGGGAATACCCACCACTTAAGTTATTCAAGGGAAGATGGCATAATAAATTACTTAGTGAACAATCCCTCGATCGATAATACATTTTAACGATTATTATTAGGCCTTTGATACGGTAGATCTAGACATTCTTTTGAAAAAGCTCTCCACTTATAGGGCGAATGAAAATTTTCTAAGGTGGATACGCTCATCCATTTTTGAAAGACGCCAAGTTGTCCAAATTGGACAATCCTCTCCCGTATAGAAAATATATCAATTGGAGTGACTTAAGGGAGCATCAGTGGTCCGCTATTATTTAATGTTTTTGTTAACGATATTTTTACTACTCCAAATCATGCTAAACTAACCTTGTTTGCTGACGACACAACGGCTCTATTCGTGGGCGACTCTCCCCAACAGGTTGAGGCAGTGATTCGTTAGAATATTGAGAGGCTATCTCTATGGTTTAGAAATAACGGCCTCTACATTAATTGGTCAAAAACAGGAGTTGTTCAATTTAAAACCCCAAAGGGCCAAACGACAATCAATCCTGAAGGTTTTGCATGCGGCCGCACGCTTGATATGCTAGTTGAAACGAAGTTCCTGGGTAATGTTCTTGACGAACATCTGACGTTTCAGGCGCATGCGAAACATGTCAGGAAAAAAATGGTCAGTGGCGTAGCTGCCATATACCGCACTCGCAAAATCCTTCCCCGCCAATGCCTCACAATAATGTACCACGCGCATGTGTAGAGCCACCTAACATATGGTCTGGAGGTGTACGGTCTTTTTTGTGCGTCTTATATAACTCCGCTTCATCCGCTTCAGAAAAGAGCACTTCGCCTCGTCTTAGGTCTCCCACATCGCGTTTCACTATCAATAGAACAATATAAAGAACTCTCAGGGCTCCTGTTACCATACCTAATTAAGTGTAGTTAAAGTATAATTTAACATAGCTGTTGAAATAAAACGTATTCTTTTTGGTCACCATCCCAACCTGGTTGGCCTTATCAAATCTGCAAGGACCCAAAACACCCGAGGCTCGGCATCTCACTTGCTCATTGTCTCCTCGGCCACAAGTACACAATCAAGGTTTGCAATCTACTTTAAGTGCTACCTTGTGGAACAAGTTGTCTAATAATAGCAATATTACGAGATACTACGGTGATAATGTATAAAATCTTACTGTAACTTGTACATATGCTTCGCACTAGCCTGTGGCTATATGAAGTTGTCACAAAAATGAGAAACTACAATTAAGTGTTAATAAACGTCATATAATTATAATAATAATAATAATAATGATAATAATAATAATAATAATAATAATAATAATAATAATAATAATAATAATAATAATAATAATAATAATAATAATAATAATTCACCAACTGGAGATGCACAAACGGCGCCTATTCGCGCCTCTCCTTGAAGACCACGTGGTAATGGCGTTTGGTCTCGAGTCATCTGGCGTTTGGGTCAAGAATGCACTAAAACTGACGCAAGAGCTTGTGAAGAAGTTCTTTGAGGCCATAGCGGAGCCAAGATCGACCGCGTTCCTCCAACAGAGGGTGTCACTGGAGCTTCAGAGTGGCAACGCCAAGATGATGTTGAGTGGTCAGCGACACTCGAGCAATAATAATGATGTTATATAATTAATATATTAGTAATTGTGATACATAATGAGAATAATAAACCCCAGTTTAAAAATATTGTTATTATTATTATCCATACTTATAAACTGAGCGCCCATAGACAGTAATAACATTATAGATAACTGGGATGACAAGTACAGCGATGTATAAAACACGGATATACGGGGAGCGTGAGTTTGAAAGCAATAAGCTGGACTGAACGGATATCATGCCCATCATAACCATGGCAGAATATGTACCACTGCCCGTAACGGTACCCACAACAGCAACAACAGGAACAACAATAACAACGCACTATGATGACTCGACCGAAATGAGGACGGCGTCACTTTCTTTGTCTGTCTATCGCGCAGTAAGCAAGCCATCTAAGTCAACGCTATTATAGTAGCTCGCAAGCGACTGAACCAGACGGCGAAACATCGGTACGCAAATACACCCGGCTAGCACACAGCGCAACACGGCTGAGGCCGTAAGTCCATCAACCTGCCCGTTATCGGCTTGATCCTGATCTTGGATACGTCGGCAGGGTGCAGCCTTGCGAACAGCATCAGCAGCGTAGACTGAGTGCACTCGAGTTAAGAACGTGCCGCATTGCAACGGAGCGAGAATCGCAATGTCACCGCAACCTTCGTTGCATAGTAAATTTTACAAAAACGTTTCGTTTAACAGATGCCGGCAGCAGATATATGTGCGCATACATTTTTCAACAAAACTCAAAAGCAAAAAAATCCTTTGACGACACTTTAACATAGGTTCATATGGATATGCTACAAAGAAATGCGTGTAGTGCATAGTCAACAGAGGACATTATAAACGGTATTTTGGTTGTCACGTTACAAACCTTTCTTTGGCGTGCATACTGCTTATGTTTAGGAAACTTTTTGCAAACGTTTGAAGATAAGGCACCAGGACTTAATTTGGCGTAACATAGAGGGATTGTGCACGTATGTGTTGATTTCTCCGTTCTCAAGCCCAAGTGAACATATTACAGAACAGCGTTTAATAAATAGTGTCGTTATTTACATATTTAAGTAGAACACAAATAAGTACATTTGCATAATGATTAAACGATTGTATACTATTATATTTGCTATAACTTGACTACAATGCAGGGTTGCCCGTAGCATATGGTATACTTCCTGATGTTGTAGAAATTCACGCTCGGATAAGGAGAAAACGCGCGTTTTAAGAAGCGTCATCGCTTGTTTTAATTGTAGATACAGCGTCGATTAGTACACAAGAAGTCTGCTAGAGAGAGAACGCATTGTGGTTGGTGCCAACAGTATACCGAGAGGGCTGGATCACTGCTCTAAAATTGGTACATCTCGAATTGCACAGTCAGACAGACATCCACGGCGCCACTGGAATGCGTTTCCTTGATACACACTATATATATATATATATATATATATATATATATATATATATATATATATATATATATATATATATATATATATATACTTTCCTACTGAAGAACCCAGGTACTGGCCGGACACGGCCAGTTCCAGAGTTACATGTCAAGGATGAAGCAGGCCATCAGCGGTGTTTGCGTACTCTGTGACTCTGGAGAGGCAGCCTCCGTGGAGCACACTGTGCCGCGGTGTGATGCACCCAGGAAAGCGCGGGAAGCAGGACCAACCACTATGAGAGTCTGGCCCATCAAGGAGGTCGTCGCCCATATGATGACTTCGACGGAGGCATGAAAAGAGGCGACGAACTTGTTCGACGCCGTTTTGACACTTAAGATAGCCAAAGAAACGGCCAGACGGGAAAGCCGCTCCCTCGAGCGGAGGGAGCCGGGGGAGATGGGGGAGTTGGGAAGCAGCCGGGCCCTCATGGTCTTGGCGCGCACTCACAGGACAGTTTACAAAATGGCAGTAACCCCCTATCCAACCGCAGGTAGACATGCTGGATGATAGAGAGGGATGACGCTGAGTAGAGGAGAACGGCAGAGACGCCTCTCCCACGGCTTCGAAGTAATGTCAAAGTAGTACAGAGTCTGGGGAAGGGGTGTAGGAAGAAATTTGGGTTCAGTGTGTATGTGAGTTCCACACCAGTTGAACAGTCTGCTTATATATATATATATATATATATATAGTTGGCTGGCAAAGTATACGCAAGTTGCCATCATCTTTGGCATCTTTTAAGTTTTGTGTGTACGTATGAAATTGAGTGTTCCCAGCACCCTCTAATTCATAGGCGTGGCAGGCTTTGACGTGGCGACGTGGCGCGTCAGACCGGTACGTCGATACGTAGAGCAGCCAAGGGCACCGCACGTCAGCCTTGTACAGGCGTTCAATGTTGGTCGCTTTGTCCTAGCCAGAAGAGCGAAGAAACCAGCAGAAGCAGCCGCATCAGAAGAGGAGGCACCAGAACGAAGAGGACGACAACGACGACGACGACGGCAGCGAGCTAGAGAAATAGAGAGTTGAAATCAGAGACAACGACGGTAGCGGCAAACCGAAAGCCACATAAAGTGCTTAGTG
Organism: Dermanyssus gallinae; assembly: GCA_003439945.1. Lineage (NCBI taxonomy): Eukaryota > Metazoa > Arthropoda > Arachnida > Mesostigmata > Dermanyssidae > Dermanyssus > Dermanyssus gallinae. Next base: position 125,723 of record QVRM01000994.1, read on the forward strand.
CGAGAACAGCGCATGGCTCTGGGCGTCTGTTCGGGATATGTGGCTGGCGGGGGTGAGGTGGGCGGCTGCTCAGGCCCCCAGCAACCCGTCGGCCGCAATGGGCTTAGCGTGGCGAACGTGTGCAACCACCTTATCGACACGTGGACTTAGCGGAACTAGAACGAGGCCAGCGCGGACGGGAAAGCGAGGTGAACGAGAGAAAGTAACAGAAGAAATACCGATCCAAAAAAAAACGAAGACCGAAAACAAGTAGAAAAATAAAAAGCGAAACACAATGGTAAAGAGATAAAAAGGTAGTGTGTGTGTGTGGTAGTGTGTGCGTTTGATTGGAACAGATGGAAACGCATGCGAAAGAGACAGAGAGAGAGAGAGAGAGAGAAAGGACGACAACAACAACGACAACGATGACAACAACAACGACAACGACGACAACGATGATGATGATGACGACGACGACGACAACAACAACGACAACGATGACGACGACAACAACAACGACAACGATGACGACGACAACAACAACAACAAAAACAGCAACAACGATAACAACAAGAACAACAGCAACAACAACGGTACTCGTTACCGGAAGCCAGGCGGCATCGACACTGCAGATTGCGAGCCTGTGGACAGGCAAGAAGTAGGCTAGCCGAACGGAGCGTGGTTGGCCTAGTCCGAACAAGCGTCGACCGAACAAACGTGTCGGCCTAACGGCGACGAGCTAACGTCATAGGCCGCGTGATTGTGTCGTGTTTAGGACAGCAGCAGCAGCCGCTCTCTGCTGTCCTGCTGCATCTGGCGGCCTGCGCGCGACGACAACGACGCCTCAACGCCTCACTACTGACTTAGCTGAGCCAGCAGTGTGGTGCTGCCCACATTGCCGACACGACTGGACCTCCGTGACTTCTTACGAGCGTGCCCGGGAGTGCTGCAGGATGGGCCGCTTCTGGCCAGCTAGCTTTTCTTGTCACAATGTCATCTAACATTGCGGCTCGAACGCAAATCTAACCTAAGCGCAGACATGTTTATTAGATTATCCTTTGAATCTCGCTAACCGATGGCAATATATATTTTGTAGCGGCGGTGGCTTAGGCGGCTAACGCACCGTTCGAAACGGGGCGTTGCCATGGCAACCACGGTTAGCAAAACATCGCTAGTTCGAGCCCTGGCCGTGCTGGTAGAATTTGTTGGACGTGGTTGTCATTGCCTTGCTGCTACATACCTCTGCTGGAGAAAGCCTATATAATTCCAGTACGAGAACGCGATGACGATAGATGCATTTAGACGCTATCGTGCCACAGGCAACTTAGCCCATTACGAGCGTCTAAAATGTAGTTGTCAGAGCGTTAAAAAAAAAAAAAAAAATATATATATATATATATATATACAATTATATCCGTGAATGCTTGTATCCGCTGGTGTTTGGCAAGGAAGCAGGGTATCGGTTGTTGATGAGCCCTGGGGGCATGATGGTTTCAACGTTGGTACAAGCGCAAGGATAAAAACCCATCGTAAGCCAGGTTTTATAGAACCAGGTTAAAAACGAAGTCCTGCAGTGCGCCGGGTGCAACACTGTGCTGGCTTGGCCTTATGCGTTATGAGCGTCCTGCCATTCAAATAAGAAGGTATGACCCGCCGGAGCCAGAGCCGTCACAATCATGCCCTTTTTGCTGTATGAAAAGCGCTCTTCACATCGAAGAGAACGAAAAAACAAACAATCGGGTACCCAAAGAGTTCATAGTCTATTGGTTTGCCCTCCGCAGGTTTCGTTGGAGAGCGTTCATCGTTGACCGGCTCCCTCGAAAGGCATACTTGTCACGCGACAGGGATGGAAGATTCTCGATCTCTGCATTTAGGTATCCTGTTATTATATTACCAAACAGTTTGCTTACTGTGTCCAGTAGACAAATTTGTCTATAGGAGATAGACCCGACTCTGGAATGAGCGAGAAGTGCACCTGCTTCCATTGCGCGAGGCACATTTTGCGTTCCAACAGTCGAATGGCCTTGCCTGCCAGCTTCTTCGCGTGCTGCCTCGCCAGAAGGCGAATGGTCCCGGGCGGCACACAGTCAGGGCCGGGTGCCTTTCCGGGCACCAGCCTCTCGCCCGCACGTGAAATTTCATTTACTTTGACAGATGCGATGGTATCTGGGCAAACAAAAATTGTCTTTAGCGGCTGGAAGGACTAGCTAGAGAAAGCAGTCGAACCAGCTCCAAGGTTTTCCCAGACAGCAAAGGAAAGAAGGCAAATGAGGGGGGGGAGGGCGGCGAAGCTTGCCCGTGACCACGCGGTAAAGTAAGCGCCAGGGGTTTCAGCCTCAACCGCCCCTACGGTGGCAGCGCTATTGTTTAATCCATGACAGTTTTCAGTATTCGTCGGCAGTCTCTGTAGTTGTTTTGCAATTCGTTCGCTCGCCGCCGGGCTCAAAGGAGGGAGGAGTCGTCATCTTCGCGCCGGTATCGTCTTACAAGCTGTGACCTGGCTCACTTGCCTTGTCTTCTCCTAGCTCTTAAATATTATTCCATAGAACCGACAATACAACCGGTGTTTCCTCGGCACACTGCACAGCAGTTGCCGTAGAAACTCGCATTGGCGCTGATTGCCTGTGAGATATGTAATCCGTTTGTCCAGCTCACTGATGATTCTCTTGGTTACCTTACTTATTATTATTATTATTATTATTATTATTATTTTTTTTTTTGGTTTTACAGTTGTGAGGTATGAACGTTTAAGCCAGGTTCATGATGCTCTGCTGTATTCCTCAATTCATGGCGCCTATGATAGAAGCCACGTTCCCCCTACACACGGCCAAAGACATCATCTGTCTCAAAAACATGGCCTCGCGTTAATCACCCGTAATATCTTCAATACACTTTCCAATATCCTTCAGGATTTTCGCCGTACCTGTGCTAATGGGCCCAAGTGTCTCCAATGCGATGGGTACAAAGTGGTACCTCCTTGACAGCTCGAGATACTTTCCTCGTTTTTCAGAGTTCGCGCGTTCTGCAACCCATCCAGATTCAACTGCGCTGTGACGTAGATACTACAAGGCCGCTGTGCATAAAACGGTTACATCCCATGCAAGGCTTTTACCATAGCGGAATGGTGACCCCGTCAGGTCGTAGCTCACTACTTCCATAAAGACCTTTCGGCTCGGGTGTGGATGGTATCCCTGCCCTTCTAAGGGCTCTTCTTACTATGGCGTTGAGTTTTGCGTGTCTTGTAAATCTGCCAGGGCTTTTTAGGCAGCTTAGAGGATGTAGACCATCAGAGTCAACAGGTTGGTTGCATGAAAGACATGAGAAAGGCTGGCAGACGGGCGCGCCTATCCTAAAGGCTGACACCATGCGGAAGGAGTTGGGGTCCAGCATGGAGCCAAGCTGGCGGGAGGGCAGTGCTTGGAGCCAGCCCCCGCTGAAAGGATGTTGAGCCGCTAAAAAACGGCAAGTTCTCTTGATAATGTAAGGTCATCCATGATATCCCTTGATGATTTCTTACTTTTACAAGCGAACTTTATCTCCCAGCATTCGAGGTTGTCCTTGAAAGCCGTCGTCGTTGACAGATCGAAGCGGTGCCGCAGATCGTCGATGAACAGCGGTGTGTCTGCTAAGAGATATACTAGGCGGTTCCGGGTCGAGATGTGTAATCCCAGGGCCCTCTTGAGAAAGGAGGCCTTAACACGGTTAAGCTGTTTGAGGTTTTGCGCCGTGAGGTCCTCCCAAATGACACGTATCCCATACGACGCGATCGGGGCTATTTTGAGATCGAACAGTCTCAAGGCGGTTCCGAGTGACAATAACTGCGGCGATTTTATTGCCCATACGGCGGTCACTGCCTTCCTGCACCTTTCGGCGATGTGTGCGGTGAAGCTGCGTCCGTTATAAGAAAACAGTAGCCCTAGGTATGGGAACCTATTTACGTACGCGAGCGGTACACTGGCGTATCGCAAGGTGTCAGTGCCAGTGATCCTGCCGCCCCTCCTGAATTTCATTGCTTCTGTCTTTCTCTGGTTTACCGTTAGACCTAAAGCATTTACAGCGACGTAAAGACGGGCTAAGGCTTGCTGTACCTGAAACCTGCTTGGACCATATATGACCAAGTCGTCCGCGTACAAGATAACTTTGACTAGATTTCTAGGGCCTCTTATTTGGGCGGGCAGGTCCTTCAGTAGGACAGAGAACAGGAGAGGGCTCAGGTTGTCACCCTGAGCTAGGCCTGTTGTCTGGGCAAAAGGTTCGAGTTCGGCGATACCATCCTCGATGGTTACTCTGTTCTCCTAGGTAGGATGGCCGCGAGAAGATTGAGCACTTTATCTGGCACTCCGACCTCTGCCAACGTGCGTAAGACCATGTCTCTAGGCGCCGAATCAAATGCTGCCTTGAAATCGACGAAGACTGCATATAGTGGGTTCATCGCTATGGCTAACGCCCTCTTAACGTCCTCCATCAGAATCGTACAGGCGGTCTCTGTCGAGCGATCTCTGCGGAATCCATGCTGCTCGGTCGGGATGGCTCCTACGCCCTCCAGGTAGTCACACAGTCTCCATGTAAGCAGACAAGAGAGTAGCTTATAGCATACGCTCTTCTTCGCGATGCCCCTCCAAGATGACGGTAGGGCCGGATCCCCCTTACCCTTGGGTATAACTAGCAGATTTGCATCCCTCCACTTTGCTGGGAGCTTGCCCGTCCGCAAGCATTCGTTGAATAGCGCGGACCAGTAGGAGCAAGAAAGAGTGCACATTTTAGATGCTCATTGCGTACTCTGTCGGGGCCGGAGGCTTTATTATTGCGGAGACTTCGAAGTCCTCGTAGGACCTCCTCGACGGTGAACTCCTGCTGGAGGGAGTCCCGTAGCCATGTCGTCGATTCACCCCACACGGCGACTAGGTTTGGCACCTCGCGAGGAATGGTGTCCCGTGAAGCGAACATTTCCGAGAAGTGATTAATGAGGGCTGACGAGCTGATAGGGCAGGCCGCGGTGCTCCCTCGGTGGGCCAGCCATCTGTAGGGATGACGCTCTGCGTCGGCTATAAGGCGAGCCTCCAGCATCTCCTGGTACTTCTTACGCTGCGTCGCGTATGTTTTCCTACAAATTGTTCTGAATATCGAGGCCAGCTGATGGTAACCCGGATGCGATTCCGCTAGGAACCTGAAGGTAATCTGGGCTCGGCGAGCAAGCCCTGGGAGATAGAGTTCGCGGATATCGATGATAAGCTGGGAGATAAAGTTCGCGGATATCGATGATAAATTCTTCGAAACTGGAGCTATGACACGTAACGAATGGAGAGGGGCGTATCGTTACAACCGTCACGTCGTAACCCGCTATGCCGTACACGGCTTTCATCATAAACTGTGTATCGTGCGGGACTTCCACGAACCAGATGAGCATTGCAGGTGCTCCAGATGCGAAGCACACTGTGGAAGATACCACGCCGCTTCCTGTGCTCTGGTCCCTTCCCTAGGTAGCCTGACTGACCCGATCTTAAAATATTCGCGATGAGCACTTTCTAGTCTATTTTCATATAGGAGAAAATTGGGTTGTAGCCATATAGTCCGTGTAGTATATACTTATATACCGGATGTCTTGTGGGCTCAACCCCCAATGTGACACGACCATGCCCAATGGTGCAATTTTAGCCGCTATTGTATACAGTGAAGAGATATTATATATTTGTGTTTATACTACCTGGCAAAGGTGAATAAATGTTTGAATTGAATACTTTTACAAGCGTCGAGAAAATGTTGGTTCACGTGCTCTTTCAGGGGGCCGGGGTCAAGTTGGCTCCTCATCGTCGCATCTGCCAACATCGTAGTTTTCTTTAACACGATTGTTGCAACTTCATTAACAAGTGATTCCGCTAGAGAGCCAAATTGATTCAATGATGCAGCATAGCACACTGCGGCGAGGTCGATGGACCTTCTAATACCAAGGCCTCCGAAGGCTATTGGAAGGCTTGCTCTTTTCCATAAGTTCTCCTCTAAGCTAATATTCAATACCTCACCCAGAATATCCCTAGTAGTCTCGTCGTAAGCAGCGAGGCCTTCCGTATATGTGAAGGTCGGGGATGCTCGCAACAAATAGTTAAATCTTGATGACCCAAGACTGTGCTTCCATAGACAAAGGGCCGCCTGTGGGTGCATATTTGTCAAGCGTGGGCGGATTTTTGCAAGAGCTTCTCGTTTTGCGCGAAGAACCCGTCGGATTCCTTCACACATGATGGGAGCACCCAAAATATCTAGGTCCTCTTGTGTGGTGCAAATTATTCCGGGAAGTGCTTGCATGATCGTTTGAATATATTTCTCTTGCTCTTGCGCATTGCCTCCTATCGCTGTAACCTCACACTTAGATGCGTTGAGCGTTAGCCCTCCCGTTTCCTCGAACTGTAGTACGGTCTGTAGATCCTTCGCCACAACGTCCGAGGGACCACCCAGGATTGCATCATCCAGATACCAGACGTTAAAGGAGCTCTGTAGACTTGACACCAGATCAGAAATGCCAAGACAAAACAGCGCTGGCCCTAGTGGGTCTCCCTGTTGGATACCGGTCCTGGACTCTATGGTTACATCTGTATTCCAAGCAAGCATTGACGCACTTCTGTAGCCCTGCCACACCATCGGTAGGAGTCTTGGAGCCTTCTTTTGTACTTCATCAAACATTTTATCTCTTCTTAATTGGATCTCTTCTCTCTTTTCAATAGTGTTGGGGGTGATAAATCTCTTCTTATTGGATTATTATTATTATTACTATTATTATTACCACTATTTATTATTATCATTTAGTTAATACAATTGTGAGGTATGAACGTTTAAATTATGTTTATCCTGCTCTGTTCGCTTTCTGTCAGTTCATGGCGCCTATAATGGAAGCCACGTTCCCTCTACACACGGCCAAAGACATCATCTGTCTCAAAAACATGGCCTCGCGCCGATCGCCCGTAACGTCTTCGATTCGTTTTCCGATGTCTTGCAGGAGTTTTGCTGTACCTGTGCTGATGAGGCCGAGTGTCTCTAGTGTAATGGGTGCAAAGTGGTAGCTTCTAGATAGTTCTAGATACTTCCTCCGTTTTTCAGAATCCGCACGTTCTGCTACTCATCCCGATTCGACTGCGCTGTGGCGTAATTATGATAACGCCGCCGTGCATGAAACCGTTACATCCCATACAAGGCATTTTCCGTGCGACCACAGCGGGATGGTGACCCCGTCAGGTCGCAACTCACTGCTGCCATTAAGACCTACTGGTTCGGGCGTAGATGGTATCCCTGCCCTTCTAAGAGCTCTTCTCACTATGGCGTTGAGTTCAGCGTGCCTTGTAAGTCTGCCGGGGCTTTTTAGACAGCTTAACGGGTGTAGATCGTCCGAGTCAACCGGTTGGCCGCATGAGAGGCACGTGAAGGGCTGGCAGACGGGGGCGCCTATCCTAAGAGCTGACACCATGCGGGTAATAATTATTATTATTATTACTATTATTATTGCAAGATCTTACCTACAGACATCGAGGCAACACAAACGGTAGTGTATCCTTTTGTATCCATTCATTGTCAGTCTTGGCATCACCTTTATCATGTGACACACACTTTCAACGTAAAATAACTGGCCACCGAACCTGGTACGGCCTGTGGCCACATAGTCATTGGTCTCCTTCTTTCAGACAGTTTTCTCTAGACATTTTTGAAAGGGTAGTGGTAGTAGTAGGAGTACATGATGGCATAGATCACAGTGCTCCTTTTGAAAGCAAAAGCACCCGTCCAAAATCGGTGCAGAGCAACAGAAAATAGCGGCGAAAATTCGAGTAAAACTGAAATCAGCCTCGCAGCTGAAGGACAATATGATGAGCAGAAATAAGACACGGACGAAAACAAGGAAATAACCAGAAATAGGAGGAGGCACAATAAGTCAGATGAAAGTAGAAGAACACTAGGAGAAAATCTGGCGCAAAACAAAGGCGCAAGTGATACGATAAGGGAAGAGAATCAAAAAGAAGCAGTGGGCTAGAGAGGCTAAACGAAAATATAGAGAGTGGACCAGGGGGGATAAAGTGAACCCAAGAGATAGAAAAAGAGAGATAGAGAGAAAAAGAAAGAGAGAAAGAGAAAAATAGGAGGGATGAGACACAAACAGCCCTTCTCTATACTTCAGCCTCGGGCGCAAAGCTCATTTTTTGTTGTTCGGCTCGATCTGGCTTGGTCTGGCCTGTTCCCACGCAAGAAGCATTGAGCCAGATTGCCGGAGACGACATCGCAGTCCGCCAGTCCCCCTGTCTGACGCTTACTCGTCTCTCTGCTCGCCCGTCCGTCCTGAGCAGCTGTGTCGCCGCCGCGTTGCCGCCGAACAGTACCGCCGAAGTGGGAGTGGGAGTGGGAGTTGGAGTTGAAGTTGTGGTCGTGATGGTGATGGTGGTGGGGGCTGGTGGCGGTAGTGGTGATGGCGCGAGCCTTTGCAGGACATGAAGCAGCCGCAGCAGCAGAGTCCTGGAGTGTCACTCACTGCACTCATTTTGCTGCTGTCTCGAAATGAGGACTCGGCAGCAACGCGAGAGCGTGGCAATAGTAGCGTCAGGCCCAGCCTCATCGTCAGCAGCAGCAAAGTAGCGCATCATGATCATCTTTCTGGCTTCAGAGCTTCATCGTCGCATCGCAGCCGCAGCCGCCGCCATACATCGTAAAGCCAGCCGGTCGATGCTGCTGCTGCTCTTACCGTTACCGTTTTCTGTTCTTCCCACACGGCCCAGCCCACGGCCAGAGTTTTCGTCCTCCTGTAGGGGTTTTGGAGGGTGCCGCTGAAACAGTCGCTAAGCACCAAAACAGCAAACATACTGAGGCAACACACCGGTCGGCTAGTGAAACAACGGCTGCTGTTGTCGAATGAAACAGATACGAAAACAACAACAACAACAACAACAACAACAACAACAACAAGGATAGCTTAATGGACGAGCATTGCTCATGACGACGACGACAATAACGGCGAAGGACACCGGTGAAACACAAAGACGTCATGAGGCGTGATCGTAGAAACGTCGAAAAGTGGTCGAACGCTCATTCTCGACCCGTGCAGTCTCGGTTCCACGCCAAAACGCTGCCAAGGAAGCGGAACAGTTTCTCTCAAACCCCCTTCAGACCTCTTGCTTTCGCGCCCAAGCGGCCCCCTGTCTTCTTGTCTGCGCGTGCTCTGTTTCTGGACCAGTTGGCCAGACGACTTAGATCTGTTCCACCTACTTATTTATCTACCTGCTTTTTGTACACCTGCCTACCAACCTGGCCACTTTCCGCATCCACGAATAGAGGGACAGTATCTCTGCTTTGCATGAGATTCACGTGCCTCGTGCCGGATTTTTATCGTGTGTTTTTCGTTCACGTGACTGAAGGCTTGCGAGCAACTTATCTTCTCTCCGCATTTATTCCGCATATCCTTTTCGGTTCGTCGCCGAATTCATGGCCAATTTTCTGCGGAAAGACCACCTGGCTGTCAGCAGCACCCGGCGGCCCCTTTCACCTGTATTTCGGATTTAGTATCGTCGTTGTTTTTTTTTTCGGAACTTCGAAACGTTTTCGTTCGTTCGTTACGTTTTCGCAATACAAACAAAACACCGTACTATTCGCTCAACGGTTTGTTCGTCTTTCCTGTTCCCGTTTAGAAATATAACAGTCTTTCTGGTTTTTTGGCTGTTTTCTAGGACAATACTGACAGCAACCAAACGCAGGCTTAACGATAGGTGTAAAATTTTTGGATTAACGTAGTGGTTCCTAATAGGGTCTTGATCGATCAATGAAGGCATGACTAATGTGTGTATTGTTGGACATTGGACACTAAACGTCTGTCAGACAATGGACACGAAACATCTAAACGTTGTCATCACCTGCTAAATTTTGTTTTGCAACGTGGGTTCATGCCTGTATCTCTCTGTATCGGTCCCTGTCCCATATCCTTCTCAATATGAATATATCTTGCTTTTGCTTAGTCTCATCAAGCTTGTACCATTAAGTTTCTACATAAATGCCGCATATTGTTTTCTCTAAATATACAATCTTTAAGCAATGGATTCGCAAACATCAAAGTTAAATCCAAAATGTACAAAAATGTATGTAGCAAAGATTGCATTAGCTGCCTGCTTGTATAATACTTTGACGGCTTGTAATTGAGTCGCGTCTATTTGATCTGGAGGAATATGCGAAACGCTGACTAACGCAAACCGCTGCATATCTATCTCTGAGTTGGCAATGTTCATGGACTCAAGCGAATCTTGTTGATGCATGCGTAGCTGGAAAAGGAATATTATGACGGGCCAACAACATGAGATCATCCAGACAAACCCGCAGCCAGCACAAAGGCGTTGCTGGTCAAAAGAGTGAGTGTAAACAAGTGTATATGTATGAATGTGGTTGTGTACGATCATGGACCTGTCAACAGCTAACCGTAAATATGAATTCCGTTCACAGGTTGCTTGCACAACCATTCAGAGCCCTGTTTGCTTCTGTCTCACCATATCTACTACTTCTGCTTCAGTCCAGCGACTCTGCTGACTCGTCTCGACTCCGCTGCTGAAATTCGGCGAATTCAGGCACGCGGCCCGTTCCCCGCAGGGAACGGTGACTAAAATCCACATCCTGACAATGAGTAACCCCGAGCATTATTTCATTCGTTGCTTTCTCCTGTCTTTATTCAGGTCGACTTATGGACAGCGCAAAGCAAAGGATCTAGACCTGTCAGCCTCTGTACTGCGAGACGCAAGCTGGGCAATGGGCGTCGATTTGTGGTGGGCTTTTGCTGTCGGCGTCCTGCAAAATCGGGCAGAGTACTTATCGGGAGAGCGAAAAGCTGTCAAATAACTAGAAGGTAGCCCCAGAATACGCAAGGCGATGCCAAAGAGCAATCGAGTCACGTTCACGCCAGGATAATGCAGGCTAGTGGTGGGCCTAGATGATACGAATACTTGCAGCTACTCAACTTTGCTTCAATATATATATATATATATATATATATATATATATATATATATATATATATATATATATATATATATACACATATATAAGGTCGGTGACACGTCTATCGAGATGACAACGCCAGAGCAGAAAAAGGCTTGCTCGCCTAATTTGAATGAGAGATACATGTTGTGCGAGTAAGTAAAATAAATAAACGTGTGCGTTAAAGACAACCAAAAACGGAATGGCCGACAAATGAGCCAAAAGAAGCACTTTAATGTTAAATATTGCGCCTTAGCTAGACAAAAATGTCCGAGCCTTGAGAATAGGTCGTCGTTCTCATGGACGTTTCAGGAGCTTCCCACTACGACACTGGTAAGCACAACAACAAGCTCCTGTAGTATTCATAGTATTATGAATGCTCAACTTAATATTCGCAACAGTTGTGTGGTTTATATATATATATATATATATATATATATTGGGTGGATGCAAAAGTTCTTGCCGTTTTGGCCAAAGGCAAAACACAGATTTGCAGGAATATGCGTATTAATTTATTTATCAATATTGTATCCCCTCGATCAATAATATTTCGAGAAAGAATCAGCTTTTTGATCCGACTTTTTTTAAAGTCTGGTTTTCTGGAGAAAAAAAGTGTTGTATCTAATTTCAAACGTCCTGGAAGGACTTTATTTTTTCCAGTCAAATAATTTTTAGATACTGGAATAAGTGAGAGACTAACGGCTTAAGGTCCGGAGAGTACGGTGGGTGCTCAATACGTTTCCTACTTGGATAGTATATTTATTAAGACTGGTGTTTCTTATATGGGGTCGTGTTATTCTCGTCGACAATGACCCTTCTCCTGTTCACACGATATGGAACCCCATTACAGGCCTTAGAAGTTATTCCACGTTTTTCATGCTTTCAGCGTCTCGGGCATTATTCCCATTTTAAAACTTCTGCGAGGGATGCAGATTTAGTACCCTAAGCGAAACTCCAAATCGAGCGAGTTGTTGTGATGTCCTCACTTCTTTTATTACTAGCAAAACCCCGCCAATGATCAAAATGCCTTAATATAAATTAACAAAAAGTGACAGTAGAGCAGGTACGAACCATATATGCAAGAAACTCAAACTAAAATCCGTACTTAAGAAGGTCGTACAAATGGCTAAAAACTCCATATTTAAAAAATACAATGAGGGGAGATGTCTTGTATAGAAGTGACCGTGAAGTCACGAATAAGCGTTTTAAGATATGGCGGCCGGTCATTGCTTTTCAAAATGTGCACTTACAAGCGAATAATGATTTGCGACTATGGAGTAGTTTACCATTCAATAACAAATAACTACAGACATTAGGGCAATGTTGGGAAACATAAATATTAATTTTCGTAGTTTGTAGAACAATGCATGTTGCACTATTCTACGTGGAAGCACATTCGTACCGGTCTCCAATATACTCGAACCCAAGCTTTTGTTTTGTTTTAACAGAGCTCGTTAACACTTAAGTTTACAAAACAAGAATATATACACAGAAAAAGTAAAAAATTAATATGATCTTCGCAGCTTCGCAAGAAACAATATAAAAATCGTTGGCGTTTGCAACAGAGCAAGCTTTCCATGTAAGAGAGCTTTAGCACGTTTTTCTGTCGGTAAGCGGGGCTACAGCAACTCAGCCTTTTACTAACGTCTGGCACCTCAGATAATATGTGTCGAAGGACTGCTGACATCGACACATAGTGCAAATGCGAATTCAGACAATATTCGTCCTCTTGTATGTCTAGGGAGTGTAAAAAGCATCCTCGGTAACCACCTCCTATGGGTGAGCCTTCGAGCTCCTCGGATAGCTTCTTCCAACGAGTTTTCTTATTTGATCAGATAAGTCCTCGAAGGTGGCAATTGACCTCTTTGTAAGCTTCGGTGCGCTTTCCGTTGCTGCATACGGTTATTAAGCTCTGCGAAGCGAGTGCATTTGCCACCTTCGGTGTCCACTCTAGCACCTAGAAATGCCATTTTCACTTTGGGCATCGGGCCGCTTTGCCAAATTTCAACAAGTTTCTATTGGTGTCCGCATTATGTTGGAGTTTCCGACCTGGCAGAAGTTGCAGCGTCCGCCACCGATTCCCTGTTGAAGCTTCTTCGCATTAAGCAACCGTCACAGCGTTCTCGTTGCCGATATGCTGGGGTGGCCTTACTCGCTGTATGGACCAACGTCAACTTCAAACATGATGTGGTTGTGGTCGCTCAGCAACTTGACGTCATCAATAATCCGTCATGCGTGTATTTGCTCGGATACGCTACCCGTAGTAGCTATTGCAAAGTCGATAATTGAAGTCTGTTCTCCCCGACGTCTATACAGCATAGGTTCGTTAACTTTGTTCACATTCCGTTTACAAATAAGCCTGCCTATTGCGTGTTTCTCTTTTGCGTCCACACTTCATCAAGAGTAGATTTGATCGGTCAGGTCACTGAGACTCGTGGTGGCGTCCTCCATTGGTCAGATACCTGCGAAAAATCTCAAGCCCTTTATTGGGTTGCGTGTAGCAGCTGAAGAACACATAGGCTAAACAGACATGTTGTGACCCGATTCTCCATTCATGGCTTTCAGCACAAGCTCTGTTCGGAGCAGGGTTTCTATCACCCGTGCGATAGTTGTAAATGCTCTAGATGTGGGAGTTCCTGTGATAGATACCACGCGGCTAACTGCCCCCCAGTACAATCGCTGGGAAGCCTGGAAAGCTGACCTGGCTGAAATGTTTTTATTCCTGCAATGACTCCTGTCTTGTGTTAATACCCTTGTATATGTACATGGATTTTTTACTAAGTATTTGACTGCTACCTACAAAGGTGAATAAATGAAATTGATTGATTGATTGTAGAAGCTGAAGATGATCGTCCCGCCAGTGAGCTGCAACCGTGTCATCCCTCGTTTCCGCGATGTTCCGTGTGCTCTGTTGTCGTCAACTCGTCGGGTAACGGTTCACTGCGGTCGCCTTCCTTGCGCAAGGAAACATTCGTGGAAGAGCCATTTAGAAGACAGAGCATGTTTGCGGTATTTCTGCTTCTCTTGAGAGAAGGAATCGGCGCTTGTTATTGCTGGACCACCAGCGTCCTCTTCACCAGGAAAACTGACTCTTACAGTGCAACAGTGTCTGCAGCAACGTCAGTGTCAGCAATTCCAATCGTAGCAGAAACATGACACAAAGCGTTTGCCTAACAGTCCCTGTAGTAATAGCAAGCATGCTCCTCCGTAAGTGGTAGCCTAATCGCTCAATGTTTTTTTGCGTATCTGAAGTATAAAACCTATCAAGTCGGCGTCCGTCAACACAAGAACGTTAATTAGACATTGCCCCCAGAAAAAAATGAGAGAGTCGTCAATATCTGATGTTTTTATCTGATGTTGCTACTATTAATCAGTACCCGGATAAGATAGATTTTTTCCTAGACCCGCAACCCTATAATGCCGCAAAATTCGACACGGCGTGGGCCATGTTTGAGTTCTCCAGGAATATGTACTCGTATAGTTTGAGGCCGAAAGAACTTATCGATGTAGTCTAGCTAGCGACACCTTCGCTATTATTCCATCTAGCAAAGGTGGAATACTTTTGCTTACGACATATTGTCGCTAAGAGGCGACTGTTTCTCGCTTGATTTTACCAATAGGCGCACTGGCAATCCATGGCTTTCATTCCGACGACCTCGTGTAGCATTTTACAATAACGATTATTTAATAGGTAAAATTCTAATTGCAGAGGATAGAGATTTGTAAGCTTTAAATGTGTATATATGTCTTTAATTTATTTAACGAAACTTTGACATCATTAAAAGACAAATCCAAATAAAATAATTATAATGATTATTCCTTTGCTTTTCTTTCGTTCCTTATAACCAGCTTGTTCTTATAATCAGCTTGTTCTAAAAACCGTATTGTCCTTAGAACCGGATTGTTCTTAGAACCAGTTCGTTCTTAGAACCAGTTCGTTTTTAGAACCAGTTCGTTCTTAGAACCAGTTCGTTCTTAGAACTAGCTCGTTCCTAGAACCGACTCGTTCTTAGAATGGCTCGTATTTACACCACCTTGTTCTTAAAACAAGCTCGTTTTTAGAATCAGATCTTTCTTAGAGCCACCTCGTTCTTAGAACCACCTCGTTCTTACAACCGGTTTGTTCTTAGAACCGTATTGAACTTCGAACGGCTCTTTCTTAGAACCACCTTGTTCTTAGAACCACCTCGTTCTTAGAACTATCTCATTCTTAGAACCATCGCGTTCTTAAAACCACCTCATTCTTAAAACCATTACGTTCTTAAAACCATCTTATTCATAGAACCACCTCGTTTTTAGAACCACCTTATTTTTAGAACCACCTTATTTTTAGAACCACCTCGTTCTTAGAGCCAGCTCGTTCGTACAACCGGCTCGTTCTTAGAATCGTATTTTCCTATAAACGGCTCGTTTTTAGAGCCAGCTTCTTTATAGAACAAGCTCGTTTTTAGAACCAGCTCTTTCTTAGAACCACATTGTTCTTAGAACCAACTCGTTCTTACAACCGGCTATTTCTTAGAACCTTATAGTCCTTTGACCCGACTCGTTCTTAGAACCAGCTCTTACTTAGAATCACCTCGTTCTTAGAACCAGCTCTTACTTAGAACCACCTCGTTCTTAGAACCACCTCGTTCTTAAAACCACCTCGTTCTTAGAACCACCTCATTCTTATAACCACCTCATTCTTAGAACCACCTCGTTCTTAGAGCCAGCTCTTTCTTAGAACCAGCTCGTCCTTACAACCGGCTTGTTTTTAGAACCAGCTTGTTCTTAGAACAAGCTCGTTCTTAAAACCAGCTTTTTCTTAAAACCACCTCGTTCTTAGAATTAACTCGTTCTTAGAACCACCTCGTTCTTAGAACCATCTCGTTCTTAGAACCATCTCGTTCTTACAACCACCTCGTTCTTACAACCGGCTTGTTCCTAGCACCGTGTTGTTCTTAAACCGGCTCGTTTTTAGAACCAGCTTGTTTTTAGAACAAGCTCGTTCTTAGAACCACCCCGTGCTTAGAACCAGCTTGTTGCTTACAACTGGCTCGTTCTTAGAACCGTATTGTCCTTAGAACGACCCGTTTTTAGAACCAGCTTGTTCTTAGAACAGGCTCGTACTTAGAACAAGCTCGCTCTTAGAACCAGCTCTTTCTTAGAACCACTTCGTTCTTAAAACCACCTCATTCTTAATTCCAACTCATTCTTAGAACCACCTCATTCTTAGAACCACCACGTTCTTATAACCATATCATTCTTAGAATCACCTCGTTCTTAAGGCCAGCCCTTTCTTTGAACCACCTCGTTCTTAGAACCAGCTCTTTCTTAAAACCACGTCGTTCTTAGAACCACCTCATTCTTAGAACCACCTTATTCTTAGAACCACCACGTTCTTATAACCACCTCATTCTTATAACCACCACGTTCTTAGAGCCACCTCATTCTTAGAACCATCTCGTTCTTAGAACCACCTCATTCTTAGAACCACCTCGTTCTAAGAGCCAGCTCGTTCTTAAAACCTACTTGTTCTTACAACCGGTTCATTCTTACAATCGTATTGTCTTTGGAACGGCTCGTTTTTAGAACCAGCTTGTTCTCAGAACTAGCTCTTTCTTAGAACCACCTCATTCTTAGAACCACCTCGTTCTTAGAGCCAGCTCTTTCTTAGAACCAGCTCGTCCTTACAACCGGCTCGTTTTTAGAACCGGCTTGTTCTTAGAACAAGCTCGTTCTTAAAACCAGCTTTTTCTTAGAACCACCTCGTTCTTAGAACCACCTCGTTCTTAGAACCAACTCGTTCTTAGAACCACCTCGTTCTTAGAAACATCTCGTTCTTACAACCACATCGTTCTTACAACCGACTTGTTCTTAGTACCGTGTTGTTCTTAAACCGGCTCGTTTTTAGAACCAGCTTGTTTTTAGAGCAAGCTCGTTCTTAGAACCACCTCGTGCTTAGAACCAGCTCGTTGCTTACAACTGGCTCGTTCTTAGAACCGTATTGTCCTTAGAACGGCTCGTTTTTAGAACCAGCTTGTTCTTAGAACAAGCTCGTTCTTAGAACAAGCTCGCTCTTAGAACCAGCTCTTTCTTAGAACCACCTCGTTCTTAAAACCAGCTCTTTCTTAAAACCACCACGTTCTTAGAACAACCTCATTCTTATAACCACCACGTTCTTAGAACCACCTCATTCTTGGAACCATTTCGTTCTAAGAACCATCTCATTCTTAGAACCACCTCGTTCTAAGAGCCAGCTCGTTCTTAAAACCTACTCGTTTTTACAACGAGCTCATTCCTACAACCGTATTGTCTTTATAACGGCTCGTTTTTAGAACCAGCTCGTTTTTAGAACCAGCTTGTTTTCAGCACCAGCTTGTTCTTAGAACTAGCTTTTTCTTAGAACCAGCTCTTTTTTGAACCAGCTCTTTCTTTGAACCAGCTCGTTCTAAGAACCACCTCGTTCTTAAAACCATCTCGTTCTTATAACCACCTTGTTCTTAGAAATATCTCGTTTTTACAACCACCTCGTTCTTACAACCGGCTTGTTTTCAAAACCGTGTTGTCCTTAAAACGGCTCATTTTTAGAACCAGCTTGTTCTTAGAACAAGCTCGTTCTTCAAACAATCTCGTTCTTAGAACCAGTTCTCTCTTAAAACCAGCTTTTTCTTAGAACCACCTTGTTCTTAGAACCAACTCCTTCTTAGAACCACCTCGTTCTTAGAACCATCTCGTTCTTACAACCACCTCGTTCTTACAACCGGCTTATTCTTAGAACCGTGTTGTTTTTAAACCGGCTCATTTTTAGAACCAGCTTGTTTTTAGAACAAGCTCGTTCTAAGAACCACCCCGTGCTTAGAACCAGCTCGTTGTTTACAACTGGCTTGTTCTTAGAACCGTATTGTCCTTAGAACGGCTCGTTTTTAGAACCAGCTTGTTCTTAGAACAAGCTCGTACTTAGAACAAGATCGCTCGTAGAACTAGCTCTTCCTTAAAACCACCTCGGCCTTAAAACCAGCGCTTTCTTAGAACCAGCTCTTTCTTACAACCACCTCATTCTTACAACCACCACGTTCTTATAACCATCTCATTCTTAAAACCACCTTGTTCTTAGAGCCAGCTCTTTCTTTGAACCATCTCGTTCTTAGAACCAGCTCTTTCTTAGAACCACGTCGTTCTTAGAACCACCTCATTCTTAGAACCACCACGTTCTTAGAACCACCTCATTCTCATAACCACCACGTTCTTAGGACCACCTCATTCTTAGAACCATTTTGTTCTTAGAACCACCTCATTCTTAGAACCACCTCATTCTTAGAACCACCTCGTTCTGAGAGCCAGCTCGTTCTTAGAACCACCTCATTCATATAACCACCACGTTCTTTGAATTACCGCAGTCTTAGAACCATCTCGTTCTTAGAACCACCTTATTCTTAGAACCACCTCGTTCTAAGAGCCAGCTCGTTCTTAAAACCTACTCGTTCTTACAACCGGCTCATTCTTACAACGGTATTGTCTTTGGAACAGCTCGTTTTTAGAACCAGCTCGTTTTTAGAACCAGCTCGTTTTTAGAACCAGCTCGTTTTCAGAACCAGCTTGTTTTTAGAACCAGCTTGTTCTTAGAACTAGCTCTTTCTTAGAACCAGCTCTTTTTTTGAACCCGCTTTTTCTTTGAACCAGCTCGTTCTTAGAACCACCTCGTTCTTAGAACCACCTCGTTCTTAAAACCATCTCGTTCTTATAACCACCTTGTTCTTAGATCCACCTTGTTCTTAGAAATATCTCGTTTTTACAACCACCTCGTTCTTACAACCGGCTTGTTCTCAAAACCGTGTTGTCCTTAAAACGGCTCATTTTTAGAACCAATTTGTTCTTAGAACAAGCTAGTTCTTCAAACAATCTCGTTCTTAGAACCAGCTCTTTCTTAGAACCACCTCGTTCTTAAAACCAGCTCTTTCTTAAAACCATCACGTTCTTAGAACCACCTCATTCTTATAACCACCACGTTCTTAAAACCACCTCATTCTTAGAACCATCTCGTTATTAGAACCACCTCATTCTTAGAACCACCTCGTTCTAAGAGCCAGCTCGTTCTTAAAACCTACTCGTTCTCACAACCAGCTCATTCTTACAACCGTATTGTCTTTATAACAGCTCATTTTAGAACCAGCTTGTTCTCAGAACCAGCTTGTTCTTAGAACTAGTTCTTTCTCAGAACCAGCTCTTTTTTGAACCAGCTCTTTCTTTGAACCACCTCGTTCTTACAACCGGCTTGTTCTCAAAACCGTGTTGTCCTTAAAACGGCTCATTTTAGAACCAACTTGTTCTTAGAACAAGCTCGTTCTTCGAACAATCTCGTTCTAAGAACCAGCTTTTTCTTAAACCACCTCGTTCTTAGAACCCTATTGTCCTTAGAATGGCTCGTTTTTAGAACAAGCTTGTTCTTAAAACCTGCTTTTTCTTAGAA
>QVRM01000995.1:0-53048 GCA_003439945.1 Dermanyssus gallinae
GGTTTGGGGCCAAAGAGTGCGAAAAGCACTCGCGTAATGGGCGGAAGGCTTTGAGCGGTCACTCGCTATTGAAATTCGAGCTCTAACGGCTGTTCAACTAAAGGGAGTTAACGCAGTGTAACATTGCATATATATATAATATATATATATCTATATAGATATATATATATATATATTATATATATATAATATATTATATATGTGAGCTATGCGCATTACACAAGAGTCGACGGTGCCGTCCTCAAACAAGCTCGCCACCCAGTTTCCACTTGCTGAACCGGTTGCTAACGAACATCGATAGAAGTCATAAGCCCAGAAGTCTTCTCACAAGGGCTCTTGCAGATATTCTATCTAGAACCAGTGGCCCTCTGCATATCCCAGGACTTGATTGGGACATTGCTTCGAAGAGCTATCGAGGCTTGCTGCAGATAAGTAAGCTTACTTCGGCATACATCACAGACAAGGGGCAACGAAGGGTCCAGCCAGAACGAAGTATACTGTTCCACAAAACGCGCCGACTGGAATGACGTCATTGGGAGTCCGGGCGAAAGAAGCAATCTCAGCTAGCAAGATGCTTGAGGAGATCCCCGTTCTAGTAGGAAAGCTGAAAACGGCTTGTACCAGAGACATCATCTTCTAGACACGGAGGAATGAGTGGGCGGCAACGTCACTTGCTACCGCTCTACGCCAAGTTACCCGGGGAGTGGTTGACACCCGAGTGGTTACTGGCCCCACCACGACGGTTGTCTTGCGCGAGGTTAACCCATTCGCCAGCACGAAGGCCAGTAGGACAATGATCCGTACGGATTTGAGTCTTCATGACTAGACTCATATACGCGCAGAGGCGCCTCGACCTAACAGAAAAGCGGCTAGTAAAATTTGATGACCGTGCCAAAGCAAGAGATGCGAAAACTCCTGCCAAAAAAAAATCAAATTTGGTGGCATCAGCGGCAGACCTAAGAAACAAATCACCCTCCACACCTACGATAGTTGTCAGGAAAGAAGACACTTAACCATGGAATGCAGGAACAAGAAAGCCAAAATACAGATAGGCTATAGGTGCGGGAATGTTAGGCAATTTGTCTGAGACTGCGCCGCCAAAGCCCCCAAGTGTTACGTATGTTGGAATGTGGGCCACCGCATCAAATATGGCAGAAATAAGTTGGCAGTTCAGAAGACGGAGATTAAACAGCAAGCCTCCCAACGAGTAACGGAAGGAGAGCAACTCACTGTGGAGCAGAAAAAGCACTAAAGAAGGAGGCCTGTTGGAGCAAGACAAACTTAGAGGGATGAAGGGAACAGGGCACTGAAAAAAGCCAAATAGTTTTATGCCACGAACGGACAAACTCTGAGTAACCAATAAAAATTGAGTTTAATAGTAAACTGTAAATAGTACAGGCAAGCATGCGTTATGACAAAAGTAAATAGTAGCTAGACGCAAGCAAATAAAGAAGAGCAAGTGAATAAGAAGGATGATACACGGATCGAGCGCTTAGCGCTACAGTTATTATTACCGGTTCCTACAAATGACCAACATAAAAAAGAACAGGATACGTGTGGGCTAGTGTCTGCCAGTGCGTGGAGACTTTACCCGTGCTATATCAGCCCGAACTCTCACAGGAAAATTTAAAAGGTTTCTTGCTGAACTCGGGAAGTCAATAGGCAACACTAATCAAAGATCGGGACGCCCAGCGAATGAAACATGTGGATTTCAAAAATGATGAAATGGAAGAACCTTACTCGACTGGGCGCTAGTTATGCAAATACGCACAGATAAGCACAAGAACCTTACTTTCATAGGGCAAGAGGGATCTTTGGAAGCACTCAGAAGGTGGCGGACCTCAGGATTAACCAATCGTATTGCACGCTTGGCACCAACGCGGCGCTGGTGCTGGCAGGAGTCCTTCCCTGGTACCTGAAGATAAAGGAGAGGCGAATACTGTGGGGACAACGGCCTGAGCTGCCGTGAGAAAATAGAGAAAAAAGCAATGGAGACATGGCACCCGAATAGGACTGTGTTTCTTTTGAAGATAGAAGCTTACGCAGATCCTCAACAAACGTGTAGACTTTTAGAGCTCTCTCTCTTTTTCAAGAAGGCCAGCGCAATAGAAAACGCACGGTGCCTACCAACATTGTGCTAACAAAACTCTTAGCCCCTTTACATGGTATTCTTTTAGTAGTGATCCTCAACGAACACTTTAATTATATAATTAAATTTCTATAAGGTGAAATGTATGTGCGAACGTTCATTGACACAAATTATTTATCAGTTGATTACAAATTATTGTTTTGTTTCCAAACAGAGGTGTCTTTTAGTCCTAACAAAAAAAAATTGTTCTTTCTGCAGTCTTTTCGATACAACTTCAAATTCCGTAAAATTGTCGTCATAGCACCAGCATTTAACGTATCGACATGTAGAGGAGAACAATGCAATCAGAACACGCTCTTTTTTCGAACTGGTATGCCACTAGCAAACTGTAGGATTCGCCTTGGCTTACCACGTATTTTATTATTTTACATATGTAGACATATGTGATAAGATTCTCACAGTCTGCTTAGATTCTGATTGGCTCCGACGACATTTCCTCTTCTGTCGAATGAGTGTTGCGTGAGCTGCGCGCTTAATTAAACACCGTTTAATGCGTTTCCTCTCAGGTCTTAGCACAAAACATGCTAAAAGGGAGGCGAGTTGAACTGTCATCTGTTAGAGCGTCAGTGCTTGATGCAGCTTAACTACAAGCTATTGTCGTTTTTGTAGCCATAACTGTTTGAAGCATAATAAAAACTCGACAAACATAATTTCGTGGCGGTTCGATGGCAACGGTTTGAAGGGTCGACCCACCTTGGGTTTTTCTGTCCGTCGGTGTCTTTAACTACGATTATATGCCCTTACAACACCTCTCATCGTAACGTGACCAGTCTCTCCTTCTCTCGCTTACTCTGATTGCCTTAAATCCTACCTCTCAGACAAGCATTGACATTACTTTTCGATGCCATTCGATCCGTAGGGCGAGCAGTAAGCCTCTCCGATATCGGGATTACCGTGTACGTAATCCCGGAGCTGTCTTGAAATGCCGTCACACATTGCTGTTCCTGCTCGGCTGCTGCTGCTGCTGCTGCTGTTGTTGTTGTTACTCTAATGCTGTTGTGACAGACCATGGACGCATCGAGTTCATGGCTGTGCTGAACGTCAGACAAAAGCTTCATGACCTTGCTGGCACCGTCACAGCACTACCGGCCCGTTGATGTCGGGACGCTTGCGCGTATCATATCGAGCCAAGTTCCTTGATTCGACTTGTTGTAGTAGTAGTAGTAGTAGTCTTACTAGACCACAGGAGCTTTCCAAAGTTCCGTTCGTGGTTACGACGTCCATCTGTCACGATTCGACTGGTGGCGGTGCACCTTGCGCGCGGACAGGATAAGCAACGCCAACTTCACCAACCTTGTCGCCACACCTCATCGTTGGCGGAGTGATCTGCAAACATCGCAAGAACGCAGATCAGTTTAGGCACAGATCATGTCATCAATCAGTGTATTATGATTATAATAATGCCCATTCAGTCAGCACCATCGTGATCATAAGAACCTTTTCATAGACCAAGGTGTGCAAGGGTATGAGGATGGGGGGTCGGGGTCTACTATTACTGCTGAAATGTCATGCACAAGATGTCACGCGGCCTCAGCACCGTACGCTTAGCGGCGAGGCACAGAGCAAGACTGGTGCCTCTTGGCCATTCGTGCCGCCGTAAAATGACTTCTTACGAAAGTGGAGCACTGTTGTTGTTTGTGGTGGTTGTGCTTGTTGCTGTGGTTGTGGTTGTGGTTGTGCTTGTTGCTGTTAAAGTAGACCCGTCGCTAGTACGTACATGGCTGAGGCTTCGGCTGCGCGGCTTGCGAACGTATCCCTTGTCCCGGCTGGCCGTCTGAAGATAGCACGTGGCCAACGGCAGTACGCTCTGCCTGCTGAACGTGTAGAGGTGGTGCGAGGAGTCCTTGAACTCTTGCCCCCGGCCGCGCACATCCTCAATGATCTTCTGCTCGACGAACTTCTGCAGCAGAAGCGTGACCTTTTCGCGGGTGATCGACGTTGGCTCGCCGCGCTGTGGATGAAACAACGCCTCCCGGTTGCGCTGCAGATAGCCGAGCGTCCACGAGACGGCGTCATTGCCCGGAAAGCAGTTGGTGAACGTCCGGAGACCTTTCCGGTGACGGCCAAGCGGCAGTTCGGCGCGCACCGCCGACACAATCGTATTCCACGCCAGCGTTGCGTGGAACTGCTCTCCGCAGGACAGCTGTCGGCTTTCAAACGCCATCACGAACCGACAAACGCTACAACGGACGAGCAAACGCGGCGACGACGATGACGACGACAATAACGACGACGACGACAACAACACCACCACCACCACCACCAGACGACTAAACGCCAACGAATTCCTCGACGTACAGCAACGTAATGTCACTACGCGTCTTACACTGTACACAGGTGCTGATCGGGTCGTTTAATCCCCCGGGGGTGACGAAAAGAGCGTCAGCTGTCGACGAGGGGCTACAGACAAAGCACTGTCCGCAAGCTCACTCAGTTCACAGCAACAGCACCGCGGTTTCCGTACGCACGCTGTAGTACTACGAATGCTACTGCTATTCGCTGGTCGAACAACTGGAGAACACGAGAAATCGAGGGACACGAGACATCGCGCGGCGCCTTTGCTAACGCCGCCACACCTCCGGTCCTCTCCCGACTCGACCGTGACACGTTACCGGCGTGAGAGGGCAGTTAGTCCACGATCAGCCAGCTGGGCGCCTACGGCGGATGGCGATGATGATGGTTACGACCGCGGCGGGACAGCGGCGGCGGCAGCAGCAGCAGCAAGCAACAACAACAGCAATAACAACAACAAACAACAACAACAGCAATAACAACAACAATAACAATAATAACAAAAACAATAACAATAATAACAACACACAGCATTAGCGACAACAATAACGGTAGTGACAAAACAACACATGGTGTGTGTGTGTACACTCTACGTTGCGGGTTACCGGGCAGGACGGCATTGGCTAATGAGGGGGGGTAACCATGACCGCAATTATTTGACTGACGAACGGAAGACAGGAATTGCGGCAAGGGTGTCCCGAGTGTCACTCGAGGATAACGACAGTGGAAGCAATTGTGAATAAGAAGGTGCATGTATGTATGCATGTATATATATAGGGTCTTTCATAACAATATGTACTTCTTTTAAGGTTATTAGATTTCGGCACGAATAATTTTTCCCAATGGAAGGAGGGAGCGGGAAGGTCTTGTCTAGGGGTGAGGATAGAATTTAGCTAAATTTAAAGTAGCTATTCTGCCATTTTTGTAATACATGGTTGTGCAAAATTTCCGTTTGCGGGAAAAACAGTCAACGCATGAAATTGACGCTCATACCATCGTGTTCGGCAATGAATGACACCCGGCGCAAGCTAGCAAACGGCGAATTGCAGGATTTAGCAAAGTCATAAAAAAATCGACATTTTGTTATGTCTTACGTTGAAATTTGAAAGTGCAGAACCGTAAAATGTTGCTATTGGGACCAAAAATTTACGCCCAAAATACTAGTCTTAGGCAATAGCAAATATAATGCCCACCCTTTTTCGTACTAAAGTGATAATGCTGCGTTACGTAGTTGCCGCCATATCGAAAGTGAGGGCACGCATACTTGCTAGCATTTTGGCCTGCTCCAACAAGGGTGCATCAGAACTTAGATACATATTTTGAGTTTTGGTAAAACTCGATAAGAAAACATGCTTTCCCAATGGAAAGAGGGGGCGAAACGTATTAGCAAAATGCTTGGAACATGAAAACTTCAACGTAAAACACAGTAACTATGGCTGTTGAAAAAGCTTAGTTACTTGGCAACTACGTAACGCAGCACTATCACTTTGGTATGAAAACTTTGGCACTTTGGTATAGACGTTTGGCGTACATTTATGGTCGCAAATGGAAAATTTCACGATTCTGCACGAGAAAGCTTCAACGTAAGACATAGCAACGTATCGACTTTTTATGACTGCCCTTAATCCCGCTATTTGCCTTTTGCTAGGGTTGCGTGTGTTGACTGGTTTTCCTGCAAACGCAGGACAACTGTGTACGAGAAAAAAGACAAAATAGCTATTTTTATAACTTTTATCCCTACTCCTAAACACGACGTTTCCTCCTCCTCCTTCCATTGGAACAAATATTTACTTGCCGAGTTCTACCAAACCTTAAAATAAGTGCATGTTGTTATGACAGACCCGAAGGGCCATGCTGCGCTGTGTCGCACAAAAAGCTCGTGTGTTGCGAGCGGTGCGTAGGGCTAGATAGGCCCACACACGCGCCGCGTACATCGCCGAGGACTCCGCGACTGAGACTAGAAGCCGACGGCGCCCGTCCATGGCCCTTCCCACTTGAAGGAGAATCCTGGTCAGATTCTGAGCAACCTTGCTGATGTTGGCGACAATGTGCTTGATATGCGCGGCACCTTATTTAAAGGAACAGAGTTCTTATTATGACTATTACCCAAGGCAGCAGGGTAACCTACTGGGTGACTCGAGAACTCAGTGTATCCAGCAGGCCGGGAAGCAAGCCCCCCCTACATCGTGAGTAAAACCCACGTTCTAGCCGCAGTTCTCGAACAGACCATAGTACCGCAATAGTAGAGGTCCGCCATCGCGAGAATACCATAAGCCCTGCCGCCTGGCCAAGCTTGCGCAGGATGATGACACCCAGGCGAGTGAATATTGGAGATGACAGGGAGACAGTTTGCATGTGGCACGGTAAAGGCGTACCGCAAATGTCAGGCGGACGCAATGTCACCTCCCTGAACCGTGAGCGTCAGGTTGACTCCTACGTGTAACCTTCCGGCCCATGAAGTAAACTGCCTGCGTCTTCTGTGGGGCAAGCTGTAGATGATGGGCGGTCATCCATGTCTCTATGTCGGCTAGCGTCGCGTTAGTTATTTCCTCTAGTGTTGTCTCTCGGCGAGCCATGACGAGGAGGGCGAGGCCGACTTCGTACGCGACAATCTCTACGCCCTCCGGGAGACCCAGCTGCAGGACAACGTCGTAGGCCAGGTTCCTTAGAACTGGGCCAAGAACGGAGCCCTGCGGCACGTCAGCTGTCACACTGTGCTGGCTATGCCCTGCTATGAGCGTCCTGTCGTTCAAATAAGACGAAATTATCCGCTGGAGGTAAGGTGAAATACTTTTATGCTCCAGCGTCGTTATACTCACCCCCAGTTTGCTGTATTAAACACTTTCTTTACATCCGGATGCTACTTTGCCAGAAGGCGAATGACTTCTGGCGGCACGCCATTAGGGCCGGGTGCCTTCCCGGGGGGAAACTATTTGCCCGCGCGTAAGATTTCATCTACCGTGACAGGTTGTATGTCATCTGGGCAAACGAAAAAGGTCTGAAACGGGCGCGGGGACTGGCCAGGAGAAGGCAGTTGAACCTGCTCCAGTGTCTTCTCAGGTGACAAGGGGGGGGTTGTCGGTAGAGCTTACCGAGACCACCCGGTAAGGTACGCCCCAGGGGTCAGCCCCGACCGCCGCCACAAGCTCCCGCGGCGTTGCCGTCTTTGCCTGAGAAACGAGTGTTTTCAGTGTTCGTCGACAGTCTCTATAGTACTCTGCAACTCGTCCGCCCAGTTGCTGTGCTGGAAGAAAGACGGAGTCATCATCTCCTCGCCGGCGTCGTCTTGTAATATTGACCTTGTTCTCGTCAGGAACTTGTTAGCCTTGTTTTATCGTGACCTGAGCGCCATCAAGCGCATTACTTTTCTGGTAAAGATTAAAGTTGGTTTAAGAGGGCTGTAAATAAATGCCATGAATGCTAAGGCTGTGAAATTCAGAACAGGGGTCAGTTGACTGTCGAAGGCGCTATAAGTCGCGGCGGTAAATCTTGGAGCTTGTATGCTTATACCGGTGCTTCGGGCTTTGGCTTTATTATTCTGGGACGACCTTGACGGGCATATCGTCGAGAAAGTGTGTACAGCTTTGGTCTCTCTTTATGAAGAGGAAGGCGACTTCCGATGACAGTCCCGATGGCAGTAGCCCTCTTCTGCCTGAAGGTTTTTCTAAATCTGATTCATTGATTTAACAAAGTATGGGGACACCTCATGCGAATAGACTTTGGCCTGAAAAACGTTTAACAATGTACATGAAGTGAGTACTTTCCTTGTAAATGCGAGTAACGTGCCGTGCAACGTGTGTACCCCACGTCAGGCTGCGCACCGGTTGTGGATATGATTCGATTGATGTTGAAAACGCCTTTTACAGTACCATTTGAAATCTTTGTCTCGGAAGAAGAAAATAACGTTGAACAAGTCCGACAGAAAATTGAAGATCAGGATATTTGTAGTGCCTTTAAATCTTCCCTGGTCTTGGATGTGACAATCGTCACAAACCAGATACATAGTTCATGGCTATCATCACCCGGTCCGTTCTAATACGAATTTCTACGAGGAGTACACGAAGTGTATCTGTCGACTGTACTCCCAAGCGTGTACGAAATATCATCTGTCTGCCCTAGCTCTCACGAAGAGATCGCTTCACTTCCCCTCTTAAAGGACTTGCGAGGGCAGCTAATAACAGAATAAATAGCAACGTTATATGCGCATATACCCAATATGAATGAAATGTATGTGAAAATTTTTCAATCCAAACTACACACACTGAACTACTTACTGAGTCTTACCAAATTTACAGCTGTCGTGACACAACTGGACGAGCTTACTCCAATTGAATGGAACGAACTGTCGCTCCTCGAGGCTCAAAGGTAGTAAATTTAAAATTAAAGAGTAAAGGCGTATACGTATTGATCATGGGAGATGGGGTCAATTTCAAATTCACACAGAATTTACTCTAAGCAAAAATTGAGTAAATTGTGATGTAGCTTCAGTGTGGCAAAAACGATATCCCACTTGGCCCATTTGACTCACTTTGCACAAAGCATTCAGCTTCTGGTTAAATTAAGAGCAGAGAAATGTAGATTGCAGAGTTATTTCTCTCCATCATGCTCATTAAATTTTATTTCAACAGGGAACGGTGTTACAACTACAATGTTACATTACTCTTAACAGTCAAATGTCATATAATTTACAATTTCAAGGCCTTTATTTCTATATAATTTAGAAGAATATATAAAATGCTTCACGGCGTTTACAATTTACAATTAAAATTCTTGCATTTAAAGTTAGCTCATCAATCGCTGCTGCCACCTTAAATGCGCCAACAATAAAAGCGAACAAAATGTTCGTCATATATATATATATATATCTATATCTATATATATTCCCTCGTATATATATATACGCGGAAACAGGTACGCAAGAAAAGCAAAAAAGTTCGGCTGGACCCGCAATTGCGGTCGGGGGGCAGTTTCCGTTCAAAATTTGGCCTAGAAATGACAGTACGTTAAGAATGGCCCAACAATTCAATTTAGCGCACTAGCCTATATTTCAAATGGAACGTTTTTATTGTTCTTATTATTGTCGTCCTCCTAGTCGACACCTGTCACATTCTGTAGTCTACTTTTCTGTAAACTATATATATATATATAAATGTATATATATATATATATATATATATATATATATATATATATATAAATGTATATATATCATTTTGGAAGTTCCACACTGAAATTTCTACTACTGCGCTTGTGACGCCGTGGTGGTGAATTGTTGTCATTTTATTGTTTTGTTGTTGTTACTGTTGCTGTAAAGTGCACTCGTCAGTTGTAGCCTAGAGAGGGGGGTCGCTGACCTTCGAGTGCATGCCACTATGTATTGTGGCGTTTGCTCACGCTATTAGTTAAGCCTACGCTATATATATATATATATATAATATATATATATATATATATATATATATATATATATATATAATATATATATATATATATACATATATTGTTGTCAAGCAATAGCATCATTACAGAAATCACCCGGGAAAAAAAAGAGTACACATCGAAGGCTCTAAGTCGGCAACGAGCACTCTGCTTGCTGCGACCTTAGTCTCAGAAGATACAGATTGGCGGCGGTCGCTCGCTCGCACGAACAACGTGAATTGAGCTGTGATACGAAACGCGCGCGCCCGATAACAGGCGCGGCAACACACGTCGCCTTCTCTCGTGCGGAGATTAGCGAGACAAGTGTTAACCCTGTTGGCCCCTGTTGGCCTGTCACCGCGCTTGTGCTAAGGTTTATATGGCTGGTAGTAGCAGACGTTTCCCGTTGCGACAACACCCAATGTGTTGACTGACCGACAAACTGTCGTCATTCCAGTGCGTCGCTCGCATTTGTCGCCCGTGTGTCGCGCGGCTGCCAGGCTGATGCGTGCGCAGGTGACTGCAATGGTTGATTATGCTGATAGTTCCCTTACTATGGGTATTGTTGTTTCGTCGTCGTCGTTGTTGTTGTTGTGTTGTTGTGTTGTTGTTGTTGTTGTTGTTGTTGTTGTTGTTGTTGTTGTTGTTGTTGTTGTTGTTGTTGTTGTTGTTGTTGTTGTTGTTGTTGTTGTTGTTGTTGTGTTGTTGTTGTTGTTTGTGTTGTTGTTGTTGTTGTTGTTGTTGTGTTGTTGTTGTTGTTGTTGTTGTTGTTGTTGTCGTCGTGTTGTTGTCGTCGTGTTGTTGTTGTCGTTGTTGTTGTTGTTGTGCTATTGTTGATCGTTACATTGGCTGCAGTTTCTTTCTTAGTGTCGTCGTTGTTGGTGCTGCTCCTGATGCCTTTGCCAGAATTGTCGATGCCTTTCTTGTTAAGGTTGTTGTTGCTGTCGTCGTTGTTGTTGCTGTCGTCGTTGTTGTTGTTGTTGTTGCTGCTGTTGTGGTTGTTGTTTGTTGTTGTTGTGGTTGTTGTTGCTACTCCCGCTACGACTACGACTTCTGCCGTTGATGCGGCTGCTTATGTCGTTCCTGCTGCTGCTGCTGATCGTTTAATTATGCCCGCCTTATTTATCCTACTAACTGCGTACTTGTTTATGCGTACGCTCATACATAAAAGGCATCTGTTGCCGACGTACAATCGCCCTATTCTGTTGACTGTCCGGATCAAACCAGCCACAACGTATCGTGCCGTCATGTTACAAGCCGTCCGTTCTCACTACTCCGGTTGGCGTTTATTATTGACTATGCGGTTTGACTCCGATATTTGTTCTTCTATCGATAACGCAGTTACTGCCGTTCGATTGCTTTTCATTATTATTATTATTATTATGACAAACGCAATACTAACATTTGATGACCGCTAATTACTACGGAAGGATCAATGTTGCCAAAAAAAATATTTCGTTACCGGGTTTGCAATATATGGATTGCATACCCGTTGCATAAATATGCAATTCCGCAAAATTGCTATCACGAATAACAATAAAGGGCGAGTGCAATTTATGTGTTTACACTTAAGAAGATATTGTAGGGTATAGGGTATAGTATCACTTAGGGTATAGTGGCAGAAAATGCGTGCTAAGTATTGATTGTGGAAAAAGATTTCCTGGTCCTGCACTCGAAAAGCAAATAAGTCACTTTAGTCTGCGGCAGTCTCTCCTAAAAAACGGTTCCCCCGCGGCTATAAACGCAGAGAGGCGCATTTCAAGTAGCCACAACCGTAAGGTATCAGTCTACTAAAATATGTAATACCCAAAAACTACCTCAATTCTATGCAAAATGGGTTTGTGTACCACCGAGCCACACACGCCCGGGGTTGTTGAGAACGACCCTAAATTTAGCTCGTATATGAACTCGCAGTAACCTGTTTCACTGTGTCGATTTTGACCTGAAGTATGTCTGTGGTCGCATTGACCACGGACTACTCGTACACCTGAGCCGGCGCCGTTTGGCATTCGTAATCATACACACATAGACATCTCCGTTCTTATTTGCCCGGCAGGTGTTTTAGAGTTTGGATTGACAGCACGCTTAGCAGGCTTACCTCATTCCCTCACTCCAGCTCCGATCCGTGGTTGGCCTTGGCCTGTCTGTCGTACGCTTGCTGGCGATCTAAAGGTGCCTTTTATATAATATATATACATGTATAAATTAGGTTGTTCACGCACGACTGGTGTTAGCAAGCGCGTTGTTCTGCTGCTCTGCAAATGACTTCACTGGGCAGGTGGCCTATAAATGCGCGTGACATAGCTGCTGCCATTTCAAGGCGTCCTGGCCTTGGCTTAGGCTCAGCAGGCTAACATTGCCCGCCAGTCAGAGTCTTGACAGGCGAACACCGAATGGTCTAAGGTGCCACCTCACGGTGATATCCAAGGCCGTTGAGCGCACAGAGGTCGACTACCTCTATCCTGCGGCCTGGTTAAATTTATATACATAAATGGTCCCCTGAGAGAGAGAGATTTAGCAAAAACTGCAATCTCAAAAGCTGTCGAGCCCAGGTGGCGTGGGGCATTCTCCTGCGTCTCGCGACCGGAGAAGACATACGGATGCGCGGGTTCGAGCCCCACCGTTGCACATTTGTATTTATGGGGGCTTCGTCTATGAAGCAATGCAAAAAAACAGTTTCGTTCGACGTTAAATCTTGGCTGGAGGTCGGCCCGAAAAGTAAGCCTTCAAAGCTAAATATATTGCGTTCAAGTATGAGCGCGATATGTTAAAGATGCGTCCAAGCTCGAATTCTGCTTCTCGAGGAACGATACGGATTTAGACGGGCAAAGTAATAGCTTACAGTGTAATCCGGCTGTTGCTAGAGGATGAATGGCGAAAACTGTGCAAGCCGTCAAATCCGATTTACGCATTTTTTGTAAATTCGGAGACAGGGTTTGATCCAGCCACAACATCGTGAAAAAGGTAACTAGAAAATCGTTTCTAGACATACTTTTAGTACTTATAAGTTACCTTTTCAAGCAGATTAAACTCTGTAGATAACGGGGTTGGAAAAAGGGAATAGTGAAACAAAACAACTAGGGTGCCCCAGAATGACGGACGTAATCTTCTAATATTTAATTAGGTCTGTCCGAACGGTTATTAAAGAGCTAGTCGAGGAAACGGACACAAAGCGCCCAGATCCGTGCGCCCAGATGATATAGTTATTTTTTGGGGGAAACCTATGCAATATATATATATATATATATATATATATATATAAACATTTGCTTACAGCCTGCACATCTAGACTATGATGCATGATGGGACTAAGCACACGCTCTTTGGCCAAGAGTGGTACGATCAGATGTCTTATAGTTTATGTCAAGTTTCACCAAATGACAAATTCTGAAGTTTTTACCTGGATTTACATGTTGTTTTATTATTCTCATGTGTCTATGTGCGTATATTTATATATATATATATATATATATATATATATATATATATATATATATATATGCAAAATGATTTTTCATAACCAAGTTATATTCTGACGGGCATTTACGGCAGCTGTCCGTTGTCGGCTAAACGGGCTACGTAAGCTGCGAGTGCACGAAACTCCGTTTGATATTTTCTCCCAATTCTTAGCACATACTATGCTAAGAGGGAGGTAATTTGCGCTATGTGCAGGTGCGTCGCAGTTTAGGGCAGCTAAGATACGAGATCATATCTCTCAGGAAGTTCGGTGGCAATTTGTCTAAAGGTTTGCCATTGCTGCGTTGTTGGTTGGTTTAGTCGGAGCCTTCAAGCTATGATTCCGTACCAAAAGACGCCTATCACACCCTTTCTGTTACTCTCCTTCTCTCTGGAACACGCGCTCCCTTGCTTTGGCTCTCTCTCTAACCCTGCTTTTTGGGTAAAGATGACGTTACATTCAAGCGCAATCTTGTCCGTAAAGGTAACGCGTCTTTAGTGCGGAAGAGAACGGGAGAGAGACAAAGCCTCTTCGACATTGAGACTACCGTGGACGTAATTCCAAGGCCTTCTTGAGATGCCGTCATAGCTGTCGCTGCTGTTGTTGTTGTCGCTATTGACGTCAGACAGGGGCATCAGGTTGACCACTGACGCATCAAATTTGTGGCTGCGCTGAACGAACGCCAGAGCGCTAAGCCTCATGACTTCGCTGGCGCTGCCAACAACACTGTCGGCTTGTTGACGCGGTGTCGACGACTGTGTCGTACCAGATAGAGCCAAATCGATTCGATTGGGACTTCTTAGTAGACCAGAGGCTTTCCAGAGGCTAGGAAGTCGTGATTACGTTCACCGTTCACGATTGCACCCTGGCAGCGGCGCTCTCTGAGCGCGGTCGCTCAGGCTGAATACCGACGACTTGCGCACGATTTTCGCACCGCATTTCGCCGTTGCGTTGACCGCCGTTGCAGGTGATCTGCAGCCATCGCAAGAATGTAGAGCGCTTTCGAGAACGTCGATGACGACTTCTTCGTGACTGCGATGCCCAGTCTCATCAATCACCAGATCGAGATCATATTCATTGACCATCATCATCATCATCAATGGACATGAGGGGGTTGGGTGGGTCGCTCACTCAGCGGGGAACCGAGCACGACCGGTACCTTCGGGTCGCGCCCGCCTGCCACAAGATGGCCTCTTCGCGATTGCAGCCCCGTTGCTGTCGTCGTTAGAGTGGGCAAGTCGCTCGGACGTACATGAGTCAGGCTTCCGCTGCGGGTCTTGCGGGCGTAGCCTTTGTCTCGGCTGGCGGCCGTAGCCAAACGATACGTAGCCAGCGGCAGTACACTCTCCCGGCGAAACGTGTAGAGGTGGTGCGACGAGTCTTTGAACTCCTGGCCGCGGCCGCGCACATCTTCAATGATCTTCTGCTCGACAAACTTCTGCAGCAGAAGCGTGACCTTCTCGCGAGTGATCGGCGTCTCGGTGCGCTGTGGATGAAATAACGCCTCGCGATTGCGCTGCAGGTAGTCCAGCGTCCACGAGACGGCGTCGTTGCCCAGAAAGCAGTTCGTGAACGCCTTGAGACCTTTTCGGTGGCGGCCGAGCGGTAGTTCGGCACGGACCGCCGACACAATCGTGTTCCACGCACGCGTTGCCCGGAACTGCTCGCCGCACGACGGCTGTCGGTTTTCGAACGCCATCACGAACCGAAAGAAAAAAGGTGCTGAGTTGCTGTTGTTTTTCGTCGTCTGTTGTCGTCACCACCACAAGATGAACACGTGACGCAAATAACAAATCAACTTCGACAAGACAAACGAACGAACGAGATTTGCAAGAAGCAACGAAGTAGCGTGGTAACTGGTAACCGGGATTCTGAGCTGGATTGGCTTGCTGGTTGTTTGTGTCTGTCTGTCCGGCAGGTGTAATCCAATGGGTTGTGTCGCTACACAAAACGCCACAATGGCAAGGCACTGTCCGCAATTCACACAGCTCACAGAACACGCGCGCTTTACCTAAGCACGCTAAGCTTATGCTTTCGTCGCTGGTCGTCGGACACTGCCGAAGCCAGCGGTTGGCGGGCGTCTTTTAACGCTACCGCACCTCCTCACCCGGCACGATCGGCATGGCGGCGTTACGAGCATGAGAGGAGGCAACAACAGCAGATCGACCGATCGACCAGCCGGGCGAGCGAGCGAGCGAGCGGCGATGACGTCCGTCACAACAGCAACGGTGGTGCATGTATACTCCCCGTAGCGGAGTAGTCGCACACTCATTGGCTCATCGAGACACGAGAGCACGGCCGTAACTCATTGGCCGAGTGGAAATCTGAATGAGAAGGAATATATATATATATATATATATATATATATATATATATATATAATGTTTGTTTGCTTATTCAATTAGGGTATATATGTATATATATATATATATATATATATATATAGCAGGCCATCTGGTAGGCTGTTTTACCTCATCTTTGGACTACAACACACTTCCAAACGCTTATGCATGGTTTCAGAATTCAGAGATCGATGCTAAATGCATACACAGGTATGAGGGAAAAACGGCTGACATTGATCCAGGGTTTTACACCGCAGGGGCATTGCTAATAAACTCAGAGTCGAAGGGAGTAGGCAAAAGAAGTATACAACTTTTGTACGCTTCGTAGTCTATAGATTCCTCATATACTCTGTCGGGGCGAGCGCTACTACGTATATATATATATATATATATATATATATATATATAAACTGTGTTTTATTAAAAAAAAGTACGAAACGAAACTGTGGGTATAAACGAAGTATTTATTCAAAAGTAATCACCAGAGGCCTGAGCACAACTATTTTACTGTTTCACGAGCCGATGGATGTCTTGTTCACAGAATTACTGCGGCTGTGACATGTGGCAGGAGTCAGTCGTCTGCTGTGTCCTTCAGTTGGTAGCCGGAGTTAAAGCGCCTTTGGCTTTTTTGGAGGAGGCTTCCATTGCATGTTATCCCGCTTTGTCTCTGGCTCGGCGTGATGACACCAATTCTCACCACCGGTGACGATCCGTTCTACAAAAAGGGGTCTTTCTGATATAGCAATAGGTGTTGCAGTGCTAGCCCCATACGCAGCTTCTCTTGCGGTTCGCTTAACTTCGTCGATACTCAATGTGCGCACACCTTTCGGTAACACAACAATGTCAACGATGTCCTCATGCGCAATGCCCCGTCAATCGGACGGGATACACAATTGCCTGCCTTCCTCCTCCGTCACGCGCAGACGTCCACGCATGCGCACACATTCACGCCGGCTACTCTATTCGCAACTTTCGATGCTTCACTACGTTATCTCGAAGTGGCACAGTCAAATTTTAACCGGTTTGGTTATTACGACATTTCGTACCTTTTCATTTGAACCCACCTTATATATATATATATATATATATAACTGCATGGCACTGAGTGGTGTGGCGTGTGCTTGGAATGCTTAGTCATTTATTGGCTCAATCCGCATGGTCTGTTTTGTCCAGACTCACTGTTACTTTGGCGCAGCGTGTTGCGGCTCGGTTTGCCCTGTCATTGCCGTCGGGGAACTTTCCGTTTAGAATTTGACCCAGATATGGCAGTAATTTAATCATCGAATAATTCAATTTAGCCCAATAGTTTATATTCCAGGCTTAATGTTGTTGTTTTTGTTGTCGTTATTGTCGTCGTCCTCGTTGCACCTGTTCCTTTCTCAAGCTATCACCAAGGCAGGTTTTTAAGAGCCATTCTATGCTTTTGTAGAAGTTCCTAGCTCTTTTTTTTACAGGACTTCGACTATTGCAGTGGTAGCTATTTTATCGTTTTGTGATTATTAATATTGTTACTGTTGTAAAATGGAAAATAAAACTCGGGTCGTTGACTTTAAGATTTGTGTAACCGTTTCTACACTGGTAACTATATATGTATATATATACTCGTTCGCAGAAACCCTCGTCATGTTCCTTAATAATAAGCTTGATTTATATATATGTGTGCGTATGTATGTATGTAGAAGTACTCAATGGTGTATATACATTCATATATATATATATATATATATATATATATATATATATATATATATATATATATATATATATATATGTATATATGCAAACAAATGTATGTTTACAAGAGTGCAGCAAGAGTCACTTGCCGCTCTCACACACTCACTACCAAAAAGGCGGCGCTGACGCAAGATGTTTGCAAACATCACTACTCTTTACAATTTCACTTTGTATACTTCCCAAAGTGTTTTTTACAGATGCCAGGAACAAAAGTGCGTAACGTACACCCTTCGGTCGGGGTAGAGTGGAAATCATAAACCCACTAAAAGCCTGGTGATCCTCTAACCTACATGACCGGGATATTTGACCCAGAGTGTAGAGCTCATTCAGCTGTACTATAACCTTTTGTTACTGTACTATGAACATTTGACCACCTCGTTAAGCCACCTGACGTCCCTGGACTTTTCTGTGGGTGTCTTGAAGAGCAAGGTGCTCGCTCGTAACCCCGCTACCACCGACGAACTGAAAGAAAATATTCATAAGACTCAATAAGTCATCAAAATGATGTATCTCGTATAGACAACGGCGAAAAGTCCCGGGGCGGTTATCTTCCTGATATCATCTTTGAGGCATAACGAGAAGCTAAATACTTACCACTAAAACTCTAATTTTATGCGCATGTGCGTAGATGTATATACTAGGTAGTTCAAAAAGTTCTTAAAATGAGCTACTGAGAATTTTTTTTAATTGTTCCCCAAGGCTTATGCCCGTGTACGGTTTTTCATGTCAGGGCTGACTTTTAATCTACTCCAGTATTTACCTTGTCGAAGTTGAGAACCATGAAAACCAATTTAGGAGTGGCCGGTCTGAGTCTCGAACCCAGGCCTTCCGAATGCAAGGCAAAGGTTTTTGCCACTAAGCGATCTTGTTCGGTAATTCCGAAGTAGCTCATTCTGACAGCTCATCTTAGTTTTTTTTTGTCTAGAATTCGAATTTTAGCGGATTCTAATCACTATTGGAAAACTGGCTACGCTTTACCTGCTAGCTAAAAACGATTTGAACAGCTACTTGTGTACGCACGCGCATGTACATAAACGTATGTATATATAAATATGCTTGTATACGTATACATATATTTGCACGTTTCTATGTACACAAATTTTTTGCTGTCACGCAGCAGCATCACTTGTGCGGATATCACTAAGAGACGACAGGAATCTTATAGCTCGTACAATCGAACGTATTATGCACGCCAATGAAAAAAGAATCGTTTTTACTTGACAAGACTAAAATAAGAACGCTACTATTCACCCCTTCCTCAATTGTTTGAAGTATTGCTTGCGCAGTTCCCAGTTGAGTGCGAAGATGGGGACATGACTGGCTCTTAGTGGGTTGGAGCCCCACACTACCGGCCCACATTTGCAGCTGAGCTTTCCTTCCTGACGTGGTGTCCGTGTGTGCAAACCGCATTTTCCAGTTAGTCCCTTCTCAACAAAAAAAATTCAGAGAGACGAGTTCGAACGAGCTAGGCCTTCGAGCGGGCGCAACTTCCTACAGATACAGATTGATGGCATTTACGACAATGGTCGTACCCCAGTAGTGTAAACTGTTTTGTGATACGAAACCTGCGATAGCAATAGAACACGTCGTTATTCTTCGAAAATGTTTGCCATCACGTGTTGAGTCAGCGGCCGGTCGCAAGCACTCGTCGTCAGAGGTTTATGGCTACTAATGCGTCGTTCGTATTATCCTTGCTAGTTCTTACTGCCGTCTACGGTGGTGCTGATTACGATGAGTGTTGAGGTAGCGCATGCAATTGCTGCTTTTCTTCTGATTATTGTTGTTGTTGTGGCGGTTTTTGTTGTCGTTGCTGTTTGTGTTGTTGTTGTTGTCGCTGATGCTGATGCTGTTAATATTTTTATTGTTGTTATCGTCATTGTTACTTTTACTGCGAGGATATTGCTGATGCTGTTAGGATTGCCAGTGTCTCTACTGTTGTTGTATTCGCTGCAGATATGATAGCTGAGCTTGAGCTCGTGCCCCCATATCATCTATCCAAGGATCTACTTACTCACCGTGTTCATACATAACAAGCATAAGGTGTTTCTAACATAGTCTCTAACTTGTTGACTGTCGGAATCGAGGCAGTTGTAGCGGCTTGTCTGCAAGTGGCTAGATGCTCTATTGCTGCACTAATCAATGTTACCCGTGAACCTTTCTACCTCGATTATCTTTTACGTTTGTCTAAGCGGATTGCCTTCTCAGTTTGGTCGTTTGTCGACAATGCTATATTATTATTATTATTATTTAGATAGCAGTTGATGTGGTCGTTTTGACGTTGTTGTTGATATAGCCTGTGGACAGTGTCGCTGGAATTGTTTTGGGGTGGACTCAGGGTTAACTAAGCCTGTTAGGTGTTCATGCCAAGCAACTTCTTGTCGACTTGAGGAAAATAAGTACCTTTGCTCAGCGCTGCAAAAGTGGAAATGCACAGTCATTTTTGCCGCCAGGTAAACGCTGATTTGCTGTTTCTGCGTATCGGCTGGCGTGGGTACTAACACACCATAAGTGCCTAGCCTAATTAAAAAAAAAAAAATTTACTGCTGCATTTCACCCCAGTCTATAACTCGGCAGTATACTCTTTTCATTACCTTTGACGTCATGTGGTCGGATAATAATCTGAAATAAGTCGTAACTTCGAACGCAAACTAAGCGCCAAGATGCATCACATTAAAGTATTCTCATACGCGTACCAAACGTTTCTTAGTTATACGGTGTACTTATCCTAATGGCCGATCTTCACCGTGTTCCCAAGGTGATACACAAATTGATCGTAGCCGTACATTTCGAGTGCGTATTTCTTCTTGTACATTCGGTTTGCGCAATATTGAACTTCAGTAGCACATGACTGCGCGGACGTCGACTATTCTTCCATTAGTCTGCGTTCCTGACGGCGGGTCTTTGCACTGTTTCACCCGATGGGACGGTTGCTGAAGTGGCCAAATTATCTATAATGAACTATATTGTAAGTCCAGGTGGGCTGCGTAACCAGCTTTGGATGCGCCGCCACCGACCATAAAAAATGCTAAGTAGTTGGTAACGGTTGCGTATATATATATATATATATATATATATATATATATATTTCCATAACCGTATCCAGCAGCTTATATATAACAGACATATTCAAAGTGAAGGCCTACATACTTGCATAGGGCGTATGAAAAGTTAGGTACATATTTTGAGGTTTAGGAGAACTCGGCAAGAAAATGTTTTTTTTTTCCAATGAAAGGAGGAGGCGAAAACTTATTGGCAAAAGTTTACGGTTCTGAACGTGAAAGCTTCAACGCGTCAACATCACTTTCGTACGATAATAATAGGCATTACATTTGCTATTGCCTGAGTTACTATTTATTTGAGCGTAGATTTTTGGTCGTAATAGCAAAATTCTACGGTTCTACACGTGAAAGCTTCAACGTAAGCCATAACAATATATTAAGTTTATATGACTTCCTCAACCTGGCTGTTCGCCTTTCGCAAGCTTACGTCCGGTGTCATTTGGGTTGTGCAAGTTTTTCGCCGAACACGGCGGTATGATCGGTTTCTTCGCGCGTTGACTGGTTCTACCGCAGACGTAGAGTTTGCACAATTATATAGACGAAAAAAGGCAAAACACCTTATTTTATAAGTTTCATCCTCATTCCTAAACAAAACGTTTCCGCCCCTCCTTCCATTGAGAAAAATGATTTTCCTGCCTTCAGTTCTACTAAACCTTCGAATAAGTATATACGGTTATGGAAGACCCATATATATATATATATATATATATATATATATATATATATATATATATATATATATAGATATATATATATATATATATATATATAAGTACTACAACAACTAGAAACTACGTTCTGCAAATGTTGTGATTGTCGTACGATTTTTTGTGATGTTTATGATTATTATTTTCAGCAGTATTTGCTTTTTATATTTCCTGAAGCATTC
Organism: Dermanyssus gallinae; assembly: GCA_003439945.1. Lineage (NCBI taxonomy): Eukaryota > Metazoa > Arthropoda > Arachnida > Mesostigmata > Dermanyssidae > Dermanyssus > Dermanyssus gallinae. Next base: position 21,341 of record QVRM01000995.1, read on the forward strand.
CGTTAGTCTTACTTCCCATTTGTCCTCATATACGTTTCAATTGACCCGCTGTGCTCCAGTCCCACCGCGCCAAGGTCCGGCCAAGGACTCGCAAGTCGCGACTGCCTGCTTAATCCAATAGTTGATCAGTATTGCTGTCGTTGACAACATCTCATTAGAGGAGACGAAGCAGAGACGTTACATAAAAGCCAATAACGCCATAGTGGCGTGCCTCGTGCCACTCTCGACATAACCGAAAATGCTTGAAAATTTAAAAACCGTGTTGGAGACATGGCCAGACCATTTGCCATCAGCGGAGCCTACTAAACCGCACCGGGCGCAAACGCCAATCGCAACCGTCGGCCATCGGCAGACAAGACACTATCACAGCCAGCTCTAATATTGCCCCGCAACTATACGCACTGAAAGCAGCGTGCAATTAACTTAGAAAACAAGTATAATATAAACACGCAAACGACCACCCATAAACTGCGCAGTCTATATTGAAAACTAGTCCGGTCACGAGACCCGGATCAAACCAGTGTCTGGATAACGGGCTTATAGCCATGAGTTGGGAGGAAAACGAGAAAAACTACTGCAGAGTTAAGCGGCAAGAAAGGTTTCTAAAAATGCACTTACAAAAAAATGCTCGCCTTAAGATAATTATACCTAAATAGACAAACTCAGCACTGCGACAGATTATTACAAAAAATTCAAACCTAAAACACAATATTTTTTTATTACTTTATAAGCTTTTTCTCACCTAAGAGCAAAAGCAGAGCCGCAGGAGTCGCGTTATTTATAAACGACAAAACATCCCTGTCGGAAGAAGAATTTACACTATAAAAATACCGACCTCACGGAAATCGCAGCAGACAGCGCTACTACAATTGATCATCTACTGACAAAAACAAATTCAGTCAATGTTGCTCATATAGAACAACAAAGTGCCAGAGGCATGTCTACAGTCGGTGAGCATCTGAGTTTGTCAACGTAGAAACATCATCTATATATATATATATATATATATATATATATATATATATATATATATATATAGGTAGTTCAATAAGTTCTTAGAATGAAAACCAAGAATTTTCCAAATCATGTTTTTAAATTTATCTTATTCGATATACTCCCCGATATGCTCAATACACTTTTCCCATCCAAGATTTCAGAGCTTTTATACCTCTTAAGTAGAATTCCGCGTCTTTAGACTGAAAATAGGCATTGACAGCAGCCTTAACCTCTTCATTGCTGGAAAAACGCTTTCCACCGAGACTATTCTCCAAATGTTCGAAGAGGAAATAATCAGAGGGGGCCAGGTCTGGAGAATAGGAAGGTTGTTCAAAAAGTTCGAACCTCAGTTGGGCCAGTTTTGCCGATGCTTGCCGGGACTTGTGTGCAGGAGCATTGTCCTGGTGAAACAGGACAACCTTCTTCTGCAAAGCGGGCCGTTTCACGATGAGTTCTTGCTAAAGGCAGTCCAACAGTCTTGCATAATATTCTCCTGTGATCGTTTTACCGCTCTCAAGGTTAGTCGACCAGCATTATTCTACGTTGGTCTTAAAAAACTGTAGCCATCACCTTTCCGGTCAATGCCGTTGTCCGCACCCTCTTCGGAGGTCCTTCATCAGGTGCACACCATTGGCAAGATGCTTCTTGGGTCTCGGGAGTGTAGATATGGACCCAGCTTTCATCGACGGTCATGAATCTGCGCCAAAAATCCGACGGATTGTTCGACATCTTGGCCAAATTTTGCTGTGAAGCGAAAACAGGGCGTTTTTTTGGCCTTGGTTGAGCAAATGCGGCAGCCATTTTTCTCTGAGCTCTTTCATCTTCAAGTTTTCGTATAGGATAAAATGCACACTACCTAAACTAATTCCTAATGCCTCCGCTATCTCCTTAATGGTCCATTCGCTTATCTGTGCCAACGATGTTTCGCACTTTCTCTATGTTTTCCTCATCAGTTGCCGTTTTTAGGCCTCCTGGACGTAGTTCATTCTCGGTGCTCCTGCGACCTCTTTTTAACACATTAATCCAGTTGGAAACAGTGGCAAAACATGGCACAGAGTCACCGTACGTCTCGTCCAACCCAATTTTTACTTGGGTCGCATTCCAACCTTTGAAATAAAAATGCTTGATAACCACTCGAAACTCTTTTTTCTTCATTTTTAAAAATCACGCCGATACGTTGCACGGGAAAGCTATCAAATGAAATCGCAACGGCCAATCACCATAATATTTTGAGTGCTAGCAGTCGAAAAGTTGCAGTTCCAAATAGCGGTGGAAACGCGCCAAAATTCGAATTCTAAAAAGCTCATTCTAAGAACTTATTGAACTACCTGTATATATATATATATATATATATATATATATATATATACATATATATATATATATATATATATATATATATATATATATATATATATATATATATATATATATATATATATATATATATATATATATATACATATATTGTTTTAAAATTAACAACGCTTTGTTTTTACACGGGCAATTTCCAATGGCCTAAAACGATTTGAATAAGTGCTCGCACACAAACAAGCTAGCAAACAAGAAATCGCCAATTTCAGGTCCTATAACCAGTTTGGCTTTAGAAGAGGCAAGAGTACAGAAGTAGCACTAATGGCATTGCAGGAAACGTAAGCGCGATAGTTTTGAAAGGTGACAAAGCAACCCGGTCCGTGGCCGTATCTCCCGATCTGGCACGTGCATTTGACATGTCAGAGGTAGATCTAAGACGATTTCGGTGTCTCCCAAAGAAACGTAATTGGGCCATCAGTATATACAATGTACTGTAATTACATTTTCTTACACGGCGGATGAATAGCAAATACCTGCTTATCGATGGTACTGCACTTGAGTATACACAAAACATTTGCTGCGACCAACACCATGTTGAACAAGAGCAGAAGCATGTAGGATATTGGATGTAAACAAACGGGCGTTTAATAAACCACGACAAGATGAAATGTAAATAAGTCGTATAAAAAATTGCCGTGACACGGCCATACCTGACAATATAAACAATGGACATGAATAGTTGTGTCACTAAATGTTGGTGTTAATGCCATATCTAGTGCAGCTCTACTAAGGCGTACACCCAACATAGTTCATTTTCTTTGATTTTACGCCTAATTTGTACTTGCATTCTTTCTCCTAAAAGAAGCAGCAACGGGGTGTGAAATTCAAACTAGAGACAGAACAATGCACAGCGCGTAAGATTTTCGTGGTATGAACAGTAGGGCGGACGGCACTTCACACATCAAAAAAAAGAACATGCGAGTATAAAACAGACTGAAAGGTTCGAACCTCCTGCTTTCGAGGAAATTTACAGGAACTTAATTCAGCTTCAATTCAAGAAGAGGACGGCAAACTGACATATTCAATAAAGAAACTAACGAACGCATATGTGTGTGCTTTTGAACATTGATATATATGAATTACGCATCACAACTCTACTTTCTTTAAGTTGATTTAGGTAGAACATGGCAATATATATTTTTTACGTCGATGAATGCTTGAATGTACCAGCGCAACCCTGCAACCAAAAAAAAGCCCTTGCCGCTTTACTCATTTTCTCCTGAACAAACATGAGCTCAAAAGCAAATCCTCGTCGTTGTAATGGTGATTCCAAAAATCCGCAAATTCAATCCTCCTTTTCTGAAGTCTCTTGTATATACTCATTGCCTAACCCCTATTCGGAATTGAACCGCCACTGTATTTTTTTTATTACGAATTAGTTCTAATTCAATTACAAAGCTGCATTCAGACACTATTCACAGCTTAATACTGTACGGACTTTCCCTACAAATAACAATATAATCTGCGCACAAACCTTTTAAAATTTTCCCTCGGCCAGTCCATCAATAATCGCTCAGGTAGATTTCCAAGCAGATCCGAACACAACAGGGTACTAAGTGCCTCATACTGGTCTACCTCAGTTTTTTGTGTTATTATTTCTTTTATTACAACCCGTTTGTCTTCATAAAATGTGTTGTCTTTGATGACCTTGTAGTAAATGGTTATAGTGGTTTCGAACTCTATCTATAGCTAGATTCTCCATAATACTATTTCCAAGAAGTTAGGCCAAACGACGCTTTTAAATATGCCTATAAAAGATTCCACTTGGACAGTATTTGCCAATATATATTCTGTAGCAGTGACAGAATTGCTATGTACGCTGATTTTATTTTCCTAAATCCATTTTATTTTCTGAGAACTGCTTCTCTCTCATTTTCAAATTCTTCTACTAGGCTTGCTAATGTTCCCGAAACTAACTTATAAGCATTGCTTTTATTGCTATGCCCCTCCATACCTTTGCTTCGATTTCATTTATTTTACCCCTGGGGACCACCAATAGTCATGCTGTCTCGCCACAAACACTTAGTATATTGCTTGACCGTAAACCCTCGTTGAATAAGGCCTGACAGCACGCAGCAGGTATTAGCGCGTCCCTTAGGCGCTCGTTCTCTATTAGGTTTCTTTCTGGGCTTTTACAATTGGCGCATCTCCGATCTACTGACGCTTGCTTCAATTTATTTTACTCGGCGGAGTATAAACTTTGGAGCAAACAATTCAGTCTTAGTGCGAACGTGTAGTCACGGATTTCTAACCCAGGATTAGCCTAGTCTAACAATTAACTCTAAATACATGCTCCATGTTCTCGTTCAATATTAAGCAAGAGCGTTTAACGAATTCATTCGGATGCTTCCGAGTCTCCCGTCAAAGGGTTGAGGCGTCTACTCATGCGCTGACTTAGGTTGAGAGGTTGTTAATTTCTGCTAACCTGAAAGAATGCTCAACCTGCTCGGTCCGCACTTGCACTGACCATCGAAGGGGCTAATGAGTCGGTTACAGTTGCATCTGAAACAAGCATGCGGCCACACTCACCTGAGGGGGCCTAAGTGAGACCGTCCGGTTTCTTCCATCGCCTCTGGATAAACCCGGGGGTTCTAATATACAGAGAAAACCGGCACACGGTCTCAGTGCCCGACTAAAAGTTTTATTAAAGCGAAGTGCCGTGCACGTCGGCCTGCACACACACGATTGAAGTGTTTCGTGTCGCTAACTTTTTAGACTCATCTGTTTTTTGGGCTTAAAGGCCCTGGCACCTAATGTTCTTTTTCATGATGGTGTTCTTCTCTGGCAGAGTCCCCTGGAAGTGCTGTAGCAGTTCTCCTATTTCTACTGTCAACGTAGTAGTATAGTAGGCATCGGCAGCACTCTACCGCAACGCTCTAAAAGGGCTTTCGCATTTATTGCCAATCCACTGACGACTCTTGCATGAAGATTTTTGGTCGTTCTTTCGATTGCGATTTCTCACTTAATATTAACGCACATAACCTCATGCACCCCCATTGAAAGAATCGCTACTACGAAACGTATTGTTTTTATAGGTATTCTCTCACGTGCTAAACTGTCGTTAACTAGTGTGCCAAATTCAGTCGCTAGCATGGAACTGCAACATGGAAATGCAACATTGCATTAAGAGTTGCCTTTAAAGTGGCGACGTGTTGTTTAAAATAGCTATACATAGTTTTACAAACTGTTGTTAAGGAACCTAGGTCATACATTTCATATCCGTGACTTTACGTACTCGAAGTTCACAGAAAAGCTCTTATTTTTGTCATGCACGTATCCAATAGATCGAGCAATATATACACGCTTTGAATACACCAGAATCCAATAAAGCTTACGCAGAACCTTTCTCAAACTAAAATTTAATCCCCAAACCCTCTATCGTTATGTCAGCTGTCGTTTCAATGAAACTAGTTCCATTCTGTTTTGTTCCTATGAATATCGAACATATTCAGCGGCGATTCAGAGACGCACAATACATTTTCGTACAGATCAAATTCCTGGTTTTTCCAGCGGCAAAAATGCCTCTGACATTATCTGCGCTTGAATAATACCTATACTATTTCTGTTCACCACGCGTGTCATACACAGTTCGTTGTTAACGAAAGAAGAGCACTTTAATTTTCTTATGACATTTTTAATAGAATCTATACGCTTTTGACATATATTTCGACCTTTGAGGAAAATGATTCATTATTTTCGTAATTATTCTGACATCGATGGAAAAATGCCGTGCTTTTTTGCCGGACTTCAGTTCTTTATTTTTCTCTTGCCATCGTGCTCTGCTTATGCTGCCATTGAAATTTCTGACAATCAATCCAAATTGCCTAGACTAAAGAGGATACGTCTAAATTAAGTAAATTCAAACATCTTTTTCTTTTGCTTCTAGGTTTATTAAGTTATAAAATATGAATTTGTTTAGAACAGGGTTTAACGGAAGCGACTTCATGTAGAAATACATTTATTTGCATACAATTCGGAGCAAATTTATGTATTGATATTACACAAAATATATTCGATTTTTCTGCAATACATACGTAGATAACTTTAACTATGCCAAGTTTGGTTATTTTATGATGGATGAGTTATTCTCGCATTTGGCGATTTTTTCTGCTTACCTGCATAGCTTATTGACTATTTTGCACGCATTTTTAAGCCTAGAGGTCGCATGGTTTAGTCGGAGCACGTGAAACGCACTTCTCCAGTTTTGTTTCAAGTTTTATTTAACTTCATCTTCCGTACAAACCTATATCCTCAAAATGTGTCTCATACTAAATTAAAAGATTTTATGTATGTTTATTCAAATTTCAAAACGTAGTTTAATGACAAAACTGCATTTTACAACGCTTTAGTTCTCGACTATACATCATATCACAATAATGACCATTCTCTTCAAGTAACCGCAAACACAAAGATATGCCTTAGTCTTAACGAGTAAGAACACCATTCGTTGACTTCGCAAACAAAGTGCTTCGGAGAATTGATACGACGAATTTGTTGAGGAATGCTTCTCCAGATAGCAAGTCAGCAAGTAAGACGACGGGGCATAGCCATTAGCTTTCTTATAGACTAGAGGCACTGCATAAAGCATTTTCCCCCAATTTCAAAAACAAAACAAAAAACAAAAATAAAACGAGCAGCTCTGCATGCAACTGACTGCACATTCTTCGGGTACCCTGGACCGCAGTTGACTGCACATTCTCCGCGTCTCCCGAATTAAGTTATCACCGTCACAATACCTCCAAAAAAAAAGCAGAAGCAATTTTTGTGCACCTGTAAGGACACCCAGTGACACCCGCTCCCGTGGTTATGTATCTGGCCGCGATCCTGGAAAAAGCGGCTGAAGCATCAGCAGAGCCGGGAAAAATCTTCCGGCGGACCAAAGGAGCAACCGACTCCCGGCACCGTCTCTTAGCATCAGTAGTAGATATCATCATGCAGACATTGGCCCGCTCTTATATGAAACCCAGGCAAGTACGTGTAGTTCGTGAAAGCGCTGCAACTATGAAAATAGACACCTAGGTGCACGATTTGCTTTACATGGCTTCGACATGAGAGAAATTCCATATAATTTCCTCGTTATGCTTGTGCAAACTCTGTGGGAGACAGTGTGACTTATATCACCTTCAACAATGCGATATAGCACTTCCATTGACTCGACTTTTAGAACCGTGATGAATTCACGTATATGTAAATGTGTGCTTTCTCTGTACGCGCAATATTGTAAACCAACCATCGGCTAATAAAACTATTATTCATGTATATGTAAAAAAGACTAGAGGCACTTACACCGTGGTGGCGCGACGCGACGTTTTAGGACTAGGAAAAACGAAATTTTATTAGGGGTCCTTTTAAGCGCTATTTCAACACCCAACACCCCAACTCGAAGCGTGCAAAGCAAGTCCATATGGAGAAGCACCAGGTAGGCATCGCTAAGTGAATATTTACGTCGTCTAGCGAACATGGCTCTCAGCATCCTACTTTTACTTATCTTGGCAACCCTGCAAAGAATTAGCTCGTATCCACCTCTCCAGATAAGAATGCCACAGCAGAAAAAATAATGTATTATAAACTATAAAAACACGTAAAAATGATCTATTATAAACTACAAGCAAGCCGTCAATGGGAACGCCTCATACGACGTAGAGACAAAACAATGATATAGCAGTTGGGCATAATATTTTCTAAGTCCGAATGCCACTACATGCATTCGTGGAGTATAAGGTCGAGACGTCTTGGTCATGGTCATCCCCAAAAGCTGCTTCTTACCTGCACGGGACAGTTTGGCATTGAAGTGAAACTTAATCCAAGGAGATCGAAATAAAATGTAATTCGTTTTACAGACGTGAATATCATGTGCATCTTTATTAAGACTATTTGCCACTTGCGAAGGTTAGTGCAGCGTCTCGAAGTCAATATCAGAAGCCGGAAGAGAATTGATTCGAAATTAATAAGATTCTAACGAGAAATATTGAAATTAGATTTAAATATTAATACTACTTATTAAAAACAAACGAATCTCCAATTTGACAGTTTGAACCATCACAGTGCGTTCGGGAAGATAGGCACGACCGAAACCACTGGACCGTGTCTGCTGAACACCCTAGCCCTTGGAGCGTTCTAACAGTAAGTTGAAGGAGTCGAGGTGTTGTCGATCAATCACACGTGTACATATGACCATATATGACTGTGTAAATCACTCTATTTTTATAAAATCGCAAATATTAGAAATGCTTAGTCCCCAAAATTATTTTAAACCCTAAGCATGCATAATGCAGTTTCGCAAATAAACCACATTTTGAAACCGAACATGTACGTAGAATTACATAATATGTTTCACTGAGGTTATCTTGGTCATATGGTAGCTTTGTGGTTAATAGCTTTTAAGTCGATATTGGATTCGGAAATAAAGGATTTCACAAAGCTTGTGATGTTTGTGTGTCGTTAATCGAAGCCTTTGAACGGACCACATTTTCCTCATATCCTCCTTCACGGGATGGTCGTACAGATTAAAATGCAAACTTATTTTTAATTAAAAACACTCGTCAGGGATTAATATTGGTATACAGATCAATCGAAACACAATAATAGTCCTCGCTTTACGTTAAAAATAATTAACGCAGTTTTACCTACTTTTTGATACTTTGTGTCTTGCTTCGTGCCGTGTTGTGCATGGGGCGAGCCTTCAGTCGTGCCTGCTCACATCAGGCCCGATGCTGAGGCACGGAGCATAGTGCATGCTTCTTTTTGACGTTTTTGATCGTGACAATGGACTGCGTGCTGAACGTTTTGGTGCTATTTTGACTCGGGGCGGTTGTTTTACTTCACTGTCGAACAGTTGCTCTGCGCGCTCTGTCGTATCCAGTCATCACTAGTCATCAGTAGTCAGCTACCTGCATACAATCGTTTAGAGTCACTGGCTGCATATAGTGGCCGACTATTTCGGTGGTCTGCAGGAAAGCATTGTTTTCCACGTTAACATTGGTTAACGGGACGATAGTGGTTAAGAAGAGGGGAAGGGCCGGTTTGAGTTGTACACTCAAGACTACGGCCGAATCGAAAGACAGAAAAGCGAAGTTAGCTGCGTTAGCTAACAAGAAGGTGACGGCATCGAAAGCGGCGCCAGCTGGTGAGAATCAAACGGAGTCTGTGCCGATAGTCGTGGAAGACATTTCAGAGAATGTACCGCCTGCAGAAGTTAATGTTTCTACGAACGGCAACGATGAAACTGACTGCGCTGACAAGGCTGAGGATGCAACCGATGCGAATGATGATTGGAAGGTAGTAGTCTCAAAAAGCACTACTAAGCGTCTCCAAAAGCTGAAAGAACAAATTGGGGCCATCCGGTCTAAATCGTCCAGTCAGCCAAAGGGTCTGTTTCGTGTAGTTATTGCGCGAAAAAGCGACAAAACAATCATTGGGACGACTGCTTCTATAAGTGAGCCGTTCAATGATAGTCTACTCTTATTGTGCAGTGAATTGCATAGACTCTACCCGCTTGCTAAGCTGGAATCGAAAGCGGGCATCATTTACTTCTGGTTTAATACCATTGACGAAGCAAATGCCGCGGTGCAATTATCGACTCTCCTCGACATTCCGGTGGTAGCTAAATGCAACGATCTAGGTGCATATCGCGCCAGAATAAACGGAGTGGACAAAGGTTTTACTGATGAAGACATTCAGTCTGCCCTTAAGGAGGTTGGTGTCGTCTCGGCGAGAAGAGAAAACATCATCAAGAGAATAGGATCCACCGCAACATCGATCCCTACAGACAGGGTCATACTCCAATTTAATAGAGTTCCGCCGACTGACGTGTTTCTTGCTTTTAGGTCACATAAAGTAATTATGTATGCGGGAACCCCTGTATCACGCTACAAGTGTTTGAGGCTAGGTCATATTGCGAAATATTGCCGTAATGAAGTTTCATGTAAAAAATGTGGTCAAACTGGTCACCTCGCGCTAAATTGTAAGCAACAGGCAAAATGCGTAAACTGCAGGGGTCCCCATGCGTCGTCTTCGATGTCCTGCCCTATCCGACTATGCGAAATTGAGAAGCGCAAGGCACTGATGGAGTGTCGCTTGTTGCAACAGGTCGGATCAGAGCATCCTGAGGCAACACAAGTCAAGGTGGTCGACGCGTCGCAGCAGGCTGTTGCATCCGACTCCTCAGACCCTCCAAATTCCTCGACTGAAGAATCCGCATCATCTCCACCTACCTATGCTGCTGTTGTGAGATCACTCGTAGTAGAAACCTCGTCTGGCCCCGAGATTCGTGTAAATCTACCGCGATCAACATCACTCCCTAAGAAGCAGATTCGCACCGTGAAAGAATTGGCTACAAATACTCTTCGCAAGCCCCGTCCATGGAAGTCATCGCGCACCTCTGCCACTAGTAAACTAAAGGAACGTAACTCCAACATAATCTTATCCTTGAGGCACATCACGAAGGTTTTAAGTATTGTTTCCCCAAAAGCTGCAATACGTCTAAAAAAGCTGATTGAGGTTCTCTCACCGTTGTTGTCAACTCTCTCGATGCTATCCTAAGATTTTTATTACTGATTTCAGTCATCTTGATGTTCTCACAGCCATCTATTTTTGCTAATGCATTGTATAAATTATATTAATCAAAACATTACGCCAAATGTAAAGGCATGCCAACTTTTGGATGACGTTAGACTTAGACCCAGTAGCTTAGCTTTTATCCACCTAAACGCGGGGACTGGAGGGATAAAAAAATCCGGTCATCTGGAGTTATTACATAATTTTTTAGAGGAAGAGGGAGCCATATTTGATGCGGCAGTGGTTAGTGAAACATGGCTAAAGGATTGCGATCTTGCGTCTCACTCTTTAAGTGGTTTTAAATTAGTTGCGTCGGGTAGAGGCTTGGAGAGATTAGGTGGTGGTGTCGGCATCTATGTACGCTCTACCTGCAATATCTTATCATCGCGCTGTGTTTGTAGTCCTGACGGCAATGTTCAGGCGGTACGTCTGCATTTAAAGAAACAGGACGGTCCTGAATGTTTTATTGTGGGGTTTTATTCTAACCATGTATCTTGTAAAGACACGCTTCTGAATAACCTAGACGATATGTTGCCAACTTGTACCTTTACCCCTGTCATTGTCATGGGCGATGCTAATGTCAACCTCCTTTCGGTCCCGCAGCCTAGCGATTATACTTCATTCTTTTCCGCTAGAGACTTATCCCTGGTAGTGGAGCGCATAACCAGACCTGCATCTGGTACGTGCATAGACCATATTGCTATTTCCAATTGCTCAAAATCTACTACTGTCCAGCCAGCGGTTCTCGGTACTCTGCTTTTCTCTGATCACTACCCGGTTTTAATATCTTTGTCCGACAACTCGGTGGCTGCCAAACCGTTGGCCGAGCTGGCCCCAACCCTAAGCCGAAGTCACAACGGGGCTAAGATTGATACGTTTCTCTATCGGTTGCAAGATGTCTCGTTGTTAGCAGTTTATGATGCAGTAGATTCGGCATTTAACGCTTTCAGTAGAATCCTGCTTCATGTATACGAAAAAACCTTTGATCTGGTAGACGTTTCTGCTCCAAATAGTTCGTCCAAGGTAGGTCAATTTTCCTTTTCTCCAGGTTTACGGCGGCTGCGCCGTATAGATAATAAGATGTACCGCAGACATCGCAAGATAAATTCGGTAGATTCGAAAGCTTCCTATTTAAACAGTCGTCGCCGCTACCTCAATGCAATTCGCGCTGCGAGGACAGCATTTTACCGAAATCGCTTTGCTTTCTTGCGTGATGATTCCTCTAAACTCTGGAAATTCATCAATGGACTCTGTGGTAGGCGACATGATCCAGTAGAATTACCGTCCGCGTTACTAGTTGCCGAGGATGAAACATTAGATGATCCAGTAAAAATTGCAGACGAGCTAAACCGTCACTTTGCCACGCTAGGTAATACCACGGTCGCTCACCTCGAAAAGAACAGAGATATGGCCACCCTGCTTGACGAGGTATGGGAAAAAAATGTCAATGTATTCTCACTCTCTGCTGTCTCTATTCCTGAGGTTCTTGGTACCCTTCTCCGTCTTAAAGCAAGCTGAAGTCGAGGTGTCATCGGTGTACCTGCAAGATTATTGAAGTTAGCAGCTTCATCGATCGCAGGTCCGCTGACTGTCATTATAAATCGTTCGTTTGAGTCGGGCAGCTTTCCATCACGTTTGAAAGATACGGCGGTGTTTCCTCTATTTAAGAAAAAGGGTGAGCGAAACCGCGCAGCCAACTATAGGCCGATCTCGGTCGTGGATTATATCTCAAAGGTCATTGAGAAACTGGTGCTGGTTAGGCTAAATGGATATTTAGAGACGATAAATTTCCTTTTCTCAAACCAGTTCGGTTTTTGCAGGGGTAGGTCGACTGACCTCGCGTTGGCCCACTTATGGCAGCGAGTGTCCGACTCGGTTGAGCTACATAAGTTTTGTCTCGCAGTCTTTCTCGACGTGTCAGCGGCTTTCAATTGCCTTGATCATTCCCTTCTATTCCAAATGCTCGCTCAGCTGGGTTGCTCTGCGCCGGCGGTTGCCTGGTTTAGGTCCTATCTCTCAGGACGGAGACAGGTGGTACGAGCTGGTCAAATAGAGTCCTCATGGCAGCAGGTCGATATAGGTACCCCTCAAGGCTCGGTTCTCGGACCTTTTATGTTTCTTATTCTACTGAATTTTATTCTATTAAGGATTCAGAGGCTAAACCTTGGCTCAGCTATAGCTTTTGCTGATGACACTACGCTACTGTTCGGAGTGAATCATCGGAACTTTGATATGGACTTGCAGCAGTCGCTTTTGAATGTTGATAATATAATTAGCATTTTTAACATTTTTGGACTAGTCGTCAATGCTAACAAAACCAATTTAATAGTTTTTCGTGCATCGCCGAGGCTTCTAGAATTATCTGACAACCAGATATTTAAGACACGGAACATTAAGCTCTCGCAGACCGCTAGGTGCCTGGGGCTCGTTCTCCAGGAAAACATGAGGTGGCATCCCCATCTGGATTACATTGCACCAAAGTGCTATGCTGTAATATCTACGCTGTGTAAAATGAAATTGATTGGGGTACCCACAGAGGGCTTACTTCTGGTGTACAAGGCCGTGTTTTTACCAGTTCTATGCTATGGAATCCTTCCCTGGGGAGGTGGCTACGACGGAATTCTCCGAAGAGCACAAGTGATACAGAATGATGCAATTAGGGCCATTTTTGCTAGAAGGCGAAGGGATTCGGTCCGTGACTTGCTCACTCGTTTTAACCTACTCACGGTAGAAAGCATTTACTCCCTGCGGGTTTCAATGTTGGCGTACAACATTTCGCGTGGTATTGTGCCTATGGAGATTGCATTTGCACTAGTTCCTACCATGAGTCGAACATCAGGTAGGCGCGCAACAACTTTTGCAGTGCCCTCTGTATCCTTGAAGTCTAGTCAACACGCACTTGCGTACCGCCTTCCTGAAACCTGGACCCGCATTCCTAAACGCATAAGATGCCTCACCACGAAACACCTCTTCTCTCGCGAGTTAAAGCAGTGGCTGTTAATTTCACAGTCGGAACCAGGCGCGTGATCTAGGTATAGTTGGTATTACAAATGTTGTGCTTCGTATACGAGGACACACTTAGTTTTTGATTGTATTTATCCACATGTTTTAGACATAGTTGTTGTAAGTTGTGTTGATGCTGTACTAGTGGACTACTTCGTTTGTGTGTTATATTTGCAAGTTTGTTGCCTCATGTGGTGTTCGGCGTTCTAACAAACGCACCAATTGCTGCTTTGAATTTCTTGTGTAAATCATAAACCACTGTAATACCATTGTGTGTAAAGTGCTTATACAAAGCACTCCTTGGATTTTGTCGAGATTAATTATCTGCTTTGTTGTTTGATTCATATTTTTTCAACCATTTTTATTTACCGAGAACTTAAGCGTTGTGAAATGCAGTTCCGTGAATAAACCACGTTTGAAATTGAAATTGAAATTGATACGGCTGTTATTCCATCAACATGCTCGTGTTCGCCATATTTTGACACTGTAATCTGTGAAATAATCGACTCGATTTGTGTTCCCAAACCTCAATAAAGATGACGCTATCCGCCAATGCGTCGGATTTTTACAATATTCCAGCATGCGGGTGCAACAAGCATAAACTTTCTGAAGTCCCTATGTGCCAAGCCAGAGAGCCTACGACCGTGCAAACGAATGCGTGAGCTCAGACGTGTGTAATTAATGGTACACAATAAATGTGTAATTTTTCAAAAAACGGACTTGTTACTCTGACAGTCATACAACTCAGCGGACATTTTGCATACGTATACATATATAATTATATATAGGCATCATCATGTCCTTTGCGACGTCAGCCTTTCCAGAATTGTACACGCGGAATGATGTAGAGTAAACTTTGCTAATACATACAGTGGTGGTACTGCTGAAAGAAACCGTCCCGGCCCTTCAACAGCTCCGTGAATGCATAGGTGAGCGAGCCTATCATGTATATTAGATATAATTATGGATTACAATGTTCAATCCATCAACAAAGGCAGAAAAAAACTTATTTCTGCGACAAGCAGATATGCTGTCTTGACGCATAGATGCTAACAAAAAATAAGTTGACATCTGTGTGTGTGTATACGCGCGTGTTAGTACAACATTCTACATATTATATGCCTACATAAAGCTCTACAGGCGCATGTATAAAACTTAGCTTGCTATATTTTGTGGGAGACATACTAGATTTTAGACCTAACAAAAAAGGCAGTATGTATATGATGAAATTGAATTGGCATTCTTTGCAGAGCGCTAACTACGCTATCTTAGACTTGTAATTCTCCAAATTATTCGTCCAAAATCGAGTTAGCTTATGCACAATAGGCAGCTCTTCAAGCCGTCTATTTAAGCCGAAACAAACATATCCATACAAACAACATAACGTTCACCACGCACTATAGGCTCACAACTCGAACAGGAATCAGCAAGTACCGGTCCAAGTTGAGTTGTTTAGTGGCCTAAACGACTTACGATTCACTTCACAAAGTTAGACATGCCCAATGTTTGCTGTCTACTAGGATACTACGGTATTTAGCACACAATCTAAAATCATTAGATGGTCGGTAGATGCGTTTGCGTCGAAGATCATGCCATGAAGCCAATATTCTGTCCGAACTGCCTCTATGAAAAAAGCGTTATCAGTTTATAAACATTGTTCGGCTTGCTTGCGGTTAGATTACAGAGCCGCTGTGCCTTCCAGCTGCTTAGTCAGCGCATAAGTCACACTGTTCGAGACAAATTTCTAAGGAATCTGGGTTAAAGCAGATAATTCAGCAGCTGTAGCATTCCTTTGCAATCCAAGTCGATCAGCTCATGTGCTTGAAGACTCTCCAGACAAGATTAGGACACTAACGGAGCATTTAGTGCATGCTACACCCGATTTGCCTGCAATCGCTTACATGTAGATACTGAATAACGAACAGAAATTGCCATATATATATATATATATACACTGTTCAGTTGACGCATGCAAGTTCATTGTCATCGTTGCGACGTAAACTTTACGTGAACCTGTAAATTCTATAGGATAAATGTAAAGCGTAGGTAAACGGCCAGTAACGACAATCTGTCATTGTCGCAATATATATATATATATATATATATATATATATTTATATATACAGGTAGTTCAATAAGTTCTTAGAATGAAAACCAAGAATTTTCCAAATCATGTTTTTAAATTTATCTTATTCGATGTACTCCCCGAGATGCTCAATACACTTTTCCCACCAATATTTCAGAGCTTTTATACCTCTTAAGTAGAATTCCGCGTCTTTAGACTGAAAATAGGCATTTACAGCAGCTTTAACCTCTTCATTGCTGGAAAAACGCTTTCCACCGAGACTATTCTTCAAATGTCCGAAGAGGAAATAATCAGAGGGGGCCAGGTCTGGAGAATAGGAAGGTTGTTCAATAAGTTCGAACCTCAGTTGGGCCACTTTTGCCGATGCTTGCCGGGACTTGTGTGCAGGAGCATTGTCCTGGTGAAACAGGACAACCTTCTTCTGCAAAGCGGGCCGTTTCACGATGAGTTCTTGCTAAAGGCAGTCTAACAGTCTTGCCTAATACTCTCCTGTGATCGTTTTACCGCTCTCAAGGTAGTCGACCAGCATTATTCTACGTTGGTCTTAAAAAACTGTAGCCATCACCTTTCCGGTCAATGCCGTTGTCCGCACCCTCTTCGGAGGTCCTTCATCAGGTGCACACCATTGGCAAGATGCTTCTTGGGTCTCGGGAGTGTAGTGATGGACCCAGCTTTCATCGACGGGCATAAATCTGCGCCAAAAATCCGACGGATTGTTCGACATCTTGGCCAAATTTCGCTGTGAAGCGAAAACAGGCGCGTTTTTTCGGCCTTGGTTGAGCAAATGCGGCAGCCATTTTTCTCTGAGCTCTTTCATCTTCAAGTTTTCGTGCAGGATGAAATGCACACTACCCAAACTGATTCCCAAGGCCTCCGCTATCTCCCTAATGTTCACTCGCTTATCTGCGGCAACGATTTTCCGCACCTTTTCCACGTTTTCCTAATCAGTTGCCGTTTTTGGGCGTTTTGAACGTAGTTCATCCCGGTGCTCCTGCGACCTCTTTTTAACTCATTAATCCAGTTGGAAACAGTGGCAAAACATGGCGCAGAGTCACCGTACACCTCGTCTAACTCAGTTTTCACTTAGGTCGCATTCCAACCTTTGAAATAAAATGCTTGATAACCACTCGAAACTCTTTTTTCTCCATTTTTCAAAATCACGCCGATACGTTGCCACAGGAAAAGCGATCAAACGAAATCGCAACGGCCAATCACCATAATATTTTGACTGCTGGCAGTCGAAAGGTTGCAGTTCCTAATAGCGGTGGAAGCGCGCCTTCTACGAACTTATTGAACTACCTACTATATATATATATATATATATATATATACGTGGCTTCTATTATAGGCGCCATGGCTGACACGGAATGAACTGAGTAACAATCAAAAGTTTCATTCAATGTAGCTGTTATATATATATATAATGTATATATATATATTATATATATATACTATATATATATATATATATATATATATAGTATATATATATATATATATGTATATATATATATAATATATATATATACGATATATATATATATATATAGTATATATTATATATATATATATAATATATAATAAAATTAAAGGATTAAGTTCTACAACATATACCAATAAAACATTACAGGGACAATAGATTCCTGCTTGAGAGAATGCGTAGCTTTATTCGCCTAATATTTTCTACAAGCCAAATGTTTTTTGATTCTATACAATAAGCTAGTATGTATGTGCAGCTGATGCATGTGTAGAAGTGCGATATTCCTCTTATATATATATATATATATATATATATAGATATATATATATATATATACGAGGAATATCGCACTTCTACACATGCATCAGCTGCACATACATACTAGCTTATTGTATAGAATCAAAAAACATTAGGCTTGTGGAAAATATTAGGCGAATAAAGCTACGCATTCTCTCAAGCAGGAATCTATTGTCCCTGTAATGTTTATTGGTATATGTTGTAGAACTTAATCCTTTAATTTTATTACAAAGTTGCGTTATCTTTGTCTTGAGATTAACTTGTTCTGTTGACATTTGGTGGATATCTCTGTAGAGCGCTTGTATCCTCCTTAAACTAGAATTCTTAAGTAAAGCGCGTATTATTTTCACAAATATCGAAAAAGTTTAGAAGACGACGAGATTCGTGAACTTGCGTTGTTCAGATTACACAAATTTACACTTGACGAATATACTACCTACGGCGTACATCACACAGAAACGGGAGTCCATTGGTTCAAGCGGCTTATGTAGTTCTTAAATATGCCCTGTTCCATCAGTGTATGCGGACATGGATAGCCTCATGAGTTGATGCTATGCTCACGCTAGAGAACAAGAGCTGAAACATAGGGAATATGGTTTTAGCGCAACGCCATTGTTTGCTTTGGCTGAATGATACCTCACGAGCGCAAATGGTAAATAAATATCTTTGTCCGGGATATTGACGGCCTACGACGTCAGTAAAAAACGTCTTACTTTTATTGCGTAATAGACATCGTTCTTGAAATCGTTTTGGCATTGTCTTAGTCCGTACCTCTCGTTGGTAAACATTTTCTGTCCTGCACTCGTTGGTTACGACCACTAAATGGTCAGCTACCTTCTGCAGTAGACGTGTTGTAAGTGGGAAATGCCCAACCTATATCTCTACTACTAGTGGGACAAAGAGTTGCATTCGCCCGAGGTTAGATTACTGCGAAGCTTAGTTTGTTTAGAACAATTCTGTCCGGAACACACGGCTCCTATTTGGTTTTAGTTCCTTGATAGATAATGTTAAGAACATGACAATGAGCAGCAGGTTGTTGCAATCGAGGGAATTTTCTTGAAAAGAGGCACAGAACTACCGCTGCAGTAAAAACAAAATAAATGCGTAGAACAACTGTGTTACGCTTCTGGAAATTAGAAGCGAGCAAGCTCCATCTTCCCACTCTGGCAATATCGGCAATGCAATAACATGGGGTGACGTCAGTATATGTTGTTCTCTCTCTCTCTCTCTCAGACTCCCTTGCATCTATCACTATACTCCGATTTGAAAGGCCCTTTTGCTGTCTATGGAGAAGAAGCAAAGCGCCGAGGGAGAATTGCGTGAAAGCTGCTGTCCGAAGAGATGCAAGCATATTTGGAAAGTGACATGTGTAGACGGTATACCAATCACTAGAAGCTCTCACTACAATGCATACGTAGAAAGCTCGTACAGCTCGACCAAGGTTGGTCTCAATGCCACTCTGTAACCCCATGGCAGTTTGAACACTCGCTTGCCCTATGCAGAAGGTCATCACCCCTCTGCTTGTTTGCCCCTCCCCCCTCCACGCCCCCTTCTCACTGGCCGTATTCTCTCAAGATGTGTCGCGGTTACGCGGTTAACCATCCGAGAGAACGTCGGCGGTCAGCGGCGCTGCTTTGTCTGATGCCGATACTGGCTGATACCTGCCTGACCAAACCCTTAGCAGCGACTCATTTGCTTACGCCGGCCGTCGCTCGCCATGGCGCACACACTGCATATTAATCTATACGCGAATACGATTAGGCATACGAGTGCACTGAACGATGCAGGATGTCGTCACAGCGTGCAATATTGTGTAATCGCCACTTTGCTGCCATGCCGACGTGCTGCTACGAGAGCCGTGCGGCGTCCGCAACGACTGCTTGTGTTTTACGTTTCGACTACGCTCGTTGTTTCGTTACAGTCGGTCTAGCTGAACGTAGATGCTCAGCTGCCTCGTGTACAGATCGTTTTTGATGCGTTTTTTAAATATCGACTTTCCACACTTCATACATGATTTGGGCATTCAGAAGGAAACATGTATCGTCTGGACCATTATTATTTTATTTTTTTACATAATACATATTGTATATTTCGCAATAACTTTGCATTTTAAGATGGTACATAATTACAATACAATCATCATTATATACAATTTTAACACTTAAGCGACCGTCCCACCGGGCAAGAAAGTGCAAAGACCGCCGATGCGACTGGCAGCTCGCTGCGTGGTATTTAGCGCATACCTGCGAGCAGAACCGGCAACGACATTGATCGCCAACTTGGTGAAATCCTTGAGTCGAACACACCAAGAGATGATAGCCATGTACAATGTACCTTGTGTACACGTGCCGGCTAGTGCATGCCATTCCTTCCCAAAGCTCCCTGGTGAGGTACACATCTAACTGCGCTACCTCAGCCGAGGCCTCGGTCACTTTTCCCTGCCAGTCCAACAAAAATTGTTGAAGTGGCATTGTAATAGGTGACTTAAGCCTGACTCTGATTGTTTTTACTGCCGGTCCGCAACCCGCTAGCAGGTACACAAAGCGATTCCTTGCCGTCCGCGGCAAGCAAAGAACGCGCTTCATATATATTGTGAAGCATCTTTCTAGCTGCGCAAAATTTGCCGCGGAAAGATGGCCCCACACCCTGCCAAGGCTGTAACTCAACATTGGCACAATCTTAAGCTCAAAAAGCCGCAATGCAGCACTCAGAGACAGTCGTCGAAGATCTCTCACCTCTGTGTAAATAGAGGCAAAAGCCACCCGACACCTGTCGCCGATGTGCTTGGTAAAGGTCGTTCCCGTATAGTGCAGTCTCAGACCCAAATACGGGAAGGAGTTGACAATTATTGACATGACACAATTAATGACAATATTACGTCTGCTGCAGCCAATCGACCCCCACGGCGAAACTTAATGGCTTTCGAATTTATTTGTAGGCCCTTACGGTGAAGGTAACCTTCTACGTCGCCGACAATACGACGAATGGCACCGCGGTCTTGGTGGGCCACTACTATGTCATCCGCGTACATAACGACGACGGCGTTTCTAAACTCCTTCCGCACGTGGCGGGCTAGGTCTGCAATGAGCAACGAGAAGGCTAGGCAACTGAGAGGGTCCCCTTGAGGGGTCCCTACGTTTTGCCTTAGCTGCAAGGTGTCTTCGCCCCTTATGTTTACTTCAAGGCGGTCTTCAGCAAAGAAGCTGGAGAGCACTCGTAGAAAAGAACCACCCACCCCAGCATGTCGAAATGAATCGACTAGTAAGTGACGGGGAGCTCTGTCGAAGGCCTTGACACAATCAAGAAAGACGGCGTACAAATGGCCCCCGGGCACAGCCAACACCCGCTCAACTTCCGACTGGAGTACGTGGATCGCGTCCTGTGTACCTCGACCCTTCCTGAATCCGAATTGCTCCGGAGGTAGGGTCTTCTCCACAGTTGGAAACACCCTCGAGATTATCAACTTGGGAAAGATTTTCTTAAGAGTGCGTTCCGACGCGATACCCCGGTAGAGATTTGGATCGTCCACGTTGTCACCGTATTTGCCCTTGAATAGCAGAGTAAGCCTGGCCTCGTGCCAAACCTGGGGTATGTGTCCCCCGCTGAGTATCTGATTAAACAGATTACACAGCTCCCCTGCTAAAACTTCGGACGACTCAGCCCAGTGTTCGTGATAGATCCCATCAGGACCACTACTCTTCCTCTTGGGCAACCCGCGCAAGATCTGCACCACTTCTTCCACCGTAAACGGCGAATTCATGCAGTGCTGCTCCAGAGTGAGCGGTTGCTCAATAATGGGTTAGGCGCGGGGGCGTTTGCATCGAGCAGAAGAGCACTAAAGTGCTGCCGCAACTGCTCCTTTGTCTCTGGACCATTATTGCGCACATCAAGCGCAGCTATACTTCCACTCGAGCATCTTGACGAATATGTCGTAGTAGAGTATTTTAACTTTGTTTAACTTTTTTGTTATGTATTTAATGTATGTTGTCTTCCTGAAACTCTTGATAATTCAAACTTATGTAGGTTAGTCCGGGAAATACAAATATCCGTGCCGCTAGAAAGTGTTTTGCTGGCTGTATTTTCAATTAAGTAGTAGTTTTAGTTTCATTAACCAATGATTGGTTTTTACGTGTACATCATAGGTATCACATTTTCAGAGTTGAGACAACGGAATTGCTCTATCGCAACGCTGAAGGTGATATAGATTACACGGGCAGTCACAAAGTTTCTATATGCACTCCAGCGAGATCTCATAAAACTTCTCGCGCTTCAGGTGGAAGCCGTGGACGGCAAATCTGGTGAGTAGATGTCGGTTCACATAACTGCCGGCTCTCCACGAATCCGACGTCATTGATTTTGTTTCATAGAACAGCGGGTCGATGTCGACCATAATATTTTTTCAATTTAAGACGTGTTCTCTAAAGGCCGTCGTCTTTGATAGGTTGCACGTCCTCTACAAGTCCTCAACGAAGAACGACGACGACGCCTGTAGGTTGAGTTCATCAAAGCCTTTAAATTTAGTCTTGAGAGATATGGCCAAACCACCTAAACACCGTAGGGTGCGGTGGGTGCGCACTTCAGGTTAAACAAGCTAACAGCAACATCCGCCGATAGCCTGTATGGGTCCTTGACACTGTAAAAAGATTGTACGCCTTGTCAGACTCTATCCTCAAGATGTTTGGAGACACTTGTGCCACGTCCTGAAAACGCCACCCCCAGGTAGAGAAAGTAGGGAACGGTTTCGATTATTCCTGAGTCCAGTCGGAATTCATCGCCTTTGACCAGTTTTCCTCCTCGTCGAAATTTCATCGCTTTAGTCATGCTCGCATTAATCTCCAGTTTGTTCCGGTTTACATAGCGCTGTAGAGTTACAAGCACGAACGTTTGCACTTGTGAAGGCTGACTATGTATTTCCGTTGGGAGATCGCTTACCAGCATTGAGAGCAACAAGGGACTCAGATAATCACCCTGAGCAACACCGATGTATTTTCAATTAATTGCTTAGTAAAATCGTATATACGTACTTCAGTCTACAGACCCGCCCTGCTGTAGTTATGGCATATTTGTGGTTAGGCGTCAATGATTTTGGTGCTAGCGCAGATACTTTTCGCAGGTGCATAAGCAAAATGCTGGATGTCGGCCCACAGCGTATATCGAAAAATTTAAATTGCTTACTTGCCATTGTATATCACAATTCGAATTGCAGACGTGAACTATGAAGTATAATGAAATGATTTATGTCATGCGCCCGAACCCGGATATGCGCATAAAACGATGTAGGGACAGTGGCGAGCATTATCATTGCGGAAACCTATCAGGAGTGGGAATAGCTATTGCCTATTTGACTTCCGGTTGATATTCTTCCCATGTAAATATGTTGCCTAGTATGAACTCAACCATATGCAAAGCATTTGTAAAATAGCAAATTATGTGAATGTAGCCCAGAATATACTACGTGCATAGTTTCCTTATCTTTGCCGGTGACCTCAAAAACAAATAAAACATAATATAAGAGTTGGACTTGCGCATATAATTACTGTACCTACTGAAATTAGATACAATGTGACAGATTCTTCCAAGAACAATTCCTAAAATGTTCACGTTTATTCTTATATATGCTCGAGATGATTTTGCTTTCTGCTTGTCTAGCAAAGCTATGCTCGTTAACAAGAAAAAACATATATGTATATACATATATTCATATATGCCAGATCAAGTTACGCATAACCGTCTAAAATAGACAAATAACTAACCTGTACTCGTCCGTTGTGCGGTGAACGCGACATCTCTACCACGGCGTTGCAGCCACGGACCGTTCGCAGGGTCAACCGCGGGCCGTACGTATATTAACGATACTATTATTACTCTAGTTTTATTTCATTTTGTAGTTACAGTGGAATATGAATATCTAACTACCCTTGGGCTTGTGAGGGGTGCTACCAATCGAGCTTATCCTCGAGGCAGCCCTTCATTGTGCCCATAATTGCTGCCGCATTGCCGCTCGGAACCGCCAGAGATAGCCGCTGGAGTAGAAAGTCGAAAGCTCTTTTGTCCCCCGTCGTGAGTTCAATTCGTTTGCCAATCTTCTGTAAAAGTGACCATGCCTCAGGGCCAGGCCCCCCTAGTGTCTCCAATACTAGTGGCACAAAAATGAACTCGTCGGGGAGCTGGGCGTATTTGTTGGTTTTTTGACGTTCAGCCTTGCGTGCTGCGGAGCCAGCGGCTGATGCGCTAGCCTCCATGTTCGAGGGGGCGAGCGTGTCGGTGACTGTACCATCCCAAATAGGCGCCTTTCCCCTTTCAAAAGGGATAAGGGTGAGACCGTCAGGTCTCTTTCCGTCGCTTCTCAGGAGGCCAGTTGGCTCTCGAATGCATGGCAGTAGAGCTGACCTTAAGGCCCGGGCGGTAATCTTGTTAATCTCGCTGTGACGGCTTTGACGTCCTTCGCTTATGTTGCAGGATAGCCCGTGGGTTCCCCAAATGCCCACTTGTGCTTCGCACGGACACCGGTGTTCCCACGCTAAAGAGGTAAAGATGAAATTATGGTATATAATAGTCTCCTAATCGTCAACACAA
Source organism: Dermanyssus gallinae (assembly GCA_003439945.1). Lineage (NCBI taxonomy): Eukaryota > Metazoa > Arthropoda > Arachnida > Mesostigmata > Dermanyssidae > Dermanyssus > Dermanyssus gallinae. Next base: position 45,709 of record QVRM01000995.1, read on the forward strand.
CGGACAACTGGCTTTGGTCATACCTAGAGCTCCCGCCGACAAATCTTGAAAAGATGGCCTACACGGCCGTGCCGAGGAAAACCAAATATAGGGGGTCGTGCTGAAGGCTTTTAGCCTTATGTAAAAACTTGTTTGAAACTTTATCACTTGGCCAACTTAGATCGATTGTCGATTTTTGTCTTGTAGACGTAATCTTAGACATTAGTTAAATTCGCCGAATTCGGATTTCCGCTACAGGTCCAGGAAATTGACCGTACTCCGGAAGCAGAGGTAGGACACGTTCAAGTCTAGCACAGACAGTTTACGATAGCTTCAATGTATGCCTTCACTGCCGATAACGTCATCACGGCACACTAGTGTGGTGATTTTCACGTGTACATGTAAATGTATATACGTTTAATATAATATAACATATAAGATCATACATACGTTTTATATTAAACTATGTCTATATGATTCTTGTTCGAAATACGTTTTATCTCGTTGTTTTCATATTATGTTAAGCATTTGAAGTATTTATTTAGTAAAACAATTATTTAATGTAAACACTTGCACGCCAATTTTGCACTTTTCTCAACTTGGGCCTTACATCTACAATTGATTGATTGATTAATTTATTGTTCGCTTGGCATGTTTACCTAAATACACATGTCACGCTTTTGTATCAGGGGCGCTTAGAGCGGCAGCATATATATTACCTACGCATCTATATAATTCATGTCTACTTCAATATCTACTGAGTATTTGCTTTCCAATGTGACAACCTCTCATTTGTAATATCGACCAGGTCATTTCTAACATTTGGTTCTAAAGCTAGGGCCTCCGACAGCTCTATATCTCTGCTCCCCCCTAAGGCTATACATTCTTTAATAAGATGTTCGATTGACTCATTCTCTAGCCCACATGCTCGACGTTCTGTACTTTGCCCCTCCTTATATTTAGCTCTTTGTATCCTTGTATCCAACATCTCTGCCCTGGCATCTGCCAATAGCCCACTCACTCCTGAATTATCGTATACCAAACTTGATCCAGGGCTAGACAGCGCCTTAGGACTTCCCGTTTTTTTAAACAGCGGAGTAGTAAAACCACCATTGGTAAGGCAGTCTTGCTATTTCGGTGCCAAGACGTCAACCTACCTCTAATACAGCATCCGCAACTCGAATGAGCCACAGAAGAGCATAAAATAAGCACGCCAACAAGAGCGGTGTCAGCGGCGACAACAACAACAGCAACAACATTAGCAACAGCAGCAGCAGCAACAACGGGAGCCATTAGTTACGTGTGTTTCGAGATTTTCTAACGACTCTAACGCCTCAGTAACGGGAACACGTAATTAGTTACGTGTGTTTCGAGATTTTCTAACGACTCTAACGCCTCAGTAACGGGAACACGTAACTAGTTCCGTGTGTTTCAAGATTTTCTAACGACTCTAGCGCCTCTCTAAAGAGGATGCATACAGGAAAAGGGACAGACGTGTGACGCATGGAAAGTGGACGGGAACTGAGCGTCGCGCCGAGGACAATCAATCACGGCGGAAGCTTCAACTCACCGCCTCGCTTGCGGCTGTGGCGGCGGCAACTGCAGCACCTCCACCGGCATCGCTGTCGTGACGTTTTGTGATGACACAGACATGTACTCGTATGTCTGTGTCATACATACAACGAGACTGCTCTACATTGTTTGGCGCCCCGCGACATGGCAACCCGTCGAGTCGGCGAACACGAACAACTAACTAACTAACTAACTAACAACTGGTAGAGGAAACGCCGACCTACTAGAGTACATATTCCACGTACAGACGATCTCGGCAAGGGCCGCTGCTTGCCCGCTACGAACGACAGCTTTTCGCTGAAGCAACTCGAACTCACGAAGCTACTGCTTGCTGTCAACGCGTCGAGTTCTCTGCTCTCTTGTTTGTTTGCTTGTTTGTTGTTTCTTTGTATTGTACTCTATGTTCTAACACTGACTCAAATCGGCAGGCTACTACTATTACTGCCAAGCGGAGCAATTCTCACGATTTGGTGACCTGCGGGGTCTGGCCGGGCCAGGACAGACCCGACCAGGTGATCTAAATGTACTGAATTCTATGATCTCGTCGTCGACAGCTCTCGTTCTTGCTTCAGCGATAATCTCTCTGCTGTTCCAGGAATGCTCATTTTAAGACGCGATCTGGATGCGTGTTGTACAGACGGCACCACATGTCAACACGCAATCGAATGTTGACCTATCCGGAAAACACACACAGGTTTACCGATTTCAGCCGTCTTCGCCTTTGATCAACTGACTCTGTATGTATGTCCGTATGTATAGCCGATAACGGCAACCCTCATTTCTCATCGCTCTGCGAATCGAGTAACGAAGCCCAACACTGCTGTCTTTCATAGAGTTCGTGTAAACAAAGCATTACTGGGACCCACTACAATCGAATCTAATGTTGTCATAGTTCGAGATCTAGAGCCGTAAATCAGTACAGCCATGTTGGTTTCAGTTTGGTGGGTAATACCATGCCCGTTATGCGACGATCGGCAATCGCTTTGACTCTTACCTTCCGGATTCGGCTGATGCGCCGATTGCAACCGAAAGACCCAAACGAACGTCCACAAAATATATATTAAGCCGCCTCTAGAAAATAGTAAGAAAAAGAACGAATCTTAGTTGCTCGGTCCGTTTGTTACCAAGTATGTACGCAATACAACGTGCATCAGGGTTTAGAGCAGAATTACATGCAGTAACGTTAGCGTCAGGTTATCGGTGTCGTCGACACTAAAATAGGGCGCACTGATTTATATATATATATATATATATATATATATATGACACCACCAATGACTGGCTCGAGCTGAAAGAGGACAAACAGAACGAATCGTCATTTGGTCACCAGGTTTGCCGTGCACGGCTTCCACCATTTGACGTGCATGACACAAGGTAATCACAAACCTGCACAAACCTGTGTCTGCAAATACTGTCGAAACTTGTGTGGAAGAGATCACGTGGGAAATTGTAATCAAATTAGGTCATTGACCCAACTTACAGAATTGAACGTTTTATCATTCTGATGATGTTGGCATATGAACATATGTATTTTATAAGTAGAAATATAAATGTACATATGTGTATACTCGCCAAATGTCAGCTTATAAGACATAACTAGGTATAATGACAAGATAAAGTGTAAAATAAATTAAATTGTAATATATATATATATATATATATATATATATATATATATATATATATATATATATATATATATATATATATATATATTTAACTGTTTTTTTGCCATATTTAATATTTAATTTTGTTGTTACAGGTAAATGTGCTTATCTAACCAAACTAGGGCTTACGAGGAGCGCTACCAGTCGAGTTTACAGCGAAACAGCAATAATGGGTTGCCTCCGCGAGGCACCCCATTATTGCTGTTTCGCTGAACCGCTATATATATCCAGTTTGTATAGTGAAAACATATCAACCTGCTGCGGATTCAGGTAAACCTGACCCAATCTGCAAACTGGCCAAAAAAATTCTGGATAATGCGAAGAAGTTTAGTTAGTCGGCAATTACGTCAAGTAGGGCCAACACTTTGGTTTGAAAAATGATGGGTCTTAAATTTGCTATTGCCCGAGAATAGTCTTGTGGGCGTACATTTTTGGTCGTAATAGTAAAATTGTACGGTTCTGCACGTAAAAGCGTTAACGTAAAACATAACAACACATCGACTTTTTTATGATTTTCCTTAATCTGGTTAATAGCGTTTCGTAACGCAAGCTAGCGAATTGTCTTTCCACCGAACGCGTCGCTGTGATCGGTTCCTTCATGCGCCAACTGGTTCTCCCTCGAACATAGATTTTGCACAACTATGTAAGAGAAAAAAGGCAGAATAATCATCATCATCATATTTATTCACTCATATTGAGTATGCATATAACATAGATAGAATTATACAGATTATACAATTATACAGTCAGCTGCTCGTGGCATGTTATTCGAGAGAGGCAGTGCAGTGATCTCTTTGCAAGGGTCAGGCAGCCAGACGCATGAAACTTCGTACACGCCTGAGAGCACAGTCGACAGATGCACTCCGTGTAGTCCTCGTGGTAGCTGGCATTCGAACAGACCAGGTGATAATAGCCATGAACTATCTGGTATCTGGTATAGGCGTTGCGATTGTCACATGCAAGACCAGACCAGAGGTGAAAGGCACTGAAAATATGCAGGTCTCCAACCTCTTGTCGGGCTTGTTCAATTTTATTTTCCCATTCTGAGATAAAACACTCGAATGGTACTGCACGCGGCGTCTTCATGCGTTGGAACAATCTTGAGGTAGAAAAGTGCCACTGCCGTCGCGACGGACAGTCGCCGGACGTCGCCGAAATTACGCTCAGAAGAGAGCCACCAACCCCCCTGCGTTTAAAAAAGGCAGAATAATTACGTTTAAAAATTTCATCCCCACTTCTGAACAAGACGTCTCCGCCGCCTCCTTCCATTGATGGGGCCAATACGCCCTTGTTTGAAAGCTAATCTATCAAATGAAGTTAGTAATCGCTAACTGTATATCTAATTTGCCTTAAGAACGCTTGGGTACTACACCTGCTGCCCAGCATAAACACGGAACTCCGTAGTGATATAGTTTCCGAGTTCGATCCTAAAGTTGAGAGTTAAGCATTGGAATGCACACTCAATGTAAAGTTGGCGGAAGCCGCCTGGTGGAGCCTGATATGCCGTCTAATGCATGTTTTTTGGCAACTAATGGAGCTAAAGGTTGAAAAACATCATCCCCTATAATATTATCTTGGCTTAGATCGTCCCCACACGTGGCTTAGAACGTCCCGCGCCGTAGGCCTACCAGAAATTCATAGACACTTGGAAGCACTAGCATTGAGCTCTAATACAACGAATGTCGGAAAATCAATCGCCACGGAGAGCTTCTAGAACACTGTACTATCGCCCTCGAAAGCTGCTGTCGGGTTTCCTCTACGCACATAGTAGAGCACATTTAAAGGCCACTTCTCCAGGCCACAAAGACTCCAGAAAGTGGCTAACAAGCTATTCCCTTACGGAATATCGGAATACTGATCAACACAGGCTCTTATGCAAGCTTTGGTCGGTGCTGATGGGATAGACAATTGGGAAATTTCTTGTTTGTATAACAGGTTTCCTTGCTTCAGAGCAAGGAACGACGCAGTTGGAATTTACCGATTAAGTTCTTATTATATTATATTTTTTGTAAACTTCGGAACATTGATCAGAATATATAGATCGTTGCACTACTTCTCTCGGCGGAAGCGTAAAGAAAAAAAAGCCTTATGAAAAATCCTCATGAACTTTAAATGGAGTAAAATAAACGTAATTAAGTTAATTAACGATGTCTCAAAAACGAATGTCAATTGTACGTGGCGTCGTGTTATAGATCTTATGTAGGTTCAGTCAGAAAAGCAAAGCAGTTATAGAAGGGTTTGGTCAGCTGCAAAAACACTTGACAATGAGCAGATCGCACCATTTTTTGTGAATACATGGCTTTTGATGCCATTAAGACGTCCTACAAAAATGATAAAAAAAACGTTTTATTTTTGTACACATACAATTGTGGCTACATTTGGCCATTGCTATCAACACGAGCGGCTCGCCCGGCGAAGCGAACGTTTGTGAAACTTTTTTCTACTGCTCGACAACTCAACGGAAAAGCCAAGTCTAGAAAAAAAAAGAACTCATCAACTGCTACTAACTAGATCGCACTCGAATTAGAATGTTTTTCATCAAAAGCTAAATGCGGATATACTTTGTTGCCCGATGACGAAAACATAAAACATGACCCGCACAAAATCTACACCTCATCACGGATTGGTCTTTAGGTTAGATGCCATGCGGTAAATAAGTGACACTGGTCAGCAGGTGGACAAGCGGACTCGTAGTTCATAAATTCGTTTAGAGTTTCTGCACAAAGCGCAAAAATAACCGCAAAAAAACGCAAATGTTTTTATGCTATGCAATAGGAGATTTGCTTAAATAGTTTAAGTAACCCTTACTCGTTTGTAAGCATTTGCATATACATATGGTAAGAAAAGGCGCCCAACAATGATAAGTGCGCCCAATGTACACCGTAAACCTCCTCATCCTTGATATATAGCCATACGTTTTCATAGCACTCTATGCTTTAAAGTACATTTCCTTCAATTATAGCAATTAAAGTACAAAGCTAGATACAATATCACCCGTAATGCCCTCGTATAGCTACCTTTCCCCCAAAACATACTATGCTGACAAATCTGTGTCGGCTTCAGTTTTGCTTTATGTGAATGGTATTGACAACGCACGCCATGGGCTGTTCAAAGGTACAGATAGTTATCTTGAGATAGATAACCTGACGAATAAAAACCAGGGCAAATCTAGAGCGATCACCTCCCAATCTCCACCTTAATTGGTTTGTTTGTAAAACTCAGTAGCAGGCGCTTCAATCGAGAAACTATGTTAATATTTTTTTGACGAAATAGATCGTCTGAAATCATTTGTAGACGAGCAATTCCACACACAGCGCTACAACCAGTTGGCATGACATAATAACTATATTTCCAATCAACCACGCTCGGACTCCCTTATGCAATGCTCGGAGATTTTACACTCTTACGTGGGTTTTTGTAACAACATAATTAGATTCCTGTGACAGTATTGGAAATATAAATCAAAGTGCGCCATCAATTGTGACATGTTTTTTAATGCGTTACATATACGCTACTCAGATGTTTGAAACACAAGAATAGATCCTCATAGCCAGGATCGAACCTGCGAATCATGAACACCTGAAGCCAGCTACGTGTTACGCACCAGTTACCCAGGCCACGCCGCATTAACAAGTTGGCATAACAGGTGGTTAACTACGCCGTATTCGATCTGAGGAGCGTGCAAAAGAACGTCTGCACAGAATTTAACATTTAATTAACATTAGAAGTGATGATAAGCAACCTTTTGGTTTGGGTGCATAATCTAAGCAAAACTTGTCATTGCCAAAAGCGACTCTCAACGAAGCCAAGTAATAAGCCGACAGTTTATAACCTGCAGAACAGACAACAAGTGCAACAAAGGCTACATATATAGTATATATATATATATATATATATATATATATATATATATATATTATATATATACACTATTAATTATTTACTGAATAGTTTGGCATATATAAGAAAAAAGCTTTACCAATCCTATACCGTCTCTTTTATTTACACAAGGTTACAGAGTGCTCGGTCAGCATGTGTTCGCCATTCTTAGATAATATTTAGATGCGCGATAAATCTCAGAAAAGGGCGTTACTGGTGGGTCTTTTGAAAGTACGAAGGTCA
>QVRM01000996.1:0-17701 GCA_003439945.1 Dermanyssus gallinae
TTACATATCATACAAGAACAATAAACGCAGTTAGAAGGTAAAGTGTGTTGCAAAAAATTAGCAACTCATGTTTTTTGCGATCATTTCGGCTTGGTTTATTTTAATGGCTTGAAATTTAAGCGCATGTTGCCATGACGATCCATGAGTATAGTGTTGATTTCATTGCAATCTCAAAATCGGTTCATACAAATAATAAAAAAGTGTGAAAAAACAGTGTTGCAAAATATTAGCAACAATAACATGCTAACAACACAGCTCTTGTTTGTAAAGGATGTCGATACTACAGCTGATATTCGACCCAGGGATCAAATGTCAGGAATATTGTCTAGCTAAATCAATCTTATATAACTGCAAAATATTTTACAGCTTAGTCGTTGTTCCGAACTAACGACGAATCTTATGTTTAAACCATGGGTCGTACAAAGGATCTTTCGGATAACGAAAAGACAAGAATGAGGCATATGCTGAGCTCGTCATACAGTAATACGCAATAGCAACCAGATTAGGCGGCATAAGAGCACCATCAGCAGGTTCTTAACCCTGGAGTGAACCAAAGGTGCAGATCTAACAGTGGGCGTAAGCCAGTTTGACTATTCGAGATCGGCGAAGGATCATACAGTTGGCTACTCATGACCAAATGTCTTCTTCCAGGATCAGGACTACTTTGGGAGTGCCAGTGCACCGATCCACAGTGTACCGAGTGTTAAGTTCTGACAAAAACGTGCGATACGCGAAAAGGAAGCTTATGCCGCGACTGCAACCGAAGCACATTGTCGGACGGCGTGAAATTTTCGCATAGATACCAAACTTGGGATAACGAGTGGAAAAACCTGTCTCTCTCGGATGAAAAGAATTTAATCTCGATGGCCCTGACGGCTGTCAGTACTATTGGCACGACTTACGGAAGGAACTAAATGGTTCTCGAAACGTGTGGCCGGTGGTGGCTCTGTGAAATATTGGGGCGCGTTTGGATATAATGGGAAGTCTGATCTAGTCGAGATTGTGGGCCGAAACAATTCTGACATGTACCAGCGCATTGTCGGTTCCCAGTTAGAAGCCCACTCAGAAGAATTGGGGGACCTGACCGACGTTTTTCAACAAGACAACGCCACGTTTCATACCTCGGCTAGCACTATAGCCTTTTTTTCAAGAACAAGGAGTGCCACTTTTTGACTGGCCGGCATTAAGTCCAGACCTGAATCTATTGAAAATCTTTGGGGACAGTTGGTAAAGCAGATTACGCAAATGGTCGACAATATAATCATTTGTCGGACCTCAAAGAAGCTGTCCAGCAAGCATGGACTAATATTTCACTTTCGTACTTACAACAGCTCATTAACTCCATGAAAGACAGAGTTTACGATTTGATTCAGAGAAGGGACGAAAAACCCGTTTCTAGAAATAAAATATGTAGTTCAAATGAGTCATACAGCCCTGCTAAGAATCGAATACGCTGTAAGGCGCTATTGTTGCTAAGATTTTGCAACACTGTTTTTTCACACTTTTTAATGTTTTGTATGAAACCAATGTTGAGATTGCAATGAAATCAACACTTGTTTTTTTGCAATTGAAAATCACAACACACTGTTTCGTCATGTTCATCATGCGCTTAAAAAAATTTCAAGCCATTCAAATAAACCAAGCCGAAATATCACAAAAAAAACATGACTGCTAATTTTTTGCAACACACTTATTCAAAGAAAAGGAAAGTCGCAATCGGGAAAGCACATTATTAGACATACACATTGCAGCGACGGCTCGCGTCTATTCGCTCGATGTTCGAAGAATGCAAAACGAATTTATTAGTTTATTTTTATATCTCCTAACCCTTACCTATCCGAAGTCTCGTATTGAAAGGGGGGCACGTTGAAATATCTAAAGCGTTAATTGAAGATTGTGATTTGGCCACGATGTCAAACTAAACTAGTATATGAGCCAGCTATCGGCGGCTGAGCCATCACACGGAACTTATCTATGACTTGCTTGCGTGCTGGAATGGCCAACTAGGCTTTTGGCAACCAAAACCACCTCTGTGACATGCTTTATAACAAAAAAAAACGTGTTGCAGTGGTTCAAAAAACCTCGGAACGACACACGTTCAAAATTCTCAAATGGATGCCATTAACTGCATCAGAAGAAAAGCGTGCTAATGTGTTATTTTAACAAAATACAGGTGTGCACACAAGGCTTTTTGCAATTATATATATATATATATATATATATATATATATATATATACAGGGTGTCCCTATTTGTGTGGCCAAAACGCTAGGATATGGTCAAACTCGGTGAGAAAATCATTTTGCCAATGGGTGGAAGCCGGGAAAACGTTTTGTTTAGGAGTGAGGATGAAATTTATGAAAGCAGTTATTCTGTCTTTTTTCTCCTACATAGTTGTGCAAAATCTACGTTTGCGGGAGAACCAGTCAACGCACAAAGGAACCGATCATACCGGCGTGTTTGGCGGAAAATTCTGCACAATAAAGTATACATTACTAGCTTGCGTAGCAACATAGCCAGATTAAGGAAAGTCATAAAAAGTCAAAATGTTACGTTAACGCTTTTTGTGCAACATCGTAATTTTTTCCATTACGACCAAAAATGCACGTCCAAAAGACTACTCTCAGGCAATAGCAGATTTAATGCCCATCATTTTCGTATCAAGGTGATGGTGCTGCGTTACGTAGTTGTCAAGTCACTAAGCTTTTTCGACAGTCATAGTTGTTATGTTTTACGTGCAAGTTTTCACGTTCAGAACCGTAAAAATTTGCCACGGCGTTTCCGCCCCCTCCTTCCACTAGGAAAATTTATTCTCTTGTTGAGTTCTACCAAACCTCAAAATATGTACCTAACTTTCAGATACGCCCTATGGAAATATGCATGCCTTCGCTTTCGATATGGCTATCGAAAAAGCTTGGTTACTTGGCAACTACGTAACGCAGCACCATCACTTTGGTACGAATGTAGTGGGCAAAACATTTGCTATTGCCTGAGAGTAGTCTTTTGAACGTACATTTTCGGTCGTCATGGAAAAAAATACGATGTTGCACAAAAAAGCGTTAACGTAACATTTTGACTTTTTATGACTTTCCTTAATCTGGCTATTCGCTTTTTGCTACGCAAGCTAGTAATGTATACTTTATTGTGCAGAATTTTCCGCCAAACACACCGGTATGATCGGTTTCTTTGTGCGTTGACTGGTTCTCCGCAAACGTAGATTTTGCACAACTATGTAGGAGAAAAAAGACAGAATAACTGCTTTTATAAATTTCATCCTCACTCCTAAACAACCCATTGGCAAAAATGATTTTCTCACCGAGTTTGACCATATCCTAGCGTTTTGGCCACACAAATAGGGACACCTATATATATAATATATATATATATATATATATATATATTATATATATATTTATTTATACGATTAACAGTACGCTGTCTGCAAGCAATGGTAGCCAAAGAAGCTATTTCACACGACTAATATTAGCTGGCAGCCTAGTTAACTTGACTTCATAATCTATTGAAGTCTGTATTCCTAGCTCGTCTCGGAGGTTAGCTCTCCACATAGACAACCTACAGTCTTCTTCCTCTAGGCTACATAATGAGATGCTGCAATCGCCATGATGTTACATCGCTATGAGAAACATAGCGCCCAAGCCGCCCAGTGGCCGAAGCAACGATTTTTCTTCACTTTCGTTCGATCGACGGTTATCGGTAATGCGTCCCCCTTCTGCTGCCAGCCAGATAATGTCACTATCACGCTGTCTTTAGTCTGTCATCGCTCAGGCATCATCGTCAACACTGTCATCTCGACAGAGAAAGCGACAGTCTCACAGATGCACAGACTCACAGAACTTGGCTGTCGGGCGGCTATATGTTCTCGATCTTTTTTTTCAGCTTCTGTCGCCAAACACGACCACAGCGAACCGGTTGTATACTATAATAACAGATAGTTGGGCGAGCGCTCAGATTATTCGAAATTGAAATCGAGTCAATGCTGGTTTAGCTGTTGTTGTCATTATTGCTGTTGTTGTTGTTGTTGCTGCTGCTGCTGCCCGCTGCCGCGGAAGTGACTGTCGGTGAACTTCGATTTCTGGCTCACGCTGCGACCCCTGCATACGCGAACCTGACCCTGGTGTCGTCTCTTCTTCCGTTCGGCACCACGATATGGGCTCGTTCCGTCGCTCCCTCCGACGGGAAGCCGTCGAGAGGATCTCACAATGTTTCACCAGCTTGACAGAAGATCTCAAGGATTTTGTATATATATATATATATATATATATATATAGATTTTATGTACGCAGTATGGATACGCATTTGTTTTTCTTAATTTCTCCAAAAATGATTAATTTTCTCTGCACAGTATGAACGATAGTGGAACAAGTCGTCAGTTTACGCATATCAGGCAAGTTCGAACGTCTCATTAACATACGAAAGTGAATATATATATATTACGTTGTTTTTGTTACAATTACTTATCTGTACAATCACGTAGCACTACACAGTAGCTCAGTGCTTCATACCAAGACACGCTTGCCGTAACAGGAGCAACAGGAACATCAACGTTCTTATCAATCTGTTGTGGTTAGCCCCCAACAAGCAGAGAGATTGCAACAAGATTGCAACAAGGCTGCTTCGTCTTTGCTACTGGTGCTTCTGCTGTTGTCGTTAAAGAATGGAAGAGTGATCCAGGCTGGTGGGGGGGGGGGGGGTCAAGATGCTTAAGTACCTCCAGACATGCAAGCTGAGAGATAGACGCACGGACAAACAAACATACGGAGACAGACAGACATACCTGTCTGTCTGACAGGCAGCCTACTTTTGCTGAAGCGAGGGTGAGGTGCCTTCGACTTCGAGCGATTCAGTTTCTGCCTTTTCATCGTGCTTCGCCTGTTTCGCCTTCGCGTCCTTTGCCCGATACAAGCCGTCGCAAGCCAGCCCTCGTTCGAGCCCAGAGCGTAGGCTAGCCCTGGCCGTTGGTTTCTCGCCACCGCTCGAGCCAGCCTCGAGCTTCAATTGAAGCTGGTTGTGTCATTTTGTCAAGCTGTCGGGGCTGAGGCGGCCGGGCGGCTCTTCTCCTCGAGGCAATTCAGCAAGCGAAGCAATGTAATCTTTTATCTCCACAAACCCCCGGTTCTCCGCCCAAGCCCCCGCTCCGGCGGCGGCGGCGGGGGTCAAGACAGCCAGTAGTGCTGGTAGCGGCAGCGGGCGGCAGCAAGAGCCACCATCGCTGTCTACGTCAGTGTTCGTGGCGGTATATGGCCTGTCTTGTGTACTCGGTTCCCCAGATCGGCGGCCAGACCGGTCGCTGAGGTCTCTCGACCTCAACCCCCCAGCACTCATCTCATTCTGCCATTGTTGTTGCTTGTGGTGGTGGTGGTGCTGTAGTTGTTGTTGTTGTTGCTGCTGCTGCTGCTGCTGTTGCTGTTGTTGTTGTTACGGGTGCTGCTCCTGCTGCTGCTGCTGCCGTGGTTAGTGCGGTAGCAACGCCATTGTGTCTAACAAGAGGCTAATATGAAGATGATACGAACACAATACACTGAAGTCACGGGTGGCCGGCGACCTGTGAGCAAGCGGCCTGTAGCAGTACTGGAACTCGTTTCTATATATATATATATACATTATTAGTAGATCCACGACTACATAGTTATTGCATGCCATCACTGCTATCGCGCTAGCCGCCGCGCTAAACAAGGTCGACGCGCTGAGAAGCGGAAGATGAACAGAGAACACTACACTCCACGTTGGCTAGATCAACGTCACTTCATCGAACAATCCATTGGCTTTGGCCGGAGTTCGCCAGAGTTCGTTCGAGGCGGAGGGTCGTGTCACCGCGCCGCCACATTCTCGACAAGGATGAGCCTCCAGAAGCCATCACTGTCGTCGCCCGATGATGATTAAATGATAGTTACATATTGATACCGGTCTGCGTGCAGTTCTGGCTTTCTTTCCGTTTAGGCTTTCTTGTTCCTCTTCTTTTTCTTCTTCTTTATCCTCTTCTTTCTGTGTTCGTCCAAAGATTTAGGTAAAATTTAATTCCTGCTCGCTTACCGGATCAGCACCAGATTTGTCGGCGGCCTGAGATCCCGGTGCCACCATTATTCGAACGTTTGCGAAAAACGAAACAGAAAAAAAACAGAACAAGAACCAGGCACGGGGAGCTTTGCAAGATGTTTCAAGCGAACCGCTTTCCTGCGAGTATTGCATACTGTAATGTACATCGTCATATGTACATCGTCGGCGGCTTGGCCACCCGTAAGTGGTAGTGTAACGTGTACTGTATACAAACGTACAAATTATAATAATAGTGGTGGCAGGGGTAGTGGGTGGGGTGATGATGATAATGGTAATAATCATAGCTAGGCAGACTGGCGCGACGGTAACAGGAGCGAAGAGCGGCTAAAACCTCTACAGGGGTTGGGGCTCATAAAATTTGCCATTTTACTACCACCACGATTATGACCAGATATAGTAAGTACTAATTATGGCTAGTAATAGTAAGTACTACCATGACTAGAAATAGCAAGCACTAAATATGACTAGAAGTAGTAAGTCCTAATTATGGCTAGTACATGCAATAGTAGGTGCTAGTTATCACTAGTAATAGTAAGTACTAATTAAGACTAGTAATAGTAGTAATCATTATCGCTATTACATTTGTCTACTGTTGACAAGTCTTCTACGTACCCCGTGGTACGCTTGACTACTACAACTACTGCAACTGGTTATTGTTATTAGTTCCATGACCATGACGACTATCAGGATTCGTGGTTTCCGTCGGTCTGTTCAATGTTTATATATATATATATATATATCTTTATAATATATATATATAAATATATATATATATATATATATATATATATAGATTTATATATATATATACACGAATATATATACACATATATATACCGTGCTTGTGGGGTGGTGGTGGTACTGTTGTTTGCTGCCGATGCCGCTTTAACCATGTTCTGTCCTTAGACATCCGTGGATAGTGTTCGCTCCGATTAGTCGCCACTCCCCGGCTCGGGTGATAGAAACTCGGTGCATGCAGCATGTCGAGCACTCACAAATACACACACATACATATACTACGTATATATCCCGTATGCAATGAGAGAGAGAGAGAACGCAAAACGCAGAGAGAACGATAGAGATTAGGGTGCCAGACAGAGGAGAGAGAGAGTGAGAGAGAATAGTGTTCAGCAGAGCGAACGAGCATAACCATACATCGTCGTACGGGATGACTGTCACAGGATTATAATGAGAAGAACCTTGGCTGCCTCGGTAATAAAGGGTGCCCCGCATATATATATATATATATATATATATATATATATGCGCTATGGAACGATGACGAACACCAGTTCCACGAATAATACACAGAATTACGAATAGTATCCATCTAGTAAAGCAAGTAAAGAAATACATAATTATATACAAGATGGGTAGCACTTGTGAGATTCGTAACACTAGAACTATAATAATGGGGTGGATAATAATGCACCATCCCATTCATTGACTTTTTTTTGTTGTTTCGTCCAATCATTTTATTATAGTCCACCTCGGCATTTATTTTGGCTATATTGGAAACGGGAAAATAAAAAACAGTTTTAAAGTGACCAGGGCTTAAATTGACGACCTCAATGCAAGAAAATGATTTAGCCACTAATGACGACCTCAATGCAAGAAAATGACTTAGCCACCTTGCTCTGTAAATCCAAGCTTTAAATTGACCATTGGCCATGAAACTTGTATCTGTGTATGAATAGTACGAACAAATTTAAACTTGACATTTCAATCTGTACGGCAAATTCTGTAAAAAAAAGTTCCAAAAGAAACAAAACGGGAGAGGACATACATAGCACATATGCATCGATAGAAAATATTTTGAGCTTGAGTCTGATGTACTTCCATAAGATTTTTTACGGCCACCAAAAAATCTGCCGTTTGGGTATCTCGTGATTGGTCACAGGGCGAGCAAAATAAGCAAAACTTCAAATAAAATTTGACGTGTGCCGGTTTCCTTGTTTTCGAGACGCGTCACAGGTGATAAGGCTTAGGCCTCCACCCACAAATGTGATGCGCCAACGATCGGCTGGCGAGGTGATGGTTGCTATTGTTTTCTCAGGAGTGAGTTGTGGCGATCACCGCAGGCTTCATCTGAAGTCACGCTGGTGACGTGCGCAGCCTACTTGACACTATGCAATTTATTTCTCTTGCCGAACTTAACACTAAGAAAAGACAATTTGATTTACGCAAATTGGTGCCTGAAGCCGTCCAGGTGGAGCTAGCAAAAATCAAATACGCAATTTGGGGGTGTGCTTGGATGCCTATACTCCACCGCCTCAAGAATTGGAATTTCGTTAAGTGATCTTATGTTAAATCTCTAAAAATGCCGTTAGATCTATTTGTTTGTTGGTTCTACCCTGTTAAAAACCAACAAAGTAGGTTGAAGTTCCGATATTATACCAATTCTAAATGGGTTACCTTATTGTCTCACACGTGAGACGATGGTTTTAAACTCTTGCCTTACCCAACCAAGAACACATTTCTAACTGGACGACCCTACGTGGTTTACTGCCAGGCAATGATAAACAAAAGCGAGTCAAATTTGCACATTGGCGGGATATCTCACCGGGGCAACTTGAGCCAGATTACACCGTCTACTTCTGCGCTTGCTCCAGAACCTTGAAATGCCACGCCCTGTTTCCGTCATATACATATGTATATAAGACCTTTGCAGCACGAAAATACACCTTAGCATGCAATAATGCACTTGGCGCACCCTGCCTTGCCACAATTTTTTACAAACATGCACACCCACCCCTATGTTTATATATAAATATATAGTGTGTAGTGTCTGATTGAAAATAGTATGCATATATAAACATTGGATGTGTGTGCATGTTTTTCAAAAAGAGTAGCAACGCAGTATATATATATATATATTTTGCATCTTTTGCATTAATGTATGCACACATATCTAAACAAGTCTATCACGACTAGGTAATTAAGTCATTTGTATAGTTGTGTACGTACATTTATGACTAGAAAAAACCAATGCGTAGAAGTTGTAAGGATTGGTCACTAATTGGGGCTAAACCAGACGCGTGTACAATTTTTTACAATTTTGCGCACATTACCGACACTAACGATTAGAACGCGATGTGCCCAATGCAGCAATGTTGGCTTCTGTTTTTCCTGCTGCTGCTACCCCTGCCTTTTGCCACAATTCCCAGCAGGCAGTCACGCCGCCGTACAAGGTGGCCGCTTTGGTCGTTCAAGTATGGCGTACATTGTTATTGTTGCGACATAAAGAAGAAGAGCGAGAGAGAGAGAGAGAATCATCTCTGAGGCCTAACGCGATAAAGACCGCCTATAGATGAGACCCGCGTCCGGAATCATTATCAGCCGTTCACTCTAGTAGTTAACTCTAACAACGGGTTTGACTGCGTTGTAAGTGGATCAGATGAAATATCGCCTAGCAGACCCAGACAGTGGAACTGTATAGTCTGGTGATACCAAGTCTGCATCACGTAATGCTCCGCGGTTTTCATACAAATCATTCATACAAATGAGTCGGTATTTCGACATTGTTTACTACGATTAGCGCAAACTGCATAACCTGCTCCGGAATTACTTACGTTTTGTTTGATATAGCCTGGCCGCCAGTGGGCAAGTGGGCAACCCGCAGAGCGGTTTCTCATGAATCATTCTGTGCATCTACAAAGGCCATATATATATATATATATATTTATATACATATATATATATATATATATATATATATATATATATATATATATATTTATGGTACAGTAAACTACTATATTAAAATAGCTCATTTGTCATTCAAAGATAGTAAATACATTCACAACTGTTTTTGCGATTATACGTTTTATGTATGTATTTATATATGCCGTTTTATCACGAAAGAGAATCAACAGATCGCTTCCTCATCGGGAAAGTTCACCAATGATATTCAGTTGTGAGAACAAATCCAACGGCCTCGAGTGTTAATTCCATAAAGCTCAATGTTCTTACACACATATATACATGCTACTAATTGAATATATGCACAGCGATATGTTTGAGTATATATATATATATATATATATATATTAAAACAGACATTATACAACTTGCCAGAAAGGTTCTCGAGTAGCCGTCGTAGATATGTCTGATCGGCGGGTAAACAAGGTACTCATCAACTTGCAGATGCATGTATATATATATGTGTGTGTAGATATTTGTACATTCGTGTGTATCTGTGTGTATGTATCTCCGAGCTTGTTAGGCTCGAGGTAGAGCCGGCGTGATGTGACTACGACGTACTAGCCTTAACGACCGTCTCTTTCAGATGAGGGAGGAAGATGATGACGTTTCGGATTTCCTCGGATGACGGCGACAACCCCCAACCCCAACCAGCGTAGCCACAATTCCTTCTAACTCATCTA
The DNA here is from genome assembly GCA_003439945.1 of Dermanyssus gallinae. Taxonomy (NCBI): domain Eukaryota; kingdom Metazoa; phylum Arthropoda; class Arachnida; order Mesostigmata; family Dermanyssidae; genus Dermanyssus; species Dermanyssus gallinae. Next base: position 10,461 of record QVRM01000996.1, read on the forward strand.
ATACTGTCGATTGACAAGAGCCTGACAACGAGCGAGCGAACGAACCAACGATGGAATAAGCCAACAACTGACCAAGATGTTCAAGTCGGGCCCGTCTCAACCCTATCGCTGAGTGGTCGCGAGCCCGGCATATGTATGTCTACTACCTCATATAGAAGGCACGGGATAATGTCCTACATCTCACGGGGCATAAGCCTCGCTCGTGGAGGCGCGGTCGTGAAGTGTCTCAATGACATGATCCTCATCTGGACCACCTCACTTAGTTTCCATCTTCTTCAGCACTACCGCCACCGGCTTCGTGTCCGTCGGCCGCTGCATTACAATAATACATCCCCCCATCAAAGTGTCGTCCAGTCGATACTACCGGACATGGGCCATGGGTATCTATCTATAGTATCTGCCTATCTATCTATATATCAATTGATCTGTCTGACTCTCTGCTTGTCTGTCAAATCTATCTATGTATCTACTGATTTGTATATCATCTATTTATTTGTACACTTGAATGTGTTTGTGTGCACATGTGCGCGTTTGTAGGCGAATGGATGTTTGAACACGCTGCCGCGTCTCAACGACACGCTGAGAACACGCGGTCTTCTATGGTGTGGGTCGACGATTTTGACGTCATGGGTCCAGCCAGGATTCGCGGCGCACCTCGCATAAACCCGAGCACGCGCGACTCATGCATCTCCACAGCGACATTGGAGGCGCAATGATGTTTGACGTACGTTTTCTACTACTAGATGTACTAGCTTTCGCATTGCTTCGTGAGGCGGACCCCGTCAATACAATTATGCAACGGTGGGGATCGAACCCGTGCACCTATGTGTCTCCTCCGGGTGCGAGGCACACGCAATTGCATCACGCCACCGGGCTCGAACTCAAAGGCGAAGCTAACTAAATGAAGAGACGATGAACAACTTCAATAATAGATCTTCAGCGATTAGATCTTCTACTACTACTACTACTACTACTACTAGAACTACGACTACAAATCATGCGCTGTTGATATTCCCTCGACGACGTTGCAATGAGACCGATCATAAGCATGCCGGCGAAACCCTCTTCCGGTCTCCCCTATCTCCTGTCGTTCACAACCGTTGACGCAGTCATCTCATATGACTGATTAAGACGTTCAGATCGTCGCGGGCCGCCCTAGTCGTCACCCTATAGTCGCTGCCCATCATAGTACACGACCACAGTCACCAATCACACAGCCACGTACACATACCGAGACACATAGACACACATACAAATATGTACATCCATCTAACACATACACACGGGCAAAGATACGCACTGGCAGCTCTAACCTACAACTGACATGTCGCCTATTACCGCCTAGTTAGTTAGTTAGCTATCTCTAACTAAGGTGCACATCAACAACATATCTAGCAGAGGAAACTGCTGCTGGGTTGCCGGATCCGTTGTCCGTGACGTAATCCTGCCGCCACTGTAACGAAAGAGTATCATTAGTGCTCTAATTAGTATTATTATTAGTTGCAATGCATTAGTGCATTTCTTATTTCTCCCGTCGTCCCGGTCTTTGTTATTATTATACACGGATATTTGTTAGTCAGGTAGTTGGCCAACTGGCTACGTCAGGCAACAAGGCTGCCTGTTCTTATGGTCAAACATTCCAAGGCAGTGTCATGCGTAGCGTCCCTCGTGAACTGATTTGTCTGCCAAATCGCATAGTGTGCGAATGTCTACATGTAGTGTATATTTTTTTCATAGACCAATCTTTTTCAATAGGGCAAATTTATTTAACTCAAAATTAATTAACACATTTTTAACAATTGTAAAAAGTGAGGATATTTCACAGAAAAGGTTATCGCCCGTCTCTGCGATATATATATATATATATATATAATTTTTGTTGGACAATACAGTCTGATCAATCATGTAACCCGCAACTAACATCTATAAATGATGGGCGCAAGAAATTGCAATCATCCGTTGCAATCATCTTTGCGGTAAAGACAGAGGGAAGAGACCGCAAACTTGTACAGTCAATAATGAAGCGAATTCGTGTTATTTCAGCCACCGTGCGGTTTATATGATTGCGTCCACTAACAGGAAAGCAGGTACGGATGTATTGTCGTATTTCATAGTATATGTATTGTCGTATTTCATAGTCCCTTAATGGTACGCAGTGAGGCTTAAATGAGTGTTTTTTTCCGGTTCGAACAAACAGATGCAACAGGGATAAGGCAATATAGATTCTTTGCTCATCCTTTGCAAAATCCGCTGGTTGGTAGCCTGCTTCCTACATCAGACCGGACTGACGTTGATCACACTTAAGAAGCTCTACTTCTGGCGGGAGTTGACAGTGAGTCTTCTAACTAAGTTGTCGTTCAAGTCGAGTTACTGTCGAATCGCGTGTTCTGTTCTATTGATAGCGGGACGACACGAGGGCGGGGGGGTCGACTCCGACTGCTTTGACGACAGCCGCCACTCGCCACAACCACCCCCTCCACGAGTAGGTGACCACTGCAGCAAATTTGGTCATTTTCGAGAATGTCGACAATACGGCGTGTCGGATATTGTTCATCGATCAGTCGATCATTAATCATATCGCGTAATCCCTTCTTCACACGACGTTTGGCAAACCGTTTGTTTGACACCAAAAACGTGGCTCTCTTTTTCGTTCTGGCCGTTGAGCCTTTCTTTGGTATGTGTTTCACCACCGTCGGCGTCACCTGCCATCACGACCAACCACTGTACAACACTTGTTGTTGTTGCTGATTTGTTGTTGTAGCACAAATCGTTCCACGACTCGAATGAAGAAAGCTCCTGCTGGCGCACTGCTGCACACACTCCATCATTTCTCGTCCGAATGATCAGCTCCGTCACTAAGGAGAGAATAAGTCACGTTTGTGTGAACCCTTCCCAATACTTCCTGAATAATAATGATAATAATAATAATAATAATAATAATAATAATAGCTTAGGCGAACCTGCATGGATAGCAAACAATGCGGAAATCGTGAAAAAAAGAACATATTCTAAACTGGCTAGGCGATACATTACGTAGTATCTTTTGCTTAAGAGACCCCACAACCATCAATACATAATAGTAATATTTTTTGAACAAAGGTTTAATTATAAATGTACATGTATCACAATTACTAATATATTATAATATTTACAATATGCTTGACTAACATCATCTTGGCGTGCCTCTTCTGTAGTTTCAATAACACCCTCTGTCAAAAAAACGCGCTCGATAATGGCTCCGCTGTGGCCTCAAAGAGCTTCTTTCTAAGCTCTTTTGTCAGTGTGAGTGCATCCTTGCGCTAACGCAGATGACTGTGAGACCGAATGCCAATCCACGTGTCTTCAAAAAGAATGCGCGTGTAGGCGCCCTTTGTGCATTCCCGTTGGTGAATGATGTGGCCGAAGCCCGCGCTGGCTAGTCACGCTAGCTGAGGGCGTACGTGTCGGAGACAGTCGGAGACGGTCCCACGCCAGCGGCCGATTATGGTCGCAGTCACGGCCTTGGTAAAGGGCCATCCTGGTCGACGGCCGCTGTCGTCCCTCTGCAATCCACCAAGCTACAGTGTGACGCGGTACCCCCGTTAGTCTGAGGGCGCGTCCGAGGATGTCATTTAGGACGTCGTGGTGACCCTGCGTAAGCCGGGTAGTAGATACAGTAAGTATAAATACAGTACGTAATATATACAGTAATACGGTAATATATACAGTAATACGGTAATAGATACAGTAATACGGTAATATATACCGTAAAGTACAGGTAGTAATTATAGAACATCAACACCAAGTCAATAGTGCAAAGTAAACAAGTATAATCAGCACGAACTGTTTTCCCCGAATTCTAAATAAATACTTTCTTTTCCTCTATATCTGTAGACGCATGATACAAATGAACCTTAATGGGGCGAAAAAAATTATTTGATAAGTGCAGAATGGAAAAAGGAGATATATTTTACAAAGCAATATTAATCCGCACAGTTGGATACAAATAATTAATATTAGGTAAATTAACTTTTTTGATCCGGTAGAGCATCAAGGAGCTTCAAGAATGTGATAAAAGCCACTGGTGAGACCGGGCAAATTATAAGATGCATGTTAGCGATTGTTACATGTTGGACTCTCTCCAGGATGCACAAATACATGTGTTGATGCGACACATAATAGTCAAACACATTTCCCTTAACGCAAATGAGGGCCGGACATGGCCTAAGCATTGTGTACCAAGTGTGCATCAACATTAGGCAAACTTGTGATAATTTAAGTGTTGCTCATTAATGATAATAATAACAACAACAACAACAACAACAACAACAACAACGCTCAGGCGAACCTGCATAGATAGCAAAATATGCAGAATACGTGAAAAAAGAACATATTCTAAACTAGCTAGGAGATACATTACGTAGTAACCTTTTGCTAAAGAGCCTACAACGGGTACACAACTCTCATTGCATAACACTTCAATGCAAATTATGCAATGACAGTATAAGGGCTCTCATTAGATTGAGAGTTATGCGGCGTTTTCAAAATGCCATAACTTGAGTGTTCTCTGTGGAAAATATAAGCAACATTCAACGTTGCTAAACAGATCCATGCTGTAGTTCATGCTAAATCAAGTCCTTCTGTATAGACATTGGATGACTATAATAATAAACTGGAAGCTTTGGAGGCGCAGCTTTGCCGCGATTTAAGTACGTGAACGTAAGAGTTGCTAGGAACATTAATCGTGGGCACCTGACAAAAATTACACTTCTTAAACGATGTTTTAGCGCCGGTACACCAACAAAAACAAATGTATGATACAAATAGTCAGGATCGATCTCTCGGCATTGGAAGAGTCATGCGCCTTTTAGCCATATGCCAATGAAACACGATCCGGTTCCTTTAAGCGTACCGTTGACTCTGCGAGTTATTAGAACGAAAAACAAGGTGTGTGTAAACAATCATGCAAACAGCGGCAATCTCTTGCAGGTAATTTAGCCTGAGCACATGTTTTTACCCCGGGCAATAGATCCATGTATTAGCTAGGGCAAGTGCACGGTACAGACGAATATAGAATACAGGCGTAGATATTATGAAACAATGGAAAGCGTACGAGCAATGCCAGCAGTGCGGCTTCTATTTTTAGACCACATAGTTGAGCAAGACACCGGTAGCGAATGGTTGTAATTAAAACAACTAATGTTGAAAGCTCCGGTGTTTAGCACAATGGATTTGTTTTGATATCTGCCGCGTACAGTACCTTACGAATGTTTTATTTCGGAGTGGGAAGCTAAAGTCGAACAGGCCAGACGGGAGGGTCGGTGGTTTGGACTTTTTCAATGCCTTGCACCTTTGTCTGGTCCTGCATGTTGACAATCGCCACGTATACACCAGGTACCTAGTGCATGGTTATCACTACCTGGTATGTTCAAAACGCAACCTTTCACGAGGAGTACGAGTTGTGCACCTGCCGGTTCTGCCTGCAGAGATGTGCCAAGTACCATGCAGTGGAATGCACAGCGCTGGACCGAAATCGCTTCACTACTTCTCTCGGTCGGAGCGTGAAGAAGATAGAGCAACATGAAGAAGAAACATTTTTGAAATGTATATTATACTCAATTTGAATGAAATAAACATAATTGTAAAACATTTGTTTGATAAGAAGAGCGTGTCATTTCAGAACACCAGTGGGCGATCTGTCGACTGCTGAATGTAACGTATAGTGGAAATCCTTGCAGAAAGGTAAAGTTTAAGGTAATCTGCAAATTCAATATTCTTGACACTGGGAAGCAATTATTGTTTGTATTGAAATCGAAAATCGTATACAGAGGAAAGGAATAAATCACCCCCTGTGGCACCGTAGAAAGAACGGGATGAGTCGATCACCCAACTCTCTCTCTCTCTCTCTCTATATTATATAGTATATATATATATATATATAGTCTTGACAAGATGGAGTAAACGAAAGAAAGGATTATACTTTCACTCCGAACTTGTGGTAGTATAATAGATTAAATACTATATTTTATATATTTCATAGATAACGCCCCCCACCGATTAATGAGGGGGGGATGTTATGCGCACCCCGTAAGATTTGGCATAAGTGTGATAAACTAAAACATAATAATACATTGATTTTTATCGGGATTTACAGGAATGATACATTTATAATGCATTGCTCAATCTAGCATCACCCCTACAGCTGCATGCATGTAGACCTTTGCGGCCTTTGCAAATCGTGCTTGAGGGGGCATGCCAGCAACGTGGGTTAATTCCGTCCGACACCTCGGAGTCGTCTTAGAGAAAAAAGCCTTAAGGGGCATTCGTCTGTTACAGCATGCATGCGGGAAAAGCCCTCAAGGCGGCTAACAAACTCGGTCGCCTAATGCCCAACTCCTACGGCCCGCGCCAGTCTAGACGCCGTCTTCTGATGTCGGTGGCCGAGTCCATCGTCTTATCGGTACTACAGTTTGGGCCAAAGGCCACGCTGGCAAACGGCCTCACGGAGATGCATGCTTCGAAGAGCACAACGGGTCCCGGCGCTGCGTAATTATCAGCGCGTATCGAACGTGAGCACGGAAGCGGCCCTGTTGCTAGCTGGCACCGTGCCATGGGATCATTAAGGGCCGAGGAACGACGTCGACTCTGGGAAGATCCGACACGAAGCAAGGATGTCGAGCTGACAGGCAACGCTAGACCGCTGGCAAAAAGGAGTGGAACAATATCCAGAGCGGATGCCCCGGGGCGCGAACAAAAGCCCTTCCTCCCAGATATAGGGGCATGGATTGATCGCCCTGGAGGGAAGTGGAGCACACTGTCCTATTCTGTCCCACCTGGGAGGCCCAGCGCCGACTCTTGCAGAGCTTACAACGGCTGCACTTCGTCGATTTCACCTGGGTTCCTGCTCTGGTAACAAGGATGACAACTTCACTTGGTGATTGGTGCACAATCGCGACCGTCATCAGGCGTGTTTTAACCGAAAAGAGCGGGTTAACCGCATGCGCATGCCGACGCCCTCTGGCTACAGGGGCCGGCGCGACCAGTAAACCGGGCTATTACACCCCCCTCAGTAGTTTGTAGTAATGCTAACAGCACTTCCCTGCTGGGGGGGGGGGGAGTAGGACATGACTGGTTTTTAATGGGTTGGAGCCCCACACTACCGTACAATTCTGCAGTAGTAACCGTGTGTGCGTTCCGCATTTTCCAGTTAGTCCTCTCAAAAGGGAAAGAATGCATGTAGACCCATGTGGTGTGAAGTAGTC
>QVRM01000997.1:0-51353 GCA_003439945.1 Dermanyssus gallinae
ATATTTATATATATATATATAATATATATATATATATATATATTTATATAGAATATATCGACTGCACTCAAACGCAGCACAGTCTACCTACGGCTATCGGTTTGTTTTGCAATGTCGACTCTTCATTCGGCGAACGTCACGTCGCAGGGCGTGTGCTGTTGGCTTATTGGCTCGCTCGAGAGTGCTAGTGTTGTTTTTAGATCCGAGTTTACCGATCATCGAACGTTTGTGGCTCCTGATCTGGTCGCTGTTGTTGCCTTATACGTATCGTTCTGTTCTTCAGAAGCTTTTCACTGTGGCAGTTCTTGGTAGTTCCGTAGACAATCCAACCATTGTCATGGGCATTCGTTGTTTTCGCAGCCGATTGTCAACATTGCTCCTGATGACGATCTTCTTCATGACCTGTGCCAGTCCTGTCAATGTATATACCTTTCTATAAAGCGTTGCCGGTGTTGTTGTTAGATCGATCTCAATGATGCCGGTGCTGCTGTTGTTGTGACTGTGTTGTTGTTGATGTGTTTTATTGTTGCTGTTGATGCTGTTATGCTGTCGTTTCGTGTTGTTGCTGTTTTTTTTATATGATTGTTGTTGTTTGTTGTTGTTGTCGTCGTCGTTGTCCGCCAACAACAGCAGACTTTGGAAGCAAAAGTAACTTGTAGGTGTTGTTGCTGCTGCTGCTGCAGCCGCTATTATCTTACGGCCAACATGCGTGAATACAATCATCTTATACTGCTCGGGTTATTGCTAGTCTTGTTTTCTTAGTTTTTATTGGATCAATCTATCACGTTTGAGATGCCTGCTTGTCCCTGATGCCTCCTTTTGTTGCAGTCCACGCTGTCACGCAAGACGCGTTAGCAACAAACAGTGAAGAGGTGTCAGTAACAATCAGCAGCAGAAGCGCAATGGGGTGAAATTATAATCGCGTTCAGCTCTTCTCCCTCCCACCCCCCCGTGCCTTAGTTACAATTCGAGCGAGAGCGTCTTTGCCACTGCGAATACGTCACGAGCCGTCGCGCCAGTGATGGCCGCACTCGCAACAGCAGCACGATGTTGGCGTGCATAATTATACCGTAAACACTCTGTATATATATATATATATATATATATCGTAAACACCGTGGAGATGAGTGTTAATATATATATATATATATATATATATATATATATATAGGAAGTAAGACAGCGAGAAGGCCAGCAAAAGAGCGTAGACTTCCTTTCGTTTGGCCTTCTAGCTGTCGTCTACTCTAAGAGAGCTGTAAAGGACCGTAGGCCGACGCGGCTTGTTGATGTGTCGTCCACTTGGCCAGCGATGGGATGGGTAGACACAAGGCCTGCTTGCTGACCCTGGAGGGCAGGAGGAGAAAGCCGTCAAGGGGTGCCGGCTAGTAGCCGCGGTGGCACTAATGCTCGTATGAGTAAACGTTGTAGCCGTAAACCCACTAGTCCCCCCGTCATCATAGTAGTAGCAGTAGTAGTAGTAGTAGCACATTGGCCTAGCGTTGACTGCGTTGTCAAAGTTCTCGGCTCCCCTCGGCGCTCTTATCGACGCCTCTCAGCTCTCAGCTCTCCACCGTTGATCGGCCATCCTCGTTAGACTGCCGCCGTTTCGCCGGGCGGCGCGCGGCGAGTCACGCTGTGTCTACTAGAGTTGTAGTAGACCGCTGGACGTGTCGTTCAGCGTTCGTCCCTTCGAACTTGGCAAGAGAGCGCGAGACTTTCGACACTCGCGTTCACAATACTACCCGTACTAATAATGGTGATGCGTATGCGCACCCTAACACCTCGGCACCACGTAGATAGCGCCGATCGACGGTTTCGACGACGCTTTTCCCGACGCTAACAGTGACTAGTTGTAACAGGGCATAAGATAACAGCGGCGGCGGCGGCGTCGACGACAAAACAACACAACACAATACTAACAGCAACAACAACAACGGAAAACAACTGCAACACAATAATAACAACAACGAGAGTCACGAGAAAGTAGACAGTGACAACAACAACAAAGCAATAAAGCAACTAGAGCAGTAGAACAGTAACAACAGCAAACAGATGTTTCAGCAGAACTAAAAATAACAAAGTCAAACTACGGATAACAAATAGCTACTCAAAGAAAGAGCAATTAGGCCAACATGAATAACAATAGCCGTATCAAAAGCTCTAATACAAACAGTCCGACAACAACAACGAACCTTGTTGTTTTTAGCTGCTGCAGCAGCATCAACAAAGAACAACCTCACTTTCAATAATAGCAGTAACAATAGCAACAGCAATAAAAACAGCACAACAATAACCTCAATAAAGACAACGTATCCGTTTTTTTCATCTGTTATTGGTTCAGTTATGTTGTTTGATAGTATATGTATACACATATTTATTTATTCACCATAATATTGGTAGCAGTGTAAATCTAGAATTAAAAAACATTTGTAAGGAGGTTGTTTTTAATTCTAGACTATCCTCCGTCCCCTACGGGCTTGGCACTTAAACTGAGGTATATCTTTAATGCACCGAGGGCCGGACATGTTAAGATATCTAGGGTTTTCTCCAACAGTCCTTGTGGCAGCATGAGCCCGTATACATCTAATGTTAGCGAAGTCTACACTGATCCTATATAGTATGTGCGGTAATATATATATATAAGTATATATATATTATATATATATATATATATATATCTATATATATATATATATATATATATATATATAGATATATATCTATATTTATATATATATATATATATATATATATATATATATGTATATATAAGTACGTTAGCAGGTAACAAACTCGAGATGCAATACGAAGTATGTTCTTTATTTTTTGTCGTAGTCTCGTACGACTCTAATTACAGACTAGTAATATTCGATTTTTTCAACAACGAACAACATTGCAGCCAATAAGTGTTTAACCTACATTTGCAAATAATAGAGATAGCCCTCGCTGTCGACCCGTTCGTCGTAGATTAAACCATTTGACGCATCGCACTAAGGTCATCAAAATGATTACGTTTCCTCTCCCTTTAGTGTAATCTGTCACGTTAGACCGTGGTGACGAAGACCGTAACTTGGTGAGAAAATGCCACGGCAGAGAATAGCGCAGCATCCCTAAGCTAAACATTCGCCCCATGACCAAGGTGGGATCACGAAACCATCAGATATTTTGTGACAGAACGGCGTGTAGATAGTAGTCCCAGGTATATTTAAAGCGATAGCCCTGTGCAAAATGATTGGCTTCAGCGTGGTGCTTGGCCATTGGTATGAGAAAGTTTTGAGACAGTCCCCGCTCATTTTCGTCTTGGTGGGTCTTGTGCAGCTGAGTAAATATTACGTCACTCGTCTTGAAGATAAGTCCGCCCTGTGCCAGGCCAGAGAGTGAAGATGCCCCTGTCATGAACCACAGTTAGTAGTTACCCTGCAGCAGTAGCTGGAGCGGTACTGGGCCAAAAAGGAGTAAAAATATATGTATATATATATATATATATATATATATATATATATTGTCACTTCCACGGGATATTTTCTAGGAATAATCAGCGTCATGTCTGGCGACAAACTCGGCATGATCAGTGCCAGCCGTTTGTCGACAACAGGCAACGTTTTAGTGAGCCAAAAGACAAGCTTTATTTAAGGAGGACCGAAAAACGGCTTTGTCAATCAAAACCAGGGAATAGAGCAGCGAAATATATGTATATATATATATATATATATATATATATATATACCGCAGCATTCGTGTTTAAAATTAAGAACCGACTGAAGAGAAGAGACAACCAAATCGGTAAAGTCCAGTTATATTGCAAACTAATTAGTAGATAAAGAGAGTAGACTTCACATGGAATGGCTGTACTGGTCTACGTTTGAGTAGGTACAAATGCTTGCTGTCTTCCCGGAACCTAAAAGTGCTGCGCAAATCTACGGAGATGGCTCTGCTGCAGTGATCGGCTGAAACTAGTTTCTACTATACAACCGAAAGCTCGTAAAATTTTCGCTTTCTTGCGTAAACAGCTAAATTTAGCCGACCGCTAAGTCAATAAACAGTGATGTGTCTGATCAGCACAGTTAACGTACAAACTAAGTAAGTCTACCCGCGTCTAACTTGATGAGGCCGCTGAAAGACATTGAGGGTCGCTTCGCTTTTGATTGAGCCTAACGTCTGTCTTCCTTGTTCATAAGAAATCACTCCGGATGACAACAGGGGCGACGCGGGCAAACGGCCCATCTACGTCCATTAAGGGCGTCGAGGCACTGGAGCAACTAAGCTGCCATTGTAAACGGGGTGAGCTCCAAATAGCGTCCGTGACCTGGACGACACCTTGGTAAATGCCTGTCGGAGAGAGAGAGAGAAGCGTCTCATCACGCCTCCGAGGGGATATCGCGCCCCTGTTCAGCCCAAGTATTAGTAAACTATTGAGATTGGTGATAGGGAGAGCCGATGCAACATCATGCGCCAGAGATCGAACTTTTGGCGGCGGGAAGTAGGATAAAGGTAATAGCATCGGGACCGGACGACGTCCTAGCACTAGCCCAACACTAAGTTTGAGAACTTCACCGGATTAGTGGACTAGCCAGCCACTCAAGTGCGTCGGCGTCCCATTATGCCACGGTCTTCGAAGATTTGATCAGCTACGACGAGCTCTGCGACAAGGTGCTCTGATCTCAGTGCTGAATGCAGAGATTCAAGCGCAGCGTTGTGCTATGAGAGGGAGATGACTGACGCTTATACCGCATGCCACACCTTAAGTGTTGCAGATATTTGCGGGCAGTCGTTCGCACCCTGTTCTTATATATATATATATATATATATATATATATATATTATAAGCAAAACGTGACAATAACCTTAATGTGATATATCGCAAAGAAAAGATAGTCCGACCAGTCCCAACGTCAGTATAACTTTAGGCTCTGCAACGTGCATCGTAGTGCAAAACCTTACGTTCAGCTGGCGTGGTCAATTTTTGCACCTCAAAGTTCGAGGAGCCAAAACCGATTGCAGGCGGTACACGGAACTCTCGGCAGTATGGGGTGCAGCATCTAGTCTAGCGCTAATTGCAACTTCTACGTGGGAATGTAAAGACGTTCTAGTTCCCAGCGAAACCTGCGCGACTACCACGTTCAAACTACCTGGCTTCCACGCAATATACTGTCTCGCCTGAATAAGGGGCGGTAATTAGTTTAATGAACGTCTTCTTGTGATCTACAATCGTCACGGAAAAACGATTTACTTCGAGTTTAATTCACACCTGTTATCCTAAAAATAGCCGCGCATAACCTCGTAACTGCATGCAAGGATAAGCTCAATCAACGTACGCCTTTATGAAAAAAAAACATCGAAGGTTGTTACACAGATCTGTCAGCCAAGTTCCCTCTAATCATATCCGGCAACTTTAGGGTCCGAATCGACTGCCTCATATCTACCCGTTGAGCTCTTTGTGGGACTCAAGTGGACCTGGATTTTTGACTAATAGGGCAAATAGGCCAAAAGTTCATAGCGCACATCACCATAATCTCAGCGATTAATGTTCAAATGCAAGTGTGTCCCTTTCTGGGCTTTTAGCAACGCTCCACTGCCGCAATGCTTGAACATTAGGGTGCTCTTATAGCTGCTTAAGGTTTATTTCGGAGAAGATCAGTATCGAGAGCAGCGCATGTCGGCTCACAGAGGTTTTACAGCCATACACATGATCTGCCCGCCCGAGGAGAGACATGGGTATGATTCTTGTGTAAACTATGGAATTACTTGTTTATAACTGTTCTCTGGCTCGAAAACTCCTTAGGTAATGTTCAACCTGGCGTCGGAGTCGCAGCCAGCAGCCTTTAAGGCAGCATGCCCTTTATAGTGTCTAGTCACCCCCATGACCGGGCGGCGACCGTTACGAGTTCGCCATTCTCTCGCTCAAACAACACACGTCTTCTGTCTGGCTCGAACAAACGACTACTTACTCATTTATTCTCATGCCTCCGTATATACCCACACAGACTGCCCGCGCATTTAGTGAGTTCCCGCGTCTTCGCTAGTAGGGTGGCGGCATCTTCTAATTGGCGCCATGTATTTAGCTTGCTTCGGCATTGCCGCTAACCGACGCTGTCTATGCCCGCGCCGCTTAACGGACACTCTAATCTTACACCCTTGAACGTGCCAACTTCAGCGCTAGAAGAACCTCGAACAGAAAAAAATTGCGCTTCTGCATAAGGCTGAAGTACGCCCTCATGAGTGACGAAGACTTTGCGTCAAGCAACTGGTTAAACGGCTTGGACATTGCATAAGTTAGTGCAAGCATTGCTATCCGTCTACATACGGTAAACCACTTTCCTGGCATGTTCACAGCGAACAACGAAGTGCCCATTTTTTTACCGTGGTTGGCCAATGTGTGGGGTAGATTGTTTAAAATAGATCCAGCCACCAGATATTAAATTCATGTTAATGGAGCTAGTTTAGTTATTGGTACGCCTAATCCCCATATAATCAGAAAATGTACTCGCGGAAAACCGCTACATCGCTGGCACTATGCTCAAAGACACTCAAAATCCTTTCGGTCCGAGTATCTCTTGAAGTGGCGCAATAATGCTACCCTGCTTGTTTGTCCTACTCGCGAATTTTAGAGCTACTTTCGCATGCCCTATATGAAGACAAGAGCTGGTCCTGCTCGTCCGTTTCCTGCAGACAACGAGTCTTATTATTAAAGACAATAGTGCCTTATTGACACGAATTCACAAGAGATTTTAACAGGATCTGCAATTCCTTCCGACTTAAAGTAAAGCGCGCTACAGAGGATGAACGCCGCTGATGGCACATGCCAACTCTGTTCTACGGAACAGAGAGTGTACAACCAGGGCGGCCGATGAGCGTAAGTCTATCCGTCGTGTTCGAACAATAGGGCGATGAGAAGAATTGCACGTAGCATTGGCATATCCTAAATCTTAGGCCATACAAGCATCAATTCAGCCAAGATCTAATAACGCCTGATAAAAAAACGTCAGTCGTTTTAAACTCGACGAATTCCAGCAAAGTGTGCCTAAAAAATAACCGCTATCAAAGATTTGATATATATACTCGCTCTTAATTTATAATTACACTTATCGCTCTGTTTAAGAATATTATTTTTTTTAATTAACTGGACATGTGATGTGTTAAACGATCATCAATGTCTACAATGAAGGACAAGTGCGATCATTGCTTTTCTGCGCGAGCTAAAACAAATGACACTAGACCTTTTGTGTCTCGACGCCTACATATGTACATATTTTTACGTATGGACCAACATTGGTGGTTGGCAAATTTATTTAATTGCGTTGTTCGTTAAAATTGTAGGCGTATATCCCTATATGTATATCAGTTATGCGTCAGTCACCTGCCAGGGTCAGTCCAGGATTGGCCCATTTTGCTAATTACTTTATTTTCGCCACTGCGCTCTCTCGTTGGATCAAAATAATGCAGGCGAATGTTGATATAAAGGGATCATATTATCTAGACGGTAAACTAACTTAAATTCAGTAATTCCGCATTGAGCTTTAAATTTCCATAGTTGCACATTTTCAACAATCGTAACAATTAAGGGCAAAAAAGGCCTCGCCCGTGTCTGCCCACTCTTGTAATATATATAGGAGACAGTGTCTACCGACCTTGGCAAGGACCAAGATTCCTACGTTAGTGGCTATAAAATATTGAGAAGAAGGAGCCGTGTTCTAGAAAATGCAAATGCCGTAAAAGGGCATGGTGTGTCTCGCAGAAAACGCATCTTATTATAGTATCCCTCCGCATGTTATCCCTCCTTGCCAGCTTGAGTTTGTCCAGACACTCAGTTAAAAAAAACAATTATAATATCTATCCTCTATAAATCCTCCCGTTAGTTGTAGTTTAAAAGTATCCCCTCGCTTGTCTTGCCAACTGTGAATACTCGGCACCACCGTAACATATACGCGTCTCGGAGGGGAGCATAAAAAGCTAGATAAAAATAACTTACCTAGAAGTGTCAGTTTACAAACAGAATAAAAAGTTTGAGACATTTCCTTTGACATAGAAGTTCAAAAGACCGTGCCCAATATCGTCAAGGTACAGGCGCAGACAAATGTCGGCATACGAGGACGTGAAGACATAGTGTCGTCGTTGTCTCTCCAAACAGGACATGTAAAAGCTTTCTTAACGACGACATACTTCTGCCGTTACAAGACCTGTGGCCATACTGCAAACGATCGGCCCGATCCCTTATCCCTCACATGCACATTGTATAGCCCCATCTCTCACATGCAAAACACCACATTACTACTGAAGAGAGTACACGATCTGTATTTGCCGAGTAAGTTCTAATCATTTGGCGATCGCTGCCTGAGGCATAACGAACGAGAGATGTAGCCGTGCTTGGCGAAACAGCCTAATCCGAGAGCTGAAAGCAGACCAAACATCATACAATGCGAAATCGCTGAATTTACTGGCTTGTCCGGTGACCGTGGTGTAGTGGTTGGTGAAGGTGTCTCCAGTGCGAAACCAGAACATAGATGAACGCATTGTCATCATATACTGATCGCACTTTTTTTAACTACCCTAATGATGACACTAGAAAAAAAGAGACTGAAAGCACCAATGTCGATACCACCCTGGCTACAGCTATTATAGAATAAAATGACGGATTCACTACTCACCCTATTGAAACGCAAAAGCGGAAGGTCATTAGCCCGAACAAGGGGGGCCCAAACCAAAAAATCAAGGAGGTGGCAAAACGTATTGCATTTTAGTTTCTGAAAAAGCGATCATAGTTGCAAGCGATTCAACCTTTATGGATCGCTTCTATTCGGCGATAGACGATCTACCAAAGTTGAATGGCCAACTAGAGCTGCTGCGTGGAAATTGCACGTGACATACGTGCACACGACAAACTATTTAGGCTGTCTAGTAACGCAGGATCACGTGCACGCATATACAGGGTCATTCATATTGTTGTGCACGCATTTCGAGGTTTGATAGAACTCGGCAAGAAAATAAGTTTTCCCTATGGAGGGAAGACGTGGAAACGTCTTGTTTAGGAGAGAGAGTGAAGTTTATAAAAGTCGTTTTTCTGCCTTTTTTTTCCTACATAGTTGTGCGAAATCTCTGTTTGCGGGAGAGCCAGTCAACGCACGAAGGAACCGATTACGCCGGCGTGTTCAGAGGAAAATTCTGCACAACGGAAGACACTTCACTAGCTTGCGTAGCAAAAAGCTAATACCCAGATTAAGGAAAGTCATGAAAAGTCGATATTTAACGTTAACGCCTTTTCACGAAAAATCGTACATTTTTTTCATTGCGACCAAAAATGTACGTCCAAAAGACCACTCTCACGCAATAGCAAATTTAATGCCCATCATTTTCGTATGAAGGTGATGGTGCTGCGTTACGTAGTTGTCTTGAGTTCTATCAAACCTCGAAATGCGTGCACAACAATATGAATGACCCTGTATACTCTGCGTCATGGCTGGAATCAGTCGAACAGCGTAGCTACAACTTGCCTACTTACAAGCATATATATATATATATATATATATATAAGCATTTGGTTTATACACTTTGTACTACATCCTTCCTACATCACTTTTGTTACTCCTACACGGACGTGAGCCACAGTCAAAAGTTTCACAAAAGAATGCTGTTTCGGAAACCTTATTACTGCGCCTCTCTCCATGTGTTTATTTGGTATGTTTGCTATACGTACAAGCGCTAAAAATAGATCGGGTTATGCGGAGCCCCGTTTATGGAATGCTAATATCCCGTCGTCTGGCCTTACTAGCGTAGTCTCCGTTAATAGGTTACCGTATAAGTTATAGGTCGAAGTTTGCACAAATCGGTTGCACATAATAAGTCGCCATAAACCGAGTTTCCGGTCCATACATTTTAACCTGTCTTGATCATCTATGGCTTTCAATTATTTTGAAACAGCACGGACAAACTTTTTAGTAGAACCGCCTAGGTGGTCGAGAGCGACGTTCTGCATACAGCGTTTCGGCTGACATAATCTAAGCCGTAAGAGATCAAATTTGTCGAGACCTTACTCGTCCTTAAACAAAGAGTAAAACAATGTCTAGTTAGAATTTGAAATATGCACTGTTAAGAAATCGAGGACGCCCTTGTGGAACCCCATAATAAAATTGAATAGGCTAT
Organism: Dermanyssus gallinae; assembly: GCA_003439945.1. Taxonomy (NCBI): domain Eukaryota; kingdom Metazoa; phylum Arthropoda; class Arachnida; order Mesostigmata; family Dermanyssidae; genus Dermanyssus; species Dermanyssus gallinae. Next base: position 10,138 of record QVRM01000997.1, read on the forward strand.
GTGTTTGACAACAATATATATATAGTTAGTCTGTGAACAAGAATACCGTTAACAAATATGTCACTATTTTGTTAACAGATTTTTGTGAAATGAAATCGATTATGTTAAGGACGATCGGGCGTTGGCAACCTTATTTAGCTATAAGATATAATTTACACGTATATATAACTAATATAAAACACTGACTTGCTTTCATGGAGAATCTAAAAGGCTAGAATGACGAATATGCATTTTAGTTCCTGTACCATACTCCCGTCGAGATATTTCACTCCTGTCGAGCCCGGTGGCGTGGTGCATTTGCTTGCGTCTCGCGACCAGAGGAGACACATAGGTTCGAGCCCCACCGTTGCATACTTGTATTTATCGGTAGATCATTAGGACTGAGAGTAAGAGCGGGCTGAGCATACCGTTCGACGTCCGTGCCACAGGCCTTAATGCCAATTGCAAGCGTCGAGATATACTTTGTACTGAATAAATGGTATGTTTTATTTTTTAAAAAAGTTATCGCCCTGGGGATAACCGGTGGTTTGCAGGAAAGGCCGGTATTCCTGAATGTTGTCGTTTAGGATGACCGGGTTTGCTCGCGGTGGTTGGCTTCTCCATGACAATATCCCTAAGGAGTAGTACCAAGGCCGCTTTGCAGTCTACAAATATAGTGATGGATCTGAACCTGCGAGCTTATGTATATATACTTATTAAATCCATAAAACGCGAATTAGATACACACTAATCAAAGTGCTGCCCTAACTATTAGGTCTACAAAAATGTTTTTTTTTCGGGGTTTTAATGATTCTCTACGAACGAAACCGAAAAGACTTTTTTGTAGCGCTACAAATAACGAAAGGTGAGTTTGAGTACGTGCGCAAAAGAGCATTTATTTATTATTATTTGTATTATTATTGTCAACGGCTGTTTTTGCTAAATTAATCCTAATCAGTAGGAGAGCGAGAGCAATTGCACTATGTGATTGGCGCTCTGCCAATAAGTTGCAGTGACTAGATCAATTCGAATTCTTCTGTGCTATTTGTCGTCGGTCCACAATTGCGCGTTATTATTATTATTATTATTATTATTATTAATATTATTATCATCATCATCAATCATTAATATTATTACTGGTCTTTGTCGGCGTTAACTACACGCGGGTGAGCAAACGCCGGGAACACGAGGCTCGCCGGTAGTTCTTCTTGCAGCACCGCTCGAGGTAGGCGCGGACACGCCATTGCCGCAAGGCAGCGCAATGACCGCGGCGTCTTAATGACCGACGATGCTACTCCGAGTCGGTGCAGACTCGACGGTGCAACGTCCAGAGCGCAGCACAGACGGCGAGCCAGCAGATGTCGAAACGACTCGGGCACAATGTGGAACTTGTTGAGCAGAAGCGCAAACGTGCTCACCGTGTGGCCCTCCAACGTGAACACACTGGCACCGGCGGCCAGCAAGGCAGCAATGTAGGGCTCAACGTTGGGCAGTTCGTTCAGATCGGCTCCGTACACGACCACCAAAAGCGTTTCGTCAAGCTGTTGCTTGCTGAGAGCCGACTCGTGGGCAAGTTGTTCGGCGTCGATCGTCGTCAACGCCTGGCGTATGGCGTGCGCGAGCGATCTCTGTTCGGGGCCCTCCGACGAAAAGACATCTTTCAGACATCGGTACAGGTCGGAGAATAGCGACGGCCACGCAGCCGCACAGTCGCGCACGACCCGTATGCAGTGGTACTGCACGTGCATCAGAAAGATCGACTCCACCTGGCTGCTGAGGCTGTCCTGAAAGTAGCCGCTGTTCAGAACAAAGTGCTTCATTTCGGCGATCGCGCCGAGATCGTGCACTCGGCGCAGAAATCGCCCGTCGATGCGAATCACTGGCAGGCCCACTTCGGCCGCCACGAGCAACAGCTGCCAGGTGACCTCGATGTAGTTGCCAGCAGCCATTTGCTGTTCGAGCCGGTCGATGTCCTCATCGGACTTGAAGAGCGTTCGGTGGCCATAGCAAAGCCGGGGACTGTCGGCCAGCCGTTTGTACCTGAGTGCCTGCCGGAAATACGGAAGCTCGCTCAAATCGTCTTTGGCGTACGAATAGCTCGACAACTCGCACATTTCGTACACATCGGCAAGGTCGTCGCCGTCGGTTAAGCCGTAGTTTCGATGATCTGTTCGGCGATACTGATCAGGCCCGAGATGGCCGCAAGTCGCGCGTCGTACGCCGTAAACGGAATGAGGCCGCGGGCCGCGTCCAGATGCTCCGACCGCCGCCGATAGTACGGATCGAAGACGAGCGTCATGCGTTCGAGCAGCTTCGAAGTTCGCGGTATGGCACATCGTCCGAACTTCACGAGCGGCTTGAGCAGCATCCGCAAATGCTTCTTGTCGGCGGGTAGCGCGCTCCAGAGAACGAACGCCGCCGGCGGCACAGGCCAGCCCTGTTCCGTCAGATAGCGTACAACCTGCACCGACGGACGATACGCGTACAGCGCTGCGACCAGTGGGCACAAATCGGCCGGGTTCGGCTCCTCGCTGTTGCTCGGCACGCAGTAGCGTAGCAGTTTGAGTTTCTGCACAGCGTACCGCACCTCATTGATGTTGCCGCCGTGGCAGAGTTCGGCCAACAGCTTCTGGCCACGACTGTCGAACGTGAAGTAGTCCCGCCGCTGGACGGGCGGGATAGCAGCCAGCAACGACTTGATGCCGGGTAGTAACACGGCGTGCTGCACGTACCCGCGAAGATCACCGAGACGCTCCAGTTCGACAAGAGCACAGGCGTTCGGACAATTTGGCTGTGTGCACGACATCTTCCTTCGGTCTGAATGATGCTAGCACGAACCAACGAGATAGACACAGCGCAACGAGACGACACACTGAACGCGAACAGACAACGCTGCCTCACTCACAAGCTGTCACAGACTTAAATGGCTCTGCAACGGTCCTGTCGTCTCTAGATATAGGTCCGCTTATGACCTGCGACAAAACACATCTCCCCCCCCCGCGCGCGCCGCAAGATGCACTGCCCGCATCTCTCCTGGTTGGCGACGAACGCTTCTTCGGGGGGTCGTCCATCATCGTGTCCTCGATGTCCTCCCCCCCCCCCCCCCCCGCCGAGTTTCCTCTCCATGTGCGGCGATGAGGCGCGACCGCCTTCGTTACTCGAATGTCGCAGCAGGCGAAAATTGACTTAATCGCGATATGAACAGGCCAGTGGTCGGCTGATGTCTGGCATGGCTGGAGAGGGCCAAAAGCCACCACACTCGAGTTCTTGATACTCTACTCTCGATACTCGCCAGAAAGGTTGAACTTGAAGCCACGGGACTACTATAGATTTGACTAATCGATTAATCTCTATCGTACTAAACGGATAATCTATATTTTACTAACCGAATAATTTATATCTTACTAACCGCTTAATCTAAATTTACTAGTCAAACAATCTATATTTAACTAACCGGTACAGGCTGAGGCTGAATACTAAGCATTTCAAGTAATGAGTTTAACTATGAAAGATAAATGCAGACATACGTATACACTCTGTTTTAGGGACTGTTTTTTTTTTTTTTCGTAAGGCAATTGCCCGTGTACGGTTTTTTTCATGTCATGGCTAATTTTAATCCACTCCGGCATTTACCTTGTCTAAATTGGAAACCATGCAAACCAATTTAAGAGTCTCGAACCCAGTCCTCACGAAGGCTTTGCCACTAAGCCATCTTGCTCGGTATGTACAGAACTTATCAGCTAAAGTATATATATATATATATATGTATATATATGATTAAAAATAGATCTCGTTTATATATATATATATATATATATATATACAGCTAGAAAACGTAAAAATTAGCTTGCATGCGGACGTGCATGTAGTCCCTATATATATATATATATATATATATATATATATATATATATAGCTAATTTTTACGTTTTCTAGCGGTAGTTTTATTTTCGCAAAATACGTTTGCATTGGCGTTTAGTGACGGTAAAATCAAGCTTAATTCCCTGTCCACCGCATGCACATGTATAAGGCGTGTCCATAAAGAGCCGCTAAGCAATGTCTTCTTTATGACTGAACAAAGAGGAAGACGCCTCGTCATGTGGTTATTTTTTGGTTAGCTGACAACGCCAGAAGCCGTCAAATAGACGTGTGGATAGTGTATATAGTGATACCGAATAAGAGAAGGCTTTACGAGAACAAACCGAACGAAAATTGACAATGTTTCGACGAGGGCCTGACTGAGTTCTTCAATAACCCATCTGATTGGTTGTCCCGCGTGCAGGCCGTAGTGTACGACACACGCGTTTGCGTGGGGGAAACAACCGACCACAATGAAGTTGATAAAGTGCTTAGCTGGTGAATACAAGGACCCACAAGATGATCCATACCCTTGGGTCAATTATAATACTAATAATAGTGAAAACACAGCAATAAAACCGCTTATAAACGTACACAACAGTCGGCAACATATGCCGATTGACTGTCAAGGCGATTCATTAAAACATGTATTGTTTTATTTGCTGTTGTCGCTATTATATAATCGTTGCTGTTGTGAATGGTGCAGCTCCTAATTCAGCCGCTGTCGATGTTGATGTCATAGTAGCCCATACATGGGCCGTAATCAGCGCAACTGCCATGTTTGTACACGCCGTGTATATATATATATATATATATATATATATATATATATATATATATATATATATATATATATATATATTTATATATATTCAAGGCATATGTATATATATATATATATATGTACTCGTCGGGCCTGTTTTAGGAAAATATTTTCATTTTTCTTAGTCAACTGGACATATTGTTGTACTAGGCGGCCATGTAAATTTAGACCAACCGGCGAGTAAATCGGTTCTTTGCTGCTTACGATATAGAATCGTCTATTTTGTTTGCCGTCTAGCTGACATCACGCAGCAACGAGAGCCTAACAAATGATACTGTCGCTTTCGATTCTCAACACCCACACTTAACCGATATATATATATATATATATAGTGTTTTTCGTTTGCGGCATTTTTGAGTCAGCAACGTGCAGAGGTGTGAATAATGTTAGTAACCTATAACAAAACATATTTGATCATTATACATATATATATATATATATATATATATACTTTAAAATTATTTTTGCTCTATTGTGCCTAACACACACATACGTATACGCATGCTTGTGTTAGGGAAATATTGACCACTGATTTCAACGACTATTTAGTGTATTATTTATGCGGAATACGCGCGATGTAAATATATATATATATATATATATATATATATATGGTAAAAATAAATTCTACAATATTCATACAAGATTTCAGGAAATCGGCATATATATCTGTTTTGAGCTGCTGACTTGTTTCTCCAAGCCAAGCTGAGCCGCATAAAAAGGTATGTATTTGAGTCTCTATATCATGAGGACCTCTAGATATTTTACTCACAGCTTCAGCTGCGGGAGTAGCGAACGCAGCGAGTAAAGCAGCCAGTTGATTTCAAGTCGATAGCTTTAGCTCGAGCCAATAGTGCCCCCGCTTGACGCCGTCGACGCCGATAGTTTGACTTTTAACGTTCGTAGCATTCGTATGATGGAAGCACGATGAGTCCTATCACCTCTGCCATCACTTACTTTTTTGATACTCTACCGCACAGTAACCCGGTGTAGCCAGACGCCACGCGTTCACACAAAGGACAACACAGGATTGCACTCAGCTGTAAATCCGATCCGAATGTCATGTCGTCATTTTACCGTGGTGGTCTCCTCACTGGTGGACTTACTCGTGGCACTTCACGTCCATCCTCGTTCCTTCAAGCTCGCTACTTTGAAGTGAACGGTGAAGACGTTAAAAAAGCAGTTCAGTACACTGTATGCTTGTTGATCTATATGTATCTTTGTTGGTCTCTTAGCTGTCTATCTCTCTCTATCGCTGGCGGACAGAGAGGTAGAATCCTGCTATAGTTTCCCTACTATGATTCCTGATGTCGATAAAACGCTTCGTATCGCTTCACAATCGTACAACACACACGCACTCCTCAATCCTGTCGCCGGCTTTCGTGTGCACCAAAAACTTTACAATTACAGTTACGTTTATTTCACTCAAATTGAGTATAATATACATTAAGATGTTTCTTCATGAAGCTCTAGCTTCTTCACGGTTCCGACGAGAAAAGTAGTGCAACGATTTTCGGTCCAGCGTTGTGCATTCCACTGTGCACCAAAAACTGTCAAGTCCAAGACGCACGAACAGAACACGTTGGTAGGTTCTTGACCAGAACGAAGGTGTAGTAGAAACCCTGCACAGGGGGTGGAGGGGGGTGAAAAAACGTGTCTTTATAAGGTCGGAGAAGCGGCTTTCTCGCGGCTAGTTCTGTTTAGCGAGCTAGATGTGCTGATGTAACAAAATGCGGTTAGTTACATATGTCACGTCTTCTCTCTCTATATATATATATATATAAATATATATATTTGTTTATACGTCACTCATTCAAGGCCGGACTGCGCTGTCACTGAAGGTGTCTGGCCTGGGCTGAGTTAACCACACCAGCGTCTAGAGCGTCCACTTCTCTGACGACTCTAACGTCAAGTCAACGGTGTTTCTGCGGTGTCGACGTCGTTGTTGTCGCACTGCTGCTCAGCAACAAAAACAAAGAAGTACCGAAGCGCGAACTGCGCGGTGTTGTGCCTGTCACCACCATAACAGCCGTGAGAGCAGATACGCACAGATACTGAATAGCAGCACAACGTGCGTGAAGCGCTCGATCGATGTGTGCACATGCCTCTCACCCACGAAATCGACTTCGCCTTGTCTGGCTTCACCGTCGAAACGCGAAAACATGGTCGGCTGCAAACGTCGTGGTCGTCGTCGCCGCCCCCCTCTATCACCCCTTTCCTGATCTCACTGCATGTTGTTATAGACACAGTATATGCTATGCCGTGGGATCAATCCTTCCGCCGCTAAAGGCGATCTAAGATATATATACATATTATATATATATATATATATGGATATATCTATAATATATATATATATATATATGTATATATATATCTCATATATATATCTATGTCTCTCTATATCGATAATGTACTATCTTTCTCTATCTATATATCTATATATCTCAATCTCTATCTCTATCTCTCTCTCTCTCTCTCTATATCTCTCTACCTTACTATACTATATCTTATCTCTCTCCTCATATTTATATAGTATATATATATATATATATATACATATATATATAATTTGCTTTTTGTTTGGTGGGTTTCAAATGAAATGGACACTGTGGGTACAATTAAAGTATTTATTCAAAAGAAACCTGCCAAAGGGGTGAGCACAACTATCCCACTTGTTAACGAGCACCCAAGGATCCCCTGTTCCCAGAATTCCTGCGGCTGTGACACAAGCCACTCCCCCACTGTGTCCTTCAGTTTGTCGTCCGAGTTGAAGCGCCTCCCGTTGAGATGTTTTTTTTTTGCGGACCAAACTGATGAACGATCGGCCGGTTAAACTCTCTTTCCGCAGTCACAAATCCGATAATACTTTGCTGCTTCTCAATCGTCGAATTCTGCAATGCGAGCGCCACGATGACCTCACACGCACTGCTTGGACGGGGCACAACACAGCCTGCTGCTCTCCTCTGCCATGCGCAGGATCTCGTGCATTACACAACGACGCCGGACACTCCGTATATGTCTCGCTACGTTATCCCAAAGCGGCATGTTCAAACTTCAACCGGTTTGGTTGTTGCGAACGACATTTCGTACCAAATTCCACTTGAATCCACCTCATACAATCAGCAAGTGTTAATACAAGCATTGTTTATTGCGTTTCACAGCTCTGCTACTACAGCCGTTGATAGTGAATTATAGAGAGCACTCGAACTCATATATATAAATATTTTTTTAACTTGTTTGTAAACCTTGTTTTTTTAAACATTGCTGTGCAAATCTCAACATAGAAATAAAGCAAGCAAACGAGAGAGACGAAACGGCAAAATGAGCGACAGTGGACTCGTGAAAATGGCACGTCGCTCCGGAGTCGTTTCTGAATTCTAGTCGCGACACTAGACACTGCCAGTGGGAAAGATTAGGGACGTCGAATGTCGTTGTTATATAGCACGATAGGCATTACTTAAAGTATATAGAAGTAGGCCGCGACGCTACAGCAGTAGTAAATAAGCAACAGACCATTTCGGTTGTACGAAAGCTCAATGTTCAGTGGGTGCGCCTTGTCGCTGGTTTCCTAAAGCTGACTCAAGGCTTCTTTCTGTACGGCAAAATCTACTCTCCATTGTAATAGTGTTAATGTCGACAGCATATGACTGGCCGAGAGAGAGAGAGAGAGTGAAAGACGTAGACATTGTCGATTCAAGCGCCACAAGACGCCTTATTTGCATGTAACAGCACTAGTAACGAAACAAATTCTAAACAAGAGCCATTAATAACAATAGACACACAACTATTACTTGTGCACTTGTAGTATGTGTAGGCTAACGTTGCTGCAACAGCTGACTAATAGTTAATGGGAACCGCTGACGAATGACGAGTAAATATTCTGTTATTTACGTATATTACTCACGAGACATGCAACGCTTATAACATATGTGGCAGCAACTCTGCGATCCATGCGACAACTAGACGACAAACACGTTGATATGCACCTTGTACTCGTAGACAAATCGGATTTTTAATCTGTTTTTCTCATTTTTGTAGATAATACTGATTTTCATAGTTTTATTGGACGTGACGACGAGACGACAATTCCACGAAGAGGTTCAAAAGTCGTACATGTCAGTTCAGAAATAGCGAATTCTGAACTTTCTCTCGGGAGCCCTCTGTCTATCTGTATCTCCCTCTTTCTCTGTCACAATGGCACACAGCTATGAGAAGATGCTTCGTTGAGCCATGCCGACAACGTATACTGCTCTATTTATAAATTAGCCCTAATTAGTATGCCCTCACCTCAATTGCTAGTTATATCGTGTATGCGATAACGTTACATGGGTTGTAGGTGCGTGCGTATGTACTGTGTATGCATCTTTATCTTCAAGATGAAGAAGCGGTTGCACCTATACGACGGGAAGCGAATGAACAGAGAGAGAGCTTATTATCATTAATTACTTGTCCTCACATCTTCGTACTTCATCGTATCAGCACGAGACTGAGAAGCGGTCCCAAAACACACACAGTGCAGAAGCGAGAGGGAGATGGGCAAAACGCAACCAAAGCGAAGTGCGCTCGCTGTGTCACGGATGGCGACCACGGATTAGAAGAGGCAGGTCAATCCTTCTCGACATCTGCCTCTTTACCGACATATCTAGCTCTATCTATAGTATATATTCAGACTTCTATCCGTTGTTCCTTTCTGCCCCCCGCCTCTCTTTCTCCATTGAATTCTATCTTTCTCCTCACCCCTCCACTCAAGGTCTCTCTCCCCAAGCCCCGTCTCTCTCTCTCTCTCTCTCTAGCTAGCTATATATCTATCTTTCCATCTCTATACATCCCTGTAAATATCTCTCCCTTATGTCTGCTTCTCACATTGCCATATTTGAACATTGCCTCACATTGACAATGAAATCGCTGCTGAAATAGACGATGTTCGTTCGCTGTTGAGTGGCGGAGGTCTGTCTTCGTACATCGGGTTCCGACCAATCTCAGCCGGTCGCAGGCAGGCAAACAGGCTGCCGCCGCTACCGTGGATGCTGTTGTTGTTGTTGTTGTCTCCATCGTGTTTGTTGTTGTTGTTGTTGTTGTTGTTGTTCTACTGTACAGATATGTATGGCACTACCCACGCACACGACTCCTTTTCAATCTACTACAACAACAATGCCAACAACAACAGCTGGTGCTGGCGCTTCTGCTGCTGCCGCTGCTGCTGCTGCGCCTGTTTGTGTCGATTGGCCACCAGTATTCGCCAGCAGCAGCATCAATCAGCATCGTCGGCCGATCAACCGACCACCAACCATAGGACCATGACCAACAAACACTCACGGAACACCGTATCACAGCTGCTGCTGCTGCTGTTGCTGTGCCCGCCGCGGCGGGCGATGACGGCATTCACGGACGTCTTGTACTCTACTCAAGGCGTCTTCGACGCCTTCTACTACGACACCGTCTACTACAACGTACTTGCTGATGATTCACAAGCCTCCTTGTGAGTGCGTTCGTAGTCAAATATAAATATATATATATATATATATATATGTGAGCGCTCGTGTTCATATATGTTTACATATATACATGTATGCACTCATATATGGTAGAATTACAAAAGAGCACCAGGAACCCTACATGAGACAACTGGAAATAGCTAAGTACCCCACTAGAACTCAGCGATGTGCGACGAAATTCAAGAGAACCTTTGGGGCAACGGGAGGTCGAAGATCGTAAGTAAATACGAATGCGCCACGCACAGCGCTACTATCATTCAAAGTAGTCCGACTACCAACTATCGTGCGCTCTTCCCGTAAGAACCCTTTTCTATCCTCGATTTCAGATCTTACCTAATCCGAGCCAACCTCAATCCAAACGATCCGATCGTAGCTGAACGCATACGGCCAAGAAAAGCGCCGGGCTGAGATGCGCAGGGCCTTCCGCAAGCAGCACGCATGATTCGTATGTAACTAATTATGCATATATTATATATATATATATATAATATATATATATAAAGGATAGATATATATATTACGATATATCAGATATATATATATATTATATACTATATAGTCTATATCGATATAGATCATATATATATATAGCGACTATATATCAGACTACCTATCATATATTCTATATATCTACTTATAATATCTATATATAGATACATATCTATATATATATATTATATAGGTGGAGCGCTCAGGAGGTTCATATATGTTTACATATATACATGTATGCACTCATATATGGTAGAATTACAGAAGAGCACCAGGAACCCTACATGAGACAATTGGAAATAGCTAAGTAGCCCACTAGAACTCAGCGATGTGCGACGAGGTTCAAGAGAACCTTTGAGGCAACGGGAGGTCGAAGATCGTAAGTAAATACGAATGCGCCACGCACAGCCGCTACTATCATTCAAAGTAGTCCGACTACCAACTATCAGTGCGCTCTTCCCGTAAAGACCCTTTTCTATCCTCGATTTCAGATCTTACCTATCCGAGCCAACCTCAATCCAAACGATCCGAATCGTAGCTGAACGCATACGGCCAAGAAAAGCGCCGGGCTGAGATGCGCAGGGCCTTCCGCAAGCAGCACCCATGATTCGTATGTAACTAATATGCAATATACATAGCTGAAGCACAGAGAAATGCGTCGAAACTAAGCCAATTGAACTGTCTTAACATAATTTTTTATATGTCTAAAACGCGCTCAACGTCGTACGGACAAGTTGCACGGCATCCACAGCAGCCGCACAAGTTCTCTCCAGACAGATTGGCCGGGATCTAAGAATCAAAGAACTAGCTCAATCAACCCCGGGACGAAGGGATTACTAATCAGCAGTAGTTCCTCCGTCCCGGGGTGCCCTAAATAAGTAGATGTAGCAATGAGGAGCAATCTAGGCGGGCTACCCTGAAAGAGGCTGTTACGAAGGCTGTGCCTTTTTCAATACTGAGTAAGAGCTCTTTTCGCGGAAGTCCCCTGACATACCAAACCCTTGTAGAAATGCTCTTCGAGGACCGTAAGTTCAGATCTATGAGAAGAAGATTCGCGAAATTTGTCTTGAAAACGACGCAATAACCGTTGCATAAAGACGAGCACCCATAATAAAAAGTTAAAGCAGCAAAGTGAATTAATCTCAACAAGTCAGTACTGCGGCCACCACCAACAAAGGGCAACGAAGACAACGGGATTCGGGGTATTAATATTTCCTAATGGAAGGAGGGGGCGGAAACGTCTTGTTTAGGAGTAAGAATAAAATTTATAATAGAAGTTCGTCTATATTTTTCTACTACACAGTTGTACAAATTCTTCGTTTGCGGAAGAACCAGTCAATGCATAAAGGAACCACTCCTACCGACGTCTCCAGCGGAAAATATTCTGTATAATCTGAATGATACCTGATGCAAGCGAGAAAAGAACAAATATATATATATATATATATATATATATATATACAATAGTCCACGACGAGGTAAAGACAGCGCGGCACGACAGAAGCAATAGCAGAGGTCTGAGTCTGCGCCTATAGCTAGTTCTTCAGTTTTCTAATGTTTGTTCGTCTTATCAGCATTGATTGCGTCTGCCTTGGCTTCGCGTCCGCATCCCGTCTCATCATCCTCATCGTCACTAGCATCGCCTGAAGCTCGATGACTACAATACAATGGACGCTTGCCGTGGCCAACTGCGTACTGCCTGCTGGTCGTTGTAGCGGTAGTAAATAGTAGTAACCCTAGGACCAGAACGAATAGTTAGTTCGCGAGCGCTGCGCAGATATATCCCACCTGGATCGGCCGCTTTGTTAAATACAAAGTTCATCAAGATGACTTCTGCTGGCCACTCGACACTGACTGATCGCAGAACAATGTAACACTTGACACTAAGAATAATATAAACACATGAATATATATATATATAGAGAGAGAGCAATATATATATATATATATATATATATATATATATATAAATATATATATATATCGTATGTAACGCAATGATGTACCGAGTACCCATTAAGGAAACAATCGCATTGTGTGCGTTTGTCGAACAGCAGCGACAGTCGTAATAGAGACAAGCACAGAAGTACACCCACGCACAAAGTTAACTGCAAACCGTGCCGCCCAACTGCAGATACCGCTGCTGCTCTTTTCGTCGTTGTGACATGACCCCTATGTTGTTACATTATGCACATCAGTAACGCAACAATCGCAGCAGCAGCAGCAACTACAACAACAACAGTAACGGCAATGACATAAACAATAGGAACGACACGTCAAAGAAATTAACTGGTTAATTGTATGGCACAGACACCGGGCTTCGTCTTTAAGGTCAAGATAGCGTTGACTTAGAAACTCACTAAAATCGTTCTCTTTGTCCTGCTTTGTCGGGGAGCGGCCGCACTACTGTCTTCTTGAGACTGCTTTACCTGGTCACTTCAACTTGCCAATTAAGGCTGCTCGGCTTGCAAAGCTCGACTTTGTGCGGCGGTTATTTTCGTTTCCGAGATAAATGCCGCTATTCTTCTTACCAAAGAGCAGGGCTCATGGCCCTTGAGAAACGCTTCTACGAGGGCTCGGCATGCCAGAAGAGTGTTCCTCTCAGTTTTGCGCTCCGAGACAGTAGCGTTTGCTCAGTGTTGAAGGCACAGCGTTCTTACAGAGTACCTTACGCTGTCAGCCTCCCCAGAGTTCCACACACGGCATAAGAGGGAGCCAGTTTTGTCGAGACGATTATGTATTGCTGAAAGCAGCCATCGTTGCCTGTTGCAGGGACTTGCGGGAGTGAGCAGATGAGCGAGCTGTATTCAAGGCTGCACCAGTTTTTCCAAATCAGAGAGCTTTGATTTCGTCCAATATCCAGGGTGGCCACCGACTGGATGGCTTTCCATTGCTTCCCATTTCCACTTGCTGGATTGTCTGCGTAGGTGACGGATTCAATTCCCGGAAGATGTCTAAGCGGAGTCTAAGTGCTCCATTGTAGGTTATTTTCCGTAGGGTTCATCGTCATACTATTGATGTTGTTGCATTGTTGTTGTCGTTGTTTGTGTATTTATTATTGTTATTGGAATTGTTGTTGTCGTTGTCCAATCTACCTTCCGCTTCCTTTACGTACCCCAACTACCGTAACTAAAATATATGAGTACTACTGCTATTTCGTTATTTCCCCTGACTGCACTGCCCGGCTGACTGCGATAGCGCTACTATTTTACCATTAAACTGCTCTCGTAAGGGCCAAATAGGTCAACGCGTGATACTTCATACATGCATGAGAGCACAATCTACAGGTTGACTATGTGTACTTCTCGAGGCTGTATGTGTTCAAGCAGATCAGGTGATGATAGCTAGCATAAACTATGTGCCTAGTAAAGTCGCGGCGATTGTCACCTCCTGTCGCTCTTTTCCAACTTTACTTTATAAAACAAAGCTTTCGAATGGTACTGTACTCGGCGTTTTCAACTTTAACTGAACTACAGGTATTTCAGCAACCGGTGCACAGCCTGAGATGAGGTACACGAAGCGGTTCCTTATCCGTTTTGACAAGCAATGTGCCCGTTTCATGTACATTCCAAAGAGTCCATACCATCTAAGGCCTTGGAAAAACCTTGATATGGAAGAGCGCCTCTGTGGTCGAGACGGGCAGTTGACGGATGTCGCCTAGCTCTCCAAACCGAAAGACTAGAGCATGCGCACTGTCTCGGCGATGCGCGCCGTAAGGGCCGTTCCAGTATGATGGAGTCGAAGCCCCAGATACCGGAATGAGTTGACAAACTTTAAGGAGTGGCCGCCACAACGTATAACGGCTTGCCAGTCGACAAGCTCGTCTGAGTTTTACTGCCTTGGTTTTCATGGCGTTTATTTCTTTCTATTATTTAGTTCTCCCAAGATAAGGAACACCCCTGCCGGAAGAAAGAGGCGCTTGATGGCACCCAGTCGTGACGAGCAACCACTGGGTCATCTGCATACATCAGGGCCTCGCTGTCACCTATAGCTGTTCATTCCACCCTCTCTGTCGGTCAATAAAGACGCTTTCATTTTAATCTTTCACTTATACTTTATTTATATCATTATGTGACGATCTTAGCAATCCACGCTTCGTAGCGATATTCAGTTGAATAATCCTGCATTGCAGAATAGTCCTGGGAGTGTAGTGAGCAACAAACGAATAATAGTGAGAGAACAACTGTAGAGGTTAAATTCGTTTCGAAAACTAAAGCCACTATTTTATTAAATCGTATCAATTTTAGCTACGTTCTATACTATATGATAACTACAATACATCTACGCTAATAAAAATGACTTTATGGTTAACCTATATATATATATATATATATATATATATATATATATATATATATATATATAGTTTTTAAAGGCAAATTTTTATTAATCTGTCAGAGACAGAGAGGCTGGCTCGAAGCACTGTTCAGTGCTCACCTGAACATCGGTTAAGTTTTGCTTCTCGTGGAGCTGCTTTGGTGGTCATGTCGCCCACTGCTGTCTTTAAGCACTGAAACACTACCTGGCTTTTTTGGTGATCTGGAAGGTTACGGGAATGCATGATGCTCTCTCTCTCGTGGGTCATTAGCAGCCTGCGAAACTAATGTGGGACTCATAAGGTCGCTAAACTCGTATTTCTCCCCGCCCTTCCAAACTTGGTATTATTTTGGCATTACTTCGAAGCCGTGACGGGCGGAGCCGCCACGTGCGCCCCCGGTGTACGTTTCAGTCAGCTTCACTCGATTCAACACTGATGTCGCGATAATGTCAGTTTCAACCGGTAGTGGCAGCTACGGCTTACATACAAGCGTGTGATGTTGTCGACGACCCGAAATGCGGCCGAATCAGGGGCCGAAACGGAGTCTGAGTCGCTCTGAAGTTGCGCCCGCGCCTCGCGTCGCGAAGTCGCCGGGCAGAAGCTGGGCGAGGTAGAGTTCTTCGCGCACACACACAGACACACGCGCGCGTCCACATACGTGCACAGAAGTCTAAACATTTATATATATATATATATATATATATATATATATATATATATACGAGTACCGACCACCCCAATAAACGGCGAGCATGTCGTCATTCATAGCTCTTTGCTCGTCAACGTTACTTTCTACTGGTGTTCTGTCTCAACAGTTCTGCACCCGCTCTCTCTATATATACTCGTATATCTTTCTCGATTGCCGTTTAGATCCACCTTTCTCTCTCCCTGCCATCTGGCATCGCCGTTACATTGTTTTCTCATTTTTTGACGTACTTTGCTTCACTATCGTCTTCGTAAAAAAACTGCGTCGCTGTCAATATTAGTATCGCTGTAAGCTTTACCTTTCGCATAGCATGCTGCTGCTCCCGCCACTGCTATCATTAACAAGAACCGCGACGGCAACAACAACACCAACAACACCACCACCAACAACAACAGCAACAACAACGACGACGACTACTACTGATACTAATAGTACTGTAAGTCCTACTGCTGCTACTAATAGCCTTACGTGGGTGGCAATCCTGGACCGCGCCATGTATTTCCTCATCCGTCTGACATCGTGTTCCGTATAAGGCTAGTTGTTAAACACCGACACAAACACTCTCTCACAACCCATATATATATATATATATATATATATATATATATATATATATATATTGTATATCATGATGGTAATGGTGGATTCACATGACGACCATCAGCGGCGTTCTACTGTTTTACCTATATATATCAGAAAGTTCTGCTGTGCTGGGGGCTCTACACTGCATAACGGATCCTGATGGAGGAGGCGAGCGTGTGTGCACACTAAAGGTCCTCTGCTATTGTTGCAGTCTGTCCTTTGACCGTTTCCTTTGCGAGGTCTTACCCCTTTGCCGGCTTACGTGCCGGCAATTTTAACGACACGGGTTGAATCCCTCACCCGAGCGAAGAACAACGGATATTGTTCACGCAATTCAAAATGAAACAGCTTTGTAACCTAAAATCGAAAGTATGCAATGAACAGTATATTAGTAATAATTAATAATCAATTGGTGAGTGGCGTCTATTCCAGTCGTCTAAAATACTTAGGCGATCTGAAGGAATTTGATTTATAGTCAGAAAACACCGCGCAACGCGGCAAGAATGT
This sequence comes from Dermanyssus gallinae, assembly GCA_003439945.1. NCBI lineage: Eukaryota > Metazoa > Arthropoda > Arachnida > Mesostigmata > Dermanyssidae > Dermanyssus > Dermanyssus gallinae. The sequence continues at coordinate 26,898 of QVRM01000997.1, forward strand.
ATAGTCCGTGAACATTATAATCTGTATATATATATATATATATATATATATATATATATATATATATATATATATATATATATATATATCTGTATATATATATTTACATATAGCCGTGTGCCCAGGAGAAATCCAAGAGACACCGAAATAAATTGGCAGATAAGGCTGGCTACACAAGGTGCTTCTTATATGCATGCACGTTGGTGTGTCCACTTTTATATATATACGTTTATGTATAGCACTAGTAAGATTAAGTTTGGAGCTCTTCATGCTTTTTTCATTCCCCGAGCCCAGATAAGCGGATTATTTGCATTTATTTTGCAGCAGGTAGCGTGCCATTCTAGTCCACCAAACTTACCTCTAAATATACAAACATATTTTCAATCTCAAAGAATACTAGAGTGCTAAAAAAAACTAAAAAAAAAAAAAAATATATATATATATATATATATATATATATATATATATATGTCTATATTCACCATAATTAGAAGATGCGCATAATAGTTAAGACTGTGTGCTGCTTAAGCATGTCAATTACAGCGGTTAATAAGCTGTTTAATTCCATACACTTCGTTGCGTGGTATCGGTCGACTTCGATTTTACCACAGTATTTACATATGCATTCGTTGTTTTGACAACGGTTATTATTGTATAATACAACTATTACATAGTATGACAGATTATTTGCATAGCACTACTCTATTTCAAATATTTTGTACATTTGCTGGATATATGCAGTAAAAAGCAAAAGTTTGTGTCACAAAATTCCAAACTCGTCTTTCCCTGTGTTGTTTATATGTTTCGAGTATGTTGCGGTCGATACTGTAGTAATAGAAGATTAGTTGGACCTCAGTGTCACTTCTAAGTACCTGCAGCCGTTGACCCGTTATCTTCAAATGCAAACTTATTGCAAAATAAGCAGTATATTTTAGATGGTGATCCGTTCAAATGTGTGACTATTTATCGTTCCGTAATAGTCGGTTTGATCAAAGTTCACAATCATCTGGATTTCCCCTCTGCTAAACCGCATGACTCGTGGTCTTGACACATTGATGTTTAATGTTCTCGGAAATACTGCAGCATTGAATTTCCCATAATTAATAACCTATTTACGTAACACACGTGAGAAGCGTTCATTTTTCGGAGAACACTTCACTTTCGGCCAGCCTGACACGGTCTGAATAGAAATGGGCTAGCCGTATCACCGCGTGTCATTGTTTGAGAAACTCCCTTGGTGATTGCTCGAGCCCCGCCTATAATTGTAATACTTTGGCCGGCTAAAATATCTCGGATGAGGTCATACATTTTGTCGTTAATGTTAAAATCTTCACGAAGGGTGCATAAAAGGCGATCACATGGCACTGTATCACAAGCTGCTTAAAAATCCATAAAAGTTGCGTAGGTCATCTTTATGCTGATTTTGTTCTATTTGTAACGTCATATGATTTTCTACAAGGGCCTTCTGGCAAGAAACAAGTAGGCTTTTTGTACACTACGCTGGCTAGTGGGTACACCTAGCCAGTCTTTCGGGCTTGTAGTGTACACCCTACCCGCAGCTTTTCTTCTTTGGATCGGAATTAGTCTAAAGGCAGACACCTAGGCCTAGGCGTTATACATTGTCATGAAGGCAGGAACCTTGAAGAGTTGCAGCTTTTAGGCTCCGTTTGCAAACGATCTGGTTAGACTTGGCAGACTTGCCGTATTTGCTTGTCAGGGTAGTCTATAGGGCCTCTTTTTCTACAAAGTTACTACAGCCGTCATCATTCTTAGGTTCTCCCCTTTTTGATAGAATAGAGACTAACGAGAGCGAATAGCTCTGTACAACACTCTAGCCATTAACAGTCGTCAATTAAGATAGATTTGGCTACTTAATGTATGTATTCGCACTTCGGCCTCGTATTGAGCACGCTTTCTCCTAAGCATGTTCTCGCGCTTTCGCGTGGTGGGCTACGCTATCGCCGTTTCTTCTCTTGTATTGACAAACAAATGTTGTCTGGCAATGCGGCATTCTTGGACAAACCGGGCTCTGTGTTTGAACCTGGTGATTTGACCATGGGCCTCCGTAGTCGATGTCTGTACAGCCAACCGCAAGCAGCGCTCATAGTTGTCGAGATCTTCTCGATGAGCAGGTGAGGTAAGCCGCTGTTCCAGCTGAGACACATATTCGCCCTGGCCAAGCTGCCAAATCTGATAGTTCGTGAACTGATACGCTGCGCTCACCTGCACATGGTAACTATTGTGGTACGCTTGACTTAGCCCGGCTTATTCTGTAACGTTTATCCCAGTTTTACTACCTACGTGCAATTCGTCTGCCATATTCTTCTTGCATGTCGCTTCTTCCCTCTCTCTCTCTCTCTCTCTCTCTGTATAATTTAATTGGAGGCGACAGGAGCAAACATCGTTGCTCTGATGCTCTCGTCGGAAGCGTGAAGGAATATAAACAAACCGTATTAAGCATAATTAAATTATTAACTTTTACAAGGCGCTTTACAAGCAATGCTGTCCGGTTTATCGTGTCATGCATAACATGAAAGTCTGTCATTTGTTCGTCTCCATGCTTGTTCAGTTTTTTTCTTCTGTTTTGCCTTGTTTGCCTTACTTGTCTCTGTAATGGTCCTTACCATCACATTTTTGCTGTTTCTCCAATCACAGGTGTGATGATGGTCAAAGTGGATGTGGCGTCGTTCGTGTGACGTTTGCACGTAGTGACGCTGATTGCAGTTGCTGTTACGTCGATGCTGCCGCCGCAAGCTTCGCTGTTCGCGGCCTGCTATGTGCTGAGGACCTAGAATTAAAAAAAAATTTAACTCTGTGACTACTGGTCTATTGTTGACCTTTTTGGCTAGTTCATCGATACGTCTTCGTGGGCTGAGCTTTGAGCTTAGTGCTGCTGACTCTTTGTCGACACCTCGAACTGAAGACATAATAATTTGCCATAAAATGAGCCCATCTTTTACTGGGCGCATTTCACAAATGGAAGCAGCAATGTGTGTGGGTCGATTTGCCGCATGCGACGTTGTTCTACAGTATTAATCATGCGTGTGGCATAAGGGAGGAGACTCTCTTATGCCACATGCTACGCGGGGTGGACCGAACTTTTACTCAATGTTTCCGCCCGACAGTAGTGCTATGACGAGGGCAGAAACCCTCAGGATATATGCTTTAGCTTAGACCTCATTTCACGCCGCACACTACGACGGGGTAGATGATGTTGCACGTTACCCTGATGCAGTCCCATGTGCACAAGTTAAGCTTTCTTTGGGTGTTATTTTTCTCAAAAAGGACATAAGCGACATACAGAACGCATAAGAAACGTATCGAATCTATTATTATTATCGCGACAGCTGACTAAATATATATATATATATATATATATATATATATATATATATATATATATATCATCACGTGACGGCAGCAACACCGCCGGAAGACTCAGCTGCCAGACTTGCGGGCGAGTATGCAATCTGGCGCGGGCCTCGCGAGCCACACTAGATTGACTCACAATCAACGAGAAATTCGTGCCACCTCCCAAACTCCTAACCAATCACAGACTAATAATTTGATTTTAAGTTCCTCACAAAATGACACTGCTGCTTCTAATAATAATTTTAACCTCCCTAGTACTTCACGCGTCTCCCAGCCAAATTGTAAATGTCCATCTAGTACTTGCTTAAAGGTCTTTAATTCTAAATCAGGTCTTAATTTACACCGTCGTCGTGCCGGACGAATATAATGAGAACATTTTAGCCCCCCCCTCTAAGAAGGCCAGATGAAACCCACAAGACCGTGAACTTTTAGCAACATTAGAAGCAGATTTTATATTAGATAATAATAACGAAACACCTAGAGAAATTGACCACCTTTTAGCTACTAATTTTAACTCACGCACACCTGGGGCGATTAGAGGCCAACGTAATTCTCAGGCGCATAAGGATCTGGTAGAGGACCTCCTTAAAAAGAGGTCTTTCCTGAATTCCAACCTTGACGGATCTGAGCTTCCTGAGCCTAGTCGTCCTCGATACTCTGAATCAGATGGCCCCTATAATCCATCCCAAAAAGATATTATTATATCTAAAATACAAGCCCTCACAAACACATTTCCCAAACGCAACATAATTTCAACAGACCTTACTCATCTGTCAAATATAATTTGCTCAGGTGAGGATCACACTATCGCCTTAAACGAATTTCTGAACAAACATTTTACACACACTGTCCGACGTCGTGCCTTTAGAGAAACACCTTTCACTGAAGCGCGAGTATCTAAAAGGCAACAGCGACGTCAAGACTACGCAACCACTCAAAAACTTTTTAGCCAAAACCGATCCAAATGCGCTCATGAGGTGCTGGACGGCAAACACACCATACACAACATGCAGGCCACCGAAGTTGTAGAACACTGGGCCAACACGATGACACAACCACCCCCTGAACCACTCCCTTGCCCCGTATACACTCCCAACTCTGATCTCTTTGAGGTTTCCCTCCCTATCTCCCTAAAGGAAACCCACGTAGCTCTCCGCGGACCTTCTAAAGCACTAGGCTTGGACGGGATTTGTCTTTCGTCCCTCCGTAAACTCCCGTTAGAAGTAGTCTGTTGTATTCTTAACATACTATTAATTAGCGATATTGCCTTAGCCCATGAAACTGCTCGCTTAGCGTTCATCCCTAAAATTAACAATGCCACATCCCCAAGCGATCTGCGACCCCTATCTATTAGTTCATACTTACAACGAACGCTTAACAAAATTCTCTCTAGACGCCTCCAGAACTCTATTAAGCTTCTCCCAATCCAGCGAGCGTTTCTCCCCTATAATGGAACCTTCGAGAATCTTGCGGTTCTAGATGGTATCCTTAACGATGCCAAGTCTGCAGGACGTGAGCTCAGACTCGCCTCAATCGACCTCCGTAAGGCGTTCGACATGGTGAGTCATGACTCCGTCCTGTGGTCACTCCGGACTCGCGGATACCCGGAGGTATTCATTAACTATATCGAACGCTTGTACCTCTCATCTAAAACTCTCATAGAATTTGGACAAGAATGTCGCACATTTCGGCCAACTAGGGGTGTTAGGCAGGGAGATCCTCTGTCCCCCCTCTTATTTAATTTAGTTCTCGACGACATTCTTTAAAAATTAGACAAAACTAATATCGGGTACCAACTTACTGATGACTTCCGCCTTATGGGCTTAGCCTTTGGTGGATGATCTCATCCTCCTAGCCTCCACGAAATCCACTCTCCAACGGCTCCTTAATATTGCGGACCCACTTTTGAAATCCCGAGGCCTTGAAATTAATACTAATAAAAGCTTTACTATCTCCCACCTATTTAATAGGAAGGAAGGTAAAGGTTTTATCAATACCGTACAAGAATTTAACGTTTCAGATCGGCAATTGCCAGCTAAAGGTATGAGCGATCGATGGAGATATCTTGGAGTCGACTTTGACAGCAATGGCAGAGTTGACTCCACCAAGGATATACTCCTTAATTTACTCAACAGACTCACGATAGCTTCCCTTAAACCCCACCAAAGACTCATATTTTTGAAAGACTTTCTTATTCCCCGTCTCCTATATAAACTGGTCTCCGGTCCCAGACCATCTTACGCACTCCTTAGTGACCTAGATAAAGAGATCAGAAAGGTTGTTAAGTCGAAATGGCTTAAGCTCGAAAACTCGGTGCCGAACGCCTACCTGTACACGCACACAGCACACGGCGGTCTGGACGTCCCCTGCCTCCAAACATTCATTCCCAGACTCCGCCTCTCCCGCCTGACAGCACTACAACACTCCACGCACCTTGGGGTCCAATGGATGCTAACCACCGCGCACTTTAAAAAAGATCTTGCGAAAACAAGACTTCTTTGCGAGCGCTTGGGAACCTCCATTGAGACCGCTACACAAGAGACCGATTACTGGTCTCAACAACTACACAACACGTTCGATGGGGCACATTTTAAAAAAGCACACGAAACGCCCTTTGTACATTACTGGATTAAGGGTATGCCCTACCTATCTTGTAAGGAGTATTTAAACCTACTAAAGCTCAGGATCAACGCACTACCAACGCGTGCCAGATTGGCCAGGGGACGCCCGGGCTACAACAAACGTTGTGGGCACGGGTGTCATGCGCCTGAGACGTTGGCTCATGTCGCTCAGATGTGCGATACAACACACAAACAAACCATAAAGAGACATGACGACGTCTGTGATCGCGTGGCGCGTCTTCTCCGCGAAAGGGGTCATGAGGTGGTTCGTGAGCGAGTATTCCGTCGACCGGGCGCACCGGGTCTAAAGCCCGACCTCGTAATAACAACACCTACCGAGGTCTGAGTTTTAGATGCCGAGGTTTGCGGCCCGAACCGGGACCTGGCAAAAGCACGGCAAGACAAGATCGCCAAATATGACGTCGAGTTCCTAAGAGCGGCGCTCCCCGACCCGCAAAAACCTCGCAGATTCGGATCCATCACTATCTCTATGAGTGGTGTATGGGACTCCGAATCTGCGAGGACGCTCTTGGGGCTCGGCGTCACGAAGAGGAATCTTATGGATCTCACCGTTTTAACTTTCCAAGGAACCTTGAGGATATACCGTTCGCACCGGGTCCATAAGAGCGGGGGCTACCATCAAGCAAGGACACGGACAACTGACTCTTAGCTTCACGTGACACCTTTTTAGCACCATTTTTATTAAGGCGAGCACTGCCGAGTGTGCAAACGTATTTTAAATGATTAATAAATCATCACAATATTTTCTATATATATATATGGTTCATTGGTGGGCTTTTGATCTTTTTAATAAAAGTATTTGTTTCTAAGGTTGAAGGAATGTTATACTTTACTGTTGACTATAATAAGGGAAGTGTTATACGCAGACTTAAAGGTCTTTGAACGACTGAAAAAAAAGCAGGCAGAACGCTTAAGCTTCAGGTAGTATGGTGGGTGTTCAGTTAGACAATTGACCAAAGTCGTAAATTCTTTTGGAAGATAGGATGATTACATGCGTCGTGTAGAAAAAAAACAGTTAAACATCTTCCCTAAATGAAGCGATATACTCGTAATTAAAGTTTCCTTTAACTCGCGTCTTGGCAATAATTCATTACTCTACGAGCCCGAACAGTAATAAATCTGGCTCGTTCCCATAAGTTTGCGGTGCACAATTCCTCTAATCTTCCACCAACAGTCAAGCTTTTTCCGCTTTATTTAACTCTCAATTCGTTTTTGTTCTCTAAATAAATACACCTACATAAGCGTCCATGTATTTGAAATTATTGAGGAATTTGTTCATGAAGTCCAGAAATGCTGAGCATCCCGGCAAAGACCGGACGAATTTGTTGGAGGAGTTCTGGGAGGCATATATGTATATGTATATATATATATATATATATATATATATATATATATATATATATATATATATGTCTCCCAGAATTCGTCCAACAAATTTTGGGGCCTAGTACAACTCGGCAAAAGAAAAAAGTTCTAATAGAACAAGGGGTGGAAATTTCATATTTTCGATTAAGAGCGAAATCACCAAATTAGTTGAATTAAACTTTTTTTCCTGACACATATTTACTATACTCGTATGTGCGACTGCCCCAATCATCAAACCAATCGTACTTTCGTGTTTTTTCACCTGCTGAATTGAATTCTACCTTGGCCCAAAGCAGAACAAATGCTGTATTGAAGAGAATTCTTAAGAAATGAAATTCTTTGCAATTCTAATACTTGGGCTTTCCCGTTCAGTTATACATTTTTAGAGGAAATTTCCGACCGCTTGTTTTATTGGAACAAAAGATTCTTTGCCGAATTGTACTAGTTCCCATATATATATATATATATATATATATATATATATATATATATATGTATAGAATGTCGAGTGTAAATTTCTGAGTACATTTATTCATTGTAATTTATCACCAACGGTGGGAACATGACAATTGGGTCCCTGCAAACGTGTGCACATTTACAAAAGGTCCAATGTAGGAACCAACCATCTCTGAAGGGTTCCCCGGACCGAGGCCGCGTTGCCCCGTTGCACATCCAGCGACAGGCGCTGTCTGAGAAAATCGCCCGCTCGCCTATCACACTGGCTAGACCTAATCGCTTCCCGACCTTCTGTAGCAAACCGCGAGTGGACGGGCCCGGCCTGCCAAGTTTCTCGAAGGCAAGTGGGTAGAACCCGTACGGATACCCGATGTTCTGGTATTTTCTCATTTTGCCTGCCGCGGCGAGATCTAAAGCATATCCGGCCCGGGCCGCGCCAGCATTAACCATTAAAGGGGCTAATGAGTCAGTAGCTGTCGCGTTCCAAACCAGCATGCAACCGCTCTCGAACAGGGTTAAGGTCAGACCGTCGGGTCTCTTCCCGCCTTCCCTGTCCAGACCGACAGGTTCCAGGACGCACGGTAGGCCACTTGAGCGTAAGGCTCTGCTGAAGGTTTCGTTCAGGGCTTGGTGTCTGGCTCGCCTACCTGCGCTGACGATACAGGATAGCCCGTGGCGTCCATCCGGCTCGACGGCGTCACCGCAGACGCAGGTATGAGCGTGCACAAGGTCCGTCCCCAAACGAAGTCCCACCGCGATTCTCACCGGCTCGTCATCTACGAGCATCCCGATCCGAGCAGAGGGTATGGCGTGGAGCCATGCGCCCGCCTCTTTGGAGGAGACGGCGCGCAGCCTGGCCCTATCAGCGCCTGTGGCGTTTCCCGCGATGAGATTTTTCAATCCTTTGCTCATGTAAGGCTGCCGACCAATCTCTTTGGCGTCCAGCTTCGGCGGGCTCGTGGCCGCACAGGGCAACTGCTCTACAGCGGCTTGTTTCTAAGCGATCTTCTAGGTCCGTAAGAGCGACTGAATCGAGAAGTGATTTAACCTGTTGTAAAGGCCTGTGGAGGAAAGCTTCCAGAGCTATCTCCGATAGGACAATAGCATCAGGCAACCCTAGACCGCCCCAAGGAACGGGGAGTAGAGCTTGTTGACGTGCTTCTGCCGATAGACTGAGGCTCAAAAGAGCCTCAACTGCAGTAAGCACGCTGTCGTTTAGTCGCGACGAGTCCCGGAGCAAGCGAGCAGTCTGCACCTCGAAACAGGTGATTGAGACGTAGGGCCGAAAATGAGGATCTCAGAAGAAAATGGCCCCGGTGAGATCCTACCAATAGAATGCGTGACATCGCATGCTCTAGTTTTTCTATCCACTTTTCGAGGGCTGCCGGAACCCCCTGTGGGAACAGGGGAACGCCTAGTAACTCTAAATCCGTGCCAATAGTCCTGCACCCTGGGAGAACCTCCAGCACTTTAGAGTCAGTAGCACCTCCTACGACATGAACCTCGCACTATGCAGGATTTAGGGCCAGGCCTCCGCGAACTCAATGACTCCGTGGATGTCCCTCAGAACTGCATCGCCCAGTACACCGTCGTCTAAGTACCATGTGTTTAGAGGGCACTCGAGAGAGTCGACTAATTCCTTGATAGCCAGGCAGAACAGAGGGGGACCCAATGGGTCGCCTTGCTGCACCCCAGTTTGCGACATTATAGTATCATGTGGCAGAAGAAGGCAAGATGGCTCCTTATAAGCTAGTTCCACCTGGTGGAACATACTCGGTGCCCCAGCCTTGACCGCATTTAACAGGTGGTCCCTCCGAATAGTGTTAAAGGCGTTCTTAAAGTCGAGCTTGACCACAAGGGTGGCTCCGGAGCGAAACTCCAAGAAGGACCGAGTTAATTGCACCGCGGCTTCGCATTTTCCCGGTGTCGCAAACACGAGCTGATGACTACCAAGAGAACCTGAGACGTCTTCAAAGACGTTTTCAAAGATGAAGATCTTTGTCGCCAGTCTCCGGATTACGGATGAGCATGCGATGGGCCTCACATCACCATTCTTCTTCTTGAGGGCAAAAAGTCGGGCGCCGAAGATAAGATTTCGCCAGTCGGGGAAAGGCGATTCTCATCGAAGAAGATCGACGACCTTAGCCAGGGCAGCCGCAAGCCGGTCTGCGGCAGCCCCTAGAGCGGGGGACAACAGGTCTTGTAAGAGCCGGGGTCTGATGAAATCCAGGCCAGCTACTGAACTACGGGAAAACGTTTGTATGGCACACCGAACGTTCTCGCCAGATCTAGTTGATGGCAGGGGTACGCGAAGAGGGCTAGGCCATGTTAGGAATGAGGGCGCGGAAGGGTGCTTATCCAGCAGCACGGCTGTCTCGCCGGACGATAACCGCCAACGAGCGGTCATCTTTCCCACCATCGGGAAGGCGGAGGACGACGGGTGCGAAAGAGAACAAAGAAAGCCAGCCTGTCTTTGTTATCTGCGACTGAGCACAACACCTTAGTGAACACTTCGGCAACTTGCCTACGTACTGGTTTCGGCAGGATGCGGACCAACCGCCAGCGGCGAGTGACAACTTGAATGACACTGACTAACTCATCCGCGGTAAACCGAGAGTTCGAGCGCTCTGACTCGTCGATTATGTTATGGGCACCCCCTCCGTGCTTGGCCGTTATGTGTCGACACAGGCCTCTTCGTGTAAACGTTAATCCGCAAGTTGGACAGGGGACCCTGTTTGGGTCCGACTGCCCGGACCGCGGGCTAGCGAGCCCGTCGTAAGGCCTGTTGTCTCCATGATCTGTCATTATGAGGCGAAACCTTTTAACTTGCCCACCGCAGAGAGCAGCCTCATTAGAGGTCGCAACACCTCCTCCAGTGACCTTAACACCGCGGATAACTCAGGCCTGATTCCATTGCGTTAACGTTACGCGGGTGGTTTCGTTTTGCTTCACCATATCGTGTGGATCTTCAGAGCCTCATGGCTGCTCGTGCCTCTGTCGCATGGCCACACAGAGTACACCAAACTGATCACTACGTTACAGGCATTACTCTGGTATGTCACTGGGTTTACCATCCTGCACACTCACGAATAGACGTGCTTCCTCGGAGCTCGATGTGCACACGTCCGCACTCCTTGGCGTCCGCCAGATCTATATGATCTATGTAAGACTGTAGACTGACATAATTGTTATAAACGGCTATGTAGTTTGAAAGAGAGAGCTTAGCGACAGTTGCTGGTAGCGGCGCACTTAGCGGAGAAAGCGCAAAGGCAGCAGCGACAGCGGGGGTTTGAATCTGAGGCCGTTATAACGGACGACACTACAGTGAGTGGAGAGAGTTAGGGTTGAGACGCAGTCGAAGAAGGAACACAGTGTGCTGAGAGAGGCCGGAGAGACGTTGCTGAACCGATACAGCAAAGGAGTCGGAATCAATATTCGTGTTTTTCTCCCAGCAACCCAGTCAGGCCCTGACATATATATATATATATATCCTAGGATTGATTTTTGTTTCTGTCTAACTAGCAAACGCACAATTTGCAACGTTAGCAATATGCTTCGACGCGATGCAGGTAAACATTCGTATACGTGATCTAAATATCGCTATGAACCGAAATGCATAGCGATAAATTAAATTGTGATCTCCCTGTTTTTATGAAAAGTAACCCGAACCTATGCGTGAATCTTGTCATATTTTGTAATGAACTGTAAATAAAGCGCGTATGTGAATGAATGCCCTAGCCATAAATTCGAAAATTCCTCCACTAACATACAACCATCACTGTAAAGTAGGTTTTGGCTAAAAATGTACTACTTCTGGGCCGCTCGTCCTATTCGCCTATCCGACTTAACAGCTGCAGAACGTTTTCTGCCAATACTAAATCTACGTTGATAGGTCGTAGCGTCGGCTTGGTTCTAGATTTTCAGCTGAGCGCGTGTTAACGTCAATTTCAAAGGGGGGTTCCATTAAGATTTTCGGAGACGAAGGACACGTGCAAACAACTGTATCTTCTTGCTTAGGAGGGATTCAGTCTTGTTTTAAAACACGGCTCCTCCGAGCTAAACTGCCCTACTCAATGGGCCCACACTCACAAGTGCAATTTGGCACAGAATCGCGGAGTCTTAATCTCGACAGGCTTCACCTTTTCAGCGAATATAAAAAAAACTAGTCAAAGCAACATCGATGTTCATTAAAGCGGCGGTAAAACAATATCGACGACGCGACCCCGAGTCGAATTGTCGATATTGTTTTACCGTCGCTTTAATGAACACACTCAGAAGTAATGGCAGACGGCTTCGAGCTCAACCTGTGGGTGCGAACCTCTTCATCACTTTCTTAAAGTGGAGTCGAACAATCGTAGAAACCAAATAATTTATGCGTGATAGGAGCCGGGGCGCGGGGAAGCCTGCAGAGCCGTCTTATTGTGTGATTCCCTGGCTAGGCAAGCATGTTATTGATTGTTGTGATTGTATGTTGTAGTTGATGAAGAGAGAGAGAGAAATAGATCATATAAAAGTTTAGACAACAAAATGTATTTATACAGACGAATATACACTGTATTGCATCCGTAGTGATAAAACAACTAAAAAACATGCTTACGGATGCAGGTTTGACTAGATCTCTAACATGAAAATCAAAAATAAGATTCGTTTACATTAACGGTAGACAGTGTTGATCCGTTGAGCTGATAGTGTGTCCGAATGTTGAGAGTCACGTTTCAGAGCATGAGATTTCGGAGCAGAGAGCTTCATCCCATTGTCACTGCATACCGCTAGCTTACTCTTCCGCAAATCGGAAGAACTCTAGATGAAGGAACTTTAGATGTCGCGGGCGATTACGATTGATTCTCCTACCAAGACACCATCGTCTAAAAACCATATATTGAGTGGACCAAGCAAAAGATTATTTGCTTTATAGGCAGAATAGCGGCGGGCCCAGCCGACTAAATGCAAGTATATATATATAACCACGAATGTGAAATTTTTGGAACTCGTACAGTGGAACACTTTGAATTTGCACTTTTACATTCGTCATTTCTGCGCCTTTTCGAGAAGCAACTGGGGTTTTTGTGCTTTGTGCCGACTGATTTAGTAATGGCTTCTGTGGTAAACGTATCTTCCATGCTGATGTGCATATTGAGCGCTGTAAGCCTCCGGAACGAGTGGATACCAAGACGGCAACGGCAAGAACGCTTGCAGCAATCTAAAAAAAGTATATGCCATTCCGCTTCTTAATGAGGATAACTATAGTACAAAATGAATGATAGTTCGGATGCCGGATCTCCTTAAAATCCAACGATATATATATATATATATGTATATGTATATGTATATGTATATGTATATGTATATATATATATATATATATAAAGGTATATGCCGCTTCTTAATGAGGATAACCTTGGTACAAAATGAATGGTAGTTCGGATGCCGGATGTCCTTAAAATCCAACGTTTAGATATATATATATATATATATATATATATATATATATATATATATATATATATAGCTCTCTGCTTCGAAATCTCATGCTCTGAAACGTGATTCTCAACATTCGGACTATCAGCCCAGCGGATCAACACTGTTTACCGTTAATGTCAACGAATCTTATTTTTGGTGCTCATATTAGAGATCTAGTGAAATCTGCATCCGTAAACATGCTTTTTAGTTGTTTTATCACTACGGACTCCAATGTTTATATTCGTCTGCATAAATCAATTGTGTTCTCTAAACTTTGCATCAATCTAAAAAAAGTATATGCCATTCCGCTTCTTAATGAGAATAACTTGGTACAAAATAAATGGTAGTTCGGATGCGGCTCTCCTTAAAATCCAACGTTAAGATATGTATATCTATATATATATATATATATATATATATATATATATATATATATTATATATTTATATATATATTATAATATATATATATTTATATATAGTATCTATATATATTTATATATATATGGTATATATATATAATTATATATATATTTCTATATATATTTATATATAATATAATATATATATATATTTATATATATATATATATATATACATATATATATATATTTATATAATATTTATATATATATATATATATATATATAATATTATATATATTATACTATCTATATATATATATACTAAGTTTATATTGTGATGGGAACAACCGAAAAGTATCTAGGTAAATACTTATATGGTCTATGCATTGCACCCGCGCAAATGTAACTAGTTTAAAATGTCTTCACGCAACGCTAATAAATACTGAGTCATTGGCGGCTTCACGGCCCTCTTGCTTAAGCCGAATCTACTTTTATTTGATTTTTTCTCTGTTTGTCTCACATTAATTACCGATACGGGCAATCATATCGACGGCCGCAAAACTCAAACATAGCAAAACAGCAATTCAAATTAGCCCGCGCTGCCGCCGTCTGGCTTATCGGGGACACAGACATCGTTTCAGCCGGCGCTGTGTTTGTTGTTGACATCTCGCCGTGGTGAAACCGAAACCACTGGGACGGCTCTCTTTTGCCGTGGTCATCGAAACGAACGGTGTAGGTGTCTCGGCGTAACAGCCGTAAATCCGTATAAATCGCCGTAATTTCCAAGCGCAAACGGTGCAAAATCGGTAGATAATCACTAGTGTAGCGTGATCATGCGAATGCTGGTAGTTTGTTGTGCGATTGATGCCCGCTAGGCGAGATGTAGGGTCGGGTTGTTGGTGATGGTGTCATCCATTGTTCGTGTGCTGCTGTTGTTCACTGTTCCATAGTTCACCTTGCTTGTGGCTATTCCGCGTGTTGCCTGTCTGTTGTGTTTGCAGGATCGCCAAGATGACGAAGCTGCGGCCCGCGACCTCTCACAAGATCGTCAAGAAGAGGACGAAACGCTTCACCCGTCACCAGAGCGACCGCTATGGACGGCTTTCTGTAAGTTTTCACGTTCGAGCTTGTGTCTGCCACGAAACCCTTCTTTGGAAACGATGTTAAAAACAATACACACACACACAATGCTGCATGAGCAAGAGCCTCTGTTGTGTACATACACGCCAGATGTTTTCACCCGACCGACTCGTATGCATTCACGATTGGGATAAACTCCATAGCACCCCATGTATTTATAGTGTTATAGTGTTCCCTCGGCACATGGCCGTGCTACAGATAGAAGAGGGACAGAGGGCGGAAAACAGTGGAAACAGATTAAACATCCTGTAATTGGCGGGTTTAAGGTAATTTTAATTGACTGAGTGATTGGACTGTTGATCGCGTCTTCGCCCGCGTATATATATATATATATATATATATATATATATAAATACATGCTGCCGCAAAGAAAAATATGAATATATATACCCTCGTAATTCCGGCGGCTAAATTTCAAATCAGTTCTTTAGCGGATGGTGCGAAGGCGAGGCAAAGCCAAAAATCCCATCGAAGTTAGCGGTGGACAGAACAGGTAATGGTTGCTATTTTCATAACCTAGAATAAAGGCTTTATGATGATTGGAATCAAGGGGGGTTGTATGGTGATGCGTGTACTAATTTTTTTTCGTTGAGATCACGAAGTGGCACTCACGGGAAGCGTCCAGTGATCGTTCCTCCACCACGACAGCGCCCCGGCTTACACGGCGTATGTTTCTATAAAACTCTATATAGGAACGCGACGGTTTATTGGCGTTTCTTCCATATGTATTAGTCCGCACTGTGTGCATTAATATCTTCTAGATCCAGCGTACTGCATTATATAAGACACGTTTGAACGCATCATACGCGAATGAAAAACATTTACTGCTGATGAAGCGGCGAAACGGATGTTGTTGCGGTGGTTTGTGATTTGTTGATACCGGCATTATGTACATGGGTGTACTTTAAGTCAAGTCCGGATTTTTCGAGTGTTCGATTCGAACTGTATAGGTAGGTTACATTCGATGATTGTGTCTATTACTGTGCAGATTCCCTAACCAATGTTTGTTGTGGTTTTTGTTGCAGCCGAAATGGCGTAAGCCCAAGGGTATCGACAACCGAGTTCGTAGGCGCTTCAAGGGCCAATACTTGATGCCTAACTGCGGTTATGGGTCGAACAAGAAGACGCGCCACATGCTACAGAACGGCTTCCGTAAGGTGACCGTTAGCAACCTGAAGGAGCTCGAAATGCTCATGATGACCAACAAGCGTTATTGCGCCGAGATTGCGCACACCGTCTCGGCCAAGAAGCGCAAGGAGCTTGTAGAACGCGCACGTCAGCTCTCCATCCTCGTGACGAACCGGCACGCAAAGCTGCGCCAGGAGGAGAACGAATAAACGCCAGTCCTGAAAGGGACTCCGACTCGGGGCTGTCGAGGCTTTGTTTCGTTACGGCTTTCATTCCAAAACGAAACTTGGCCGAAGGCTGTCACGAGTGGGGCTTGGTTTGTCGACGTTGTAAACACGTGTCTTAATTTTAATTAGTCTTAATTATTTTAGGAAACTACTAAAGATCACTATACTGCCACTTAAGGTGCTGTTCACTGTCTGCTTGAAGGATTTGACTACCCTTAGTGGTTAGCTCTGGTCTTTTTCAGTCTCTCTCTCTGATTGTCAGTGCTTGCGATATCCAGACAGGATAAATAAAGTCTTCTGCAGCACCCAAACTACGCCAATGAGGGAACTACTTTCAATATTATCTGCGTTCCAAGAGTTGATACTGAAACCAAACGAAGTTAGTTATATTCACAATACGTAACACGTGTTGAAAACGAAAATACCTAAATATTCGTGTGGGCCTCACTGGTAGGTGGGATCAAATCTATACAGATTGTCACCCTTAGTGCCAATAGCAACTCAACAGATCACATATACGACATCTTATGTCTTCTAAAATGGCTTCGGGTGGAAACAACCTCACCTTGTTCGTTAGGGTCTGCTTTTTTTATGGAGGAGGGTTAAATACTTTTACATACTATTGCAACGAGTAGAAAATAAGGAGGTCCCACTTTTTAATTCGAGTAGTGTGGGACTCGACTCTAGCTGATGGATGTTAGCCCGCTGAGACCCATACCCACTAAACGCACCTCCCCCTTAAGATTCACTCTCTGATGGCCCAGATCTCCATAGAACAGTACTATGGGCCATCAGAAGTGGCGAGTGCCACTCGGATCATTTGGCCGGGGTCATTCACGGGTTTCCCCAACGTTCGACGTGTCTTGTACTAACACCTGCGAAGCCGCATCATTCGGACTAACGTGATTTTCTAGTGCAGGGGACGGAAACCTTGCTCTCCTGAGACTTCCCAAATGGCCCTGCCTTATCTTGATAATTACGGCCGTAGATTTACTTATATGCCTTAAGGCTCGTAGATAAAGCAATTTTAATAGAAGCAGTTTGCCTTAGGCGCCGAAGACAGCTCTAAGGGCCGTTTTTCTCAATATCTATGCCTGAAGCTCGTCGAAATACTTCTCCGGATAACTGTACAATAACTCCGAAAAGGCTCAGAGAAGTTGCGGTGATTCTATACTATGATACAAACACAAATTGAGACTGTCGCCAGAATTATATATATATATATATAAATGCTTTTTAATAAATATGACTGTTATTTGAGCCATAGCAAGTAGATATAGAATAATCAGTTTTTTTAGAACCGGGAAACCTTAAAACAAAACAAAAATAGCGTAATTTGGACGGTCAGAATATGACCAGAGCATTTTGTGACATTGAGAGGCTTTTGAGAAGCACCTGTGATATATTTACGATCAGTAACGTCTGATTGCTAACGTAAATAACGTTAATTCAAATCATTTGCGGGTGGGTTATATGGGGTTGTAACAATGATATTTTTCAATTCAATTATATTTATTTCACTCAGATTGAGTATAATATACAGTTTAAGATGTTTCTTCATAAAACTCTATCTTCTTCACGCTTTCGGCGAGAGAAGTAGTGCAACGATGTTTTGTCCAGCGCTGTGCATTCCACTGCATGGTACTTGGCACACCTCTGCAGGCAGAACCGGTAGGTGCACAACTCGTACTCCTCGTGAAAGGCTGCGTTTGAACATACCAGGTAGTGATAACCATGCACTATGTACCTGGTGTATACATGGCGACTGTCACATGCAGGACCAGACCAAAGGTGCACGGCATTAAAAACGTCCAAACAACCGACCTCCCGTCTGGCCTGTTCGACTACACTGCATACACAAAGCGGCTCGTTGCTCGAATAGGCAAGCAAAGCACTCGCTTCAAAAAATTCGCTAGTGTGAGGTGGTTCCACACCCTGTCAAGGCCATACATCAGCCCCGGAACAATCTTAAGCATGAAGAGCCTCACTGCTGGAAAAACGGACAGTCTTCGGACATTGCCTACTTCCCCGTAAGGAGAGACAAGTGCCTTCCGTACTGTTTCGTTTATATGCGCTGTGAACGTCGTTCCCGCATAATGAACCCGAAGGCCAAGATACTGGAAAAAGTTAACACACTCCAATGGTTGGCCGCAGCAACGTATAACGTCTCTGGCAGCCAATCGACCTCCACGCCTGAATTTCATGGCTTTGGTCTTCTTGGTGTTTATCTAAGTAAGAATGTTATTAGTATATAATAGACTAGGCCATAAAACGCCACCTGAAAATGTCGAGCCTTCCGGTGGAGAGAAGACTCTTTTACCCAATGTTTTTCCATCAAACGAATGCGACAAACCGAAAGTGAAAAAAATCATCATGTAAGAGTACACAAGTATATTTTTTGTATAATACATTATTTAAAATAATATTTAATAGTGCAAAATGTATATGGCACGCATTAGTAAGACCTCCAGACCATACGTCAAGTGGCTCTGTCCATACGCGAGGTACATTACCGTTAAGCAACAATGGGGCAGGCCTTCGCGAGAGCAGATGGCGGCAACGCCACTGACAACTTTTTTCTGACATGTTTCGTATGCACCTGGGATGCCAGATGTTCATCAAAAACGACACCCAGAACCCTCATTTCAACTAGTATATTAAGCGTGCGATCGCAGGCAAAAGCTTCAGGATTTATTGTCGTTTGGCCTCTTGGAGTCTTAAATTGAACAACTCCTGTTTCTGATCAATTCCAGCAGATGCCGTTATCTTATTTACAAGATATGTAGCAAAAATTCTATGAGGAGTAATAATAATTTCTGGGCTGACTCTCAGCCAAGATTTAACGTCCACGGGACTGCTTTTCGCAGGATTGCTTCATAGACGGAATTCCATAAATACAAATGTGCAACGGTGGGGCTCGAACCCGCGCACCTACCTATGTGTCTCCTCCGGTCGCAATCCGCAGACGAATGCACCACGCCATCGGGCTCGACATGAGGAGATACTAAACGGCTTGAGGAGATACTACAAGTTGTGTCCAGGTGCGTCCTACATATTGAAGCATGAAAGACGGGACTTAAACGACCTCTTATTATTTAAAGAGAAGCGAATGACGACGGCATAAAACCATCCATGGTTTAACCGCAGAAATAAGTTAAAAATATTTTAAGTAAACACTAGTTAGATCTTATTAACAAAATAGTTTAGACGAAGACAACATCTATTAGGTACATTTTGACAAATAATACGTATGAAAATGGTATTTCTATGGCCAGTGTCAAATACAGGTATCCTAAAATATCAATATTTCTAGCAACATTTAAAAATATCGACGTTGAGCTAAGAACATTTCGAGTTGTTCAGTGTGTGCAAATCTATGTGGAACATAGCCTAATACCTATCATATAACATCTGCAACTTATTGTCATCATCACCTTCATCTTGGGATGAGAGTAAATTAAATATTCTGGAGACGACTCGCAAGACGGTGTTTGCCCAGATTCTTTTTTCCAGTAGATATCCTTACTCAAATGCACCTAATTAGCTACACGTACACAGACACAACTTACCAGAGCGCCTAGCATGTGGCATATTATTCGCATGCATAGTATGTCCGCAAAGTGTGTATATATATGAATACAACGGATGGTATATTTATAGTTGTTTAAAGCCCATTATGAGTTAAATAAATACGTATGTAATTGTGCAATAGTATATATATATATATACAACATATAAGCTCACATATCATCCGTTGGCCTTCGAAACGCTGGGTGAACGGGGTCCAAAAACGTAAAAGTTTATTTATTAAGTTGGGCTTGCTCTCAATGAAGAATACGTTACGTCCGGTAATTAAATTACAAAAACATTTGCTGAAGACAATTGTCTCTCCGCGATTATTTTAAATGTATATATATATATATATATATATATATAATATATATATATATATATATTATATATATATATATTTATTTATGCCTGTGTTATTCTTTTATAGCACAAGCTATATACACGGATGCTTCTACATGCTTTGGCTGTAGATTTGCTGATCGCCAATCTAAGTATACTACTACTATCAAACACGAATAGAATAACTTTTTGTTGCCGCAGTGTCACATAGCAGCAACGGCACGCAATCACCGAAGCTATAGCACAGCGTAAAGCACACAGCGTACAGAGTAGAATATGCCTACACGATCAAAGGAGATTGTTTTGTTCGTCGTTAATTCGAGACCATTCTCCGTCGACCTTGCGAGCTTGGCAAGTGTAGAATATACCCTACATTTACCGATATCGAGCCACCCCCCCCCCCCTGCCTAGGCGGAGATCATGTCATCATCAGCACGCGAAGCCGTGTCGTCGTCGTCGGCAGCAGCAGCAGCAACAACAGCAGCGGCGGCGTCATCCGTCGATTAGACGCTAAGTCTCGGAACGAAGAATGTCGCGCCGCCGCCGCCGGCGGTTGCAAGGTGCGTGCCTGGCGTCTAACCCTAACACTGCTGGCCGCCCCAAGATGGCAGGGTAAGTTGGCGCGACATTACTCCTTCTAGGTCGTCGTCGTAGTAGTAGCAGATAGTACTTTGCCTCGTAGTTGGCTTGGCTGGCAACACGTTGGCTCGGAACTTCGTGTCGTGACGACTCGAGCTGATGCTCGCGCTTCTTCGCGCTTCGCGAGCCAACGAGCGAACATCATCGAAGCGAACGCTCGGCGAAACGCGGCGCCGAGCCCCCCTGTCAGCAACTGCACCGACTGTGCCAGTCGTAGGTCAGTAAATTCGATCCTGGTCTGGTGTTTACCGCCGTAGAGTGGCGTTTACCGCACGGTGTAGAGACAGCTGCGGTAGATTCGGCAAAACAACACAAGGTGTGTTTGAGGACAAGACAATGTTGCTGTGTCTTTGCCGCCGGCGCCGGAGATGATCTTTTAGCGGCTTACCAACAACAACTAATGATTAACTAGTGCCGAACTCCGAATTGACTGACTGACTGATTGATTATTCATTTTATGAAGTGCTGTTTGTTGTTGTTGTAGTAGTATTCGTAGTCGTAGTAATAGTAGTAGTAGTTGCTTTTAGTAGTCATAGTAGAGCAGTAGTGGGCAGTTATAGCCACTGTTATTGTTATTGTTGCTGCAGTGGCTATTGTTTTGTTGTGCCGATCGAGAGTCGTTGGTTAAAGTCCAGCGAACAGCGTAAAACCATTTCCTTGTTGTTGTTATTGTTCGTTTGGTTGCTAGGTCGGTCGATACAGCTGTTGTTGTTGTTGCAGCGGGCAGCAGCTCTGCCCCCTTGTTGTTGATTTCACTGTTATTGTTGTTCTGTTGGTCCTGCTCGTCGACGTCGTCGTCTTTGTTGTTGTGGTTGGGGCGGCCGTTGTTGTGATTGTTGTTGTTATTGTTGTCGTCGCCGTGTACCTTCCACCTTGCACCTCATCATCGGCTGTTCGACGGGTCAAGCGAAGTGATTCTGTGATTCGTTTGAGTCCGTCTGAGTGTTTGTGGGGGTTGGTTTTATCGCTGATGTTTAACGTTGGCGAGCGGAAGAGGATACCGGTAACTGGCTGCGTGATTGACTGACTGACTGACGCATTGATTAGTTCAGTTAGTTGAATAGTTCGTACTGCACAGCTGCTGTTGCTGCTGCTGCTACTGTGCTGTTGATGGTGGGTAATAGAGTCGTGCTACTGATGCTGCTCTAGCCGGTGGTGGTTCTTCTTCATCATCATCTACGATCTATTTCGAACTAGCAGCCAGACCTACCACCTCACCATGGCACTGTGCAGTCGGCTGGCCACCGTTCGCCACCTCACCGGCAGTGCGCGAGGAACTCTGGGGCTGGCCACACTGGCGCGAGCACAAATCGTCCAGGTCCAGGTCCAGCAGGGAGCAGCTGCCCGGATCACCACCACCGCCACTACCAGGACCGGGACAGCCTCTCCGCTGTCACGTTGTTCACTTTCGAGCTGGAGCCGAAACTCGAACTTCGAACTCGGAAGCGCCGGAGCCCGCTTGCGGCTGGATCGGTTTGTCGTCGTCGTCGATGGACAAGAAATTTGCCTCCAGCTCCAGTTCTAGTTCCAGCTCTAGCAGCAGAAACAGTAGCAGCAGCAGCAGCAGCATCACCACGCATCGTCCCGCGCCCCCCGACACGCTCATCGACAATCCGCCGCGTACCCCCGAAGACTTCATCGAGGTGGCAACCAAACCTCGCAGCTGGATCTCGTACGGCTACAGCACGGAGAGTCAGCAGGAGGACCGCGACACGCACGGCGCCATGATGTTCGCGTGTATATCGGTTGGGGTCGTGGTGTTCGTTTTCATGTTTTCGTACATGCCCGACAGAGACTACGCCGATTGGACGCATCGGGAGGCGTACCTCGAGCTGGCGCGACGCGAGAAGCTCGGCCTCGAGCCGGTCGACAAGGAGTTCATCCCGGTCGAGCGCATCGTTCTGCCCACCGAAGAGGAACTCGAGGGAATACGAGTCTACCTGTAGAAAGAAAGAAGAACGAAACGAACGAACGAACGTGCTAGCTCAGCGGCGTTGGATGGATTTGAAGGCGGAGAATATTCGACGACGGAAACCATACCGTCGCCATATTACACACACCACAAAGACGAGCGAAAACAGAAAGAAACAGTAAGAAGAACGAGATGATCACGCGCTCGCGCACCTAGAAGAAAACGAATTGCTAGAAAAACAGGCACATACGACTAATAGGCACTAGGAGGACGAGAAAAAAACTGAAGACGTAGAACTATTCTGGGCGACGACGGTGAATGTTGTCTCATCTCTTCAATTCTTTAATTCAAAAATGAATGATGACCATAATGATGATGATGCCGATGACGATGATGATAATGAAGATGATAATAATTATACTAATTATTACTGATGCCCATGATGATGATGATGACGATGATGATGAATGAGACGAGTATCTATCTATCTTACTTGGCATGTCGTCGCTGTCGCTGATGTCAATTGCTGCTCTCTGGTCGATCAACTGCGGCGCTACAATTGTACATCGTACTGTAACACTACATTACAAATCGATTACGATCTATCTGAGTCAGTGAGTGGTCTATCTACATTGGCCGCATGGCGGCTAGGCGGTGTAGCATCATCAGCTGCTGAACATGCGCGACGCGCCACCGAACATGCGCGACGCGTCACCGAACATGCAAGCACACTTACAAGCACTAACTATGCTGAGGAGCGAGCGCGATGAGCAAGCAACTACAGCAGCAACAGCAGCAGCAATCCAATTCGTTCGTTAGCTGCTGGCTCATTAGTCAGGGACACACCAAACAGGGACGACCGAGCGTTGTTTTAGTCAAATTTGCCAACGCCAACAGTTTTTACGGAATTACTCTTTGACGGTGGCGTCGTCATCATCATGGCGTACGGTGCTTGCTTGCCTGAGTGCCGCCTGTCTCTGCCCAGCAAAACTATCTGTCTCAATTAGTGTGTTCTACGATCTACAATGACGACGACGACGACAGCATACCAGAAGCAGAAACAGCAGCTGCAGCAGCAGCAACAGCCGAAGAGCTCGGCTGCATATGAAGAAGGAGATGATCCTGTAGTTGAATCTTCGCCGAGCGCCGTGTGAGAGATTGGTCTGCCGCCGGGACGGCCAGGACGATCAGCCGGCCGGACGGACGATCATCCAGCCAGCCTCGGTCCAGCTCGCTGCTAGATAGTCGTCATATAGACAAGGCGATGATGAAGAATCACGATGTGTGCAAAACAATAAATGTTATAATTGCTGTATCTGAACGTAGGTGCGGCAATTGTTGTTTCTAGGTGAAACGGCGTGTTCTATCATTCTGGTTAGCGTGTGTATGGGTGTGTGGGTTTGTATCATGGTGGATCTAAAGCAATGGCTGAGTGATGATTAGATTCGATTGGGTGACTACTACTAGTTGCCGGGTAACCTTGTCAGGAGTCATTTGCGTTTTTGTCGGGTTATATATATATATATATATATATATATACATATATATATAGATATATATTATATCTATATATATCTATATATATACATATATATATATATTTACATATACATATGTACTACGTTAGTATATAATACATATATACTACACATTGTAGGTACTGTACATTTCTATGATGCCTATGATAATGTAGTCGTAAGCGTGCAAGATCGACGATTTTTGTTTCCCAGATAGATGAGCACCAAAGCCTGAAGTATTTCTATACCTCGTCAATGACTGAGGCGAGTGAAAGAGAATGAAAATGGTCAAAAATTCGCGGAAGTTGAGGTCGCGCATTTC